>JAYKAV010000544.1:1185983-1312880 GCA_035582835.1 Phoebastria nigripes | reverse complement strand
CCCCAAAACCCAAAAAACAAACAAACAAAAAAACCCCACAAAAACATTTTGAGTGTTTTTTAAAGCTGTTTACAAAATATTTAATGAACTATTAAATCAGAAAATCATCTTGATTTTTTTTAAATCTAAACTTTTCATTGAGAATGCTCCATTTTTTTCCCCAATGCATACCAGCTTTCAAGGGAAACTCTTAACGGCTGATTGGATCTTTATCACAGTTTGGAGGAGCAACCATGAAATCTTAAGAAATTCGATGTCTGGATGACTGCAAAGTGGGGAAGGGCTGTTTAAGGGCAACCCACCTGCTGGTGGCAAGCAGCTCCTCCAGTCTGAGGTAGCCCTTGTCCCTTCTCCTATTCTGCCTGGATTTTATTCTTTCATCCATTTTGATTTGAGCTGACATGCTGCTAAAAGCAAACCCAATCCAACAAGCTCCTACACCCGCTGGGATCCAGCTGCCAGATTTGAGCCAGGGTGCAATCACACCTTGCTTTGCATCGCACACATCACACCGGTGGATTACAGTTTGCATACAGCTCACAGCAGTGAATCGAAACCAGATCCTGCTCTCATCAGTGCACTAGGGAGTGGGTGGGATGGTGGGAAAGTCCTTCCTTAACTAATCCTGAGGCAAAGGGCTGGACTGTTACTAGATACTCAGTTTCAAGGAGACCAACTCCACTACCCCCATTCACACACATCACTAACAATAAGCTTCTCTTTCTCGAGAAGCTGCAGATTTCTGGGCAATGGAAACAACCACTCCCAGCTACCACCCAGCTTGGGACAAAGAAGATCAAGCTTATCTTCTCATTCTTAGCACCTAAGCACCAGGTATACATGTGCAAGCCCCTTGGGGTTGCCTGTACGCCACTCGTTACACGAGCCCAGCAAACCCCAATGAACAAGCAAAACACAAGAACGGGGTCTGTTATTGCCAGTGAAAACAGGACAGCTGAAACGCCTGTCAGTAAAGAATAATTAAATTACACCCTACTTTCCAAAAYGGAAAAGCAGCAGAAGGCTTTACTGTAACAACTGTTAATAGGCTTAAAACAGTGTGGCTATTTGTCTACCTCTGGCAGTGATTTTGTGAGCACAAATACATCTGTATGCAGCTGAGCCATTCTACATTGCTTCTCCCTTCCAAAAAAGACCATCACCATCTCCTGTTTTTAGCTCTACAGCTGCAGAAGTCCCATTGCAAATCATCCAGAGATATTAATATACTATTGAAAGCACCAAAGAATCACTTGTAAAGCCCGGTGAATACCTACTACTCCAAGACCTAGGACTGCTAAAAAAAACCCAACCAAACAAACAAAAAAACCCACAAACCCCAAAACAAAAAAACCACAAAACAAAACAACAACCAACAACAACTTTCCCTCCCTTGTTTTTTTTTTAAGTCAAAGCAAAGTAGCAGAGCCTGTTTCTTGTTGTAGGCTTGATACCAACGAAAACTGAACTTGAACTGATGTGGGGAATGACAGACACCTTAGGATATTTGTTTGAAGATGAGCTCTTTAAATAGCATCATCTTTGCCAAAGGAAAGAAAACATTTCTGGCTGGGCAAACAGGTCTATCCTTTCCCAAGATGCACATACGTACAGTATGATGAAGGCTGGAGCAGCAAACAGGCATCCAAGCAAGCACAAGCAAGGAACATAGCTGACACCACTGGCCATTATGTCCTACACACCACAGATCTGCTGCTGGAGAAATCGTTCCTATAGTCACCAGACTGAGGAACTGTTCACTTGTTAAGTGTCCTGCCTAGACCCCATGTCATTTTATCGCCAGCAGTTAATACAGCTGAAGCTGGAGAAGCTCCACTAAGGATCTTCACGGGGGGATCGTTCAGCCCTCCAAGGGAAAAGAACTTCGTGTTTCCACATCTACTTGAAAGGTTAGCCAGGAAGTTCAAGTACCTCTGAAGCTGTTCCAAGTCCAAAAACATGCCAGACTGTTTCTGAGTGAGAGTATGACAATTATCACTCCACGAAGAGTAACTGCAGGCTTTAAAGCAGCTCTGAAGGAGTTAAAGCCCAGCACTTGCCTGTGGGAATCCTTAATCACACTAAGGCCTGAGAGATACAAGGGGATTGTCTGGATAAAAGTTGATTAGTCCACATTACAGGGATTAGCGTTCCTTTTGAACTTTTAACAACTTTGTTATGTCTTTTACTTGCCTTTTTATGTAAAAAAAAAAAAAAAAAAAAAAAAAAAGGAGTTTTTTTAAAGCTGGGGTTTTTTTTGGTTGTTTTTTTGTTGGGTTTTTTGTTTGGTTGGTTTTTTGTTTTGTTTTTTGTTTTTGTTTGTTTTTTAAAGGAAATTATTAATTCTCCCTATTACCAACAGATAAAGCCCCGGCCACACTTGAAAGGGGGAGTCAATAACATACAGAGGTTGGAAGCACCACAAATCCTATTGGACATGCTCTGATTGGCTTTAGATGTTTGCCTTTGTAGCAGGAGCATGGCTGGATTCCACCRCGGCTCAGCAGCGGACACTCCAGAGACAGTGAACTGCAGGGCAGCGTGGGACAGGGCCAAGCTGAAGGGGGCTAGCTGGGGGAAGGAAAGAGAAGACAGAGGACAATCCCATTTTGATAGCTCCAGGAAAGCCAAAGAAACAACAGTTAGAAGAACTGGTGCAAGCAAGGTCAGGGCAGAGCTGCTCCCTGTGGAGGGTCTGTCTAGACTACAGCAAGAAAGCGATTGGACTCAGGTCAGCAGCTAACA
Organism: Phoebastria nigripes; assembly: GCA_035582835.1. Lineage (NCBI taxonomy): Eukaryota > Metazoa > Chordata > Aves > Procellariiformes > Diomedeidae > Phoebastria > Phoebastria nigripes. The sequence continues at coordinate 1,310,135 of JAYKAV010000544.1, read as the reverse complement.
AGGAATAAGATTCAGACACAGGGATTCGCTATGATCAAGGGGAGAACTGCGGGCTTGGTATCCAGCAGGTAAGCCTGAGCCAGGTGAGATGAAGGTAGAGGTAGGGGTAGCATGGACATTACCCTTGGCCCACAATGGCCAAGAAAGCTATCCTAGATGGAGCTCTGGTGGGAGAGAATCCCAGTTCCTTCCTTGCTTCTCTGCTCACTGCAGCATTTACCAAACAGATTTACCAAACCCTGGCTGGCTGCTGACCTGAGAGATGGGGACAGTTCACACTTCAATGGCAGGTTGAAACAGCTACTCCTCACAGGGACAGTCCTCTCCATAAACAGGCGTGTCATGCATTTGTCTGAGGGAGGCGCTCAGCTCCAGGCAGACACTATTTCCCCATCCACTTACATCCAAAATGGAGTAGCAGTCACCCCACATCCAGCCACTGTATCCAAGATTTGCTGAAAGTGCAAATGCTTTGAAGAGTTACAAGAAGAGATGAGAATCACTTGGGGGTGCGGGGGAAGAAAAGCAGGAACCAGAATTGTGCATCAAACACAGAGCAACCTCCCACTGCTCCTCTCTGAGATTCATTAACAGGTTAGTTACTCTGGGAAATGTTTTGTTTCCCTCATTTAGATGTGGCTTGTATGGAAACAGGACACTCGCTCTGACCCCAAGACTACTGTCAAGAGACTGTTTCACCTCCTTTGGGCTGAAGTGCTTCATTTATCTAAACAGCTTTAACAACATGAAACTTGAATCGCATTCCACTGAGTTGAAAATACGCTTTTATTCTGCTGTGAGACAGTGTTCATCAGGAACTGGGCTGAAATCACAAAACTCATTCCACCCGGGACCTTAAGCTCTGCAGGAACATGAGCTGACAGCCCTGAAAATCAACATGCAGCACCACATAGCCCCAACATGAAATACTGCTTATTATCCAAGACCACACTTGCCTTATAACAGAATCAAGGGAGCTGGGAATGACCCAAACCTGTTCATCTATGTGCAAAGGCATCTTCCTGCTTCTGCAGATTTAATGATGTCTAGTGGACAGGTTCTGACACAGCATCTTCTGGATGATGTTTTAACCAGCCCAGAAAACGTAAGCAACTTCATTAATCAACTGCTCTACAACACACAGTTCAATTGACTGATGACTCTAACACTGTGCCATTTTAGCTTCAGATAAACGGAAGAACATTGGTTTATAGCTTTAAAAACACTACCATCACAAAGAAATCCATACAATTTCAAACGCCAAACTTCTTTCAAATCTGCAGCCAATATTAGTTATGAGAAAAAGGGAATATCYAGCAGAAAAAGACTACGCTGTCTTGAACTGAGGAAAATTAATAATACATGCAGCAAGCCCCTCAAACCACCTCTTTTTGTCCCCTCCCACTGCAGACAGAAAAAATGAACTGAATTGGAAATTCTGTCAGGAAAAGTACATCCTCCAAAATTAAAAGACAAAGGCACAGTGAGAAAGTGAGCTGTGTCAGGCTCACTTATAACATCAGCAGTACAAGGCGCAGATAATTCCCTTCACAAAGCAAGCCAGCCACGTGCTCCTTGGGCTCTGCAAGAACCTTAGCAGGCATTCAGGCTGAGCAGGTAACACCCCTGAGCTTATGAAGCATCTCCTGAAAGAATCTGGGAGAAAATAAAATACTCTTGTGTTCAGTTCAGTGGGCAAGGTGAGGAAAAGCCCTCCCTCCCCTCCAATTCTTGCCATACCAAACTGCCCTTTGTCTCTGTATGGAGAGGGAGGTAGCTCAATCAAGGCTAATGAGGGAGAGCATTGACTGGCTTTTCTGCCAATGCTCCTGAAAACACAGGGCTCCCAGGACCACGCCCAACTTGCACAGCATCCACACCCCTCAAATCCACCAAGCCTGCCTACAACCAGGCCATAGCACGACAACACAGTGCCACCACCCCCACATATCCTCCTTGTGCACTAGCTGCGATGGGTTTTCATAGGACTCTGCAGAGTCCTAAGTGGGCTTTAAAGAACACTTGGAGAGAAAAGGAAGGGGAAAGAAGAAAAGAAAAAAAAAAAAAAAAAAAAAAAAANAAAAAAAAAAAAAAAAAGACAAAAAAAGCGCAATGTCCTCCCAGTTGCTATAGCCAGTGTTGATCCAGTCAGGTATGGACTTTTTAAACAGGTCGAGCAGCCCATTTGCACTCCCAATGTAAACATATTGTCTCAGGAACCAGACAGGGATTGCACATGTCTTAAAGAAGCACATATGCATATAAGTTTAAAATTATTAATCGGATTCTCACTATTATTATTAAATACTCTTTCTGCTGTAATACAGGATGTAGCCGCTGAGATCAAAGACTCATCATTCTGCATGCACATACATAATAAGAGAAAATTCCTGCCCCAGAGCACGTACAAGAGAATGGATATGACAAAAGCTGAAAAAGAAAAGAGAGATGAAGTGAGTTGTTTCAGGTCAGCCAGAGCTTTGCCTAGTGCTCTGCACACTGGACGCATAGCATTTTAGGAACCGGTTTTGTTTCCTGCGATGATACGGGAATGCCCCAGCTCTTTGTTCCAGATCAGCACTCTGCAGTCTCAGGAGTGGAAGAGCATCCCTTCACGACTAGCAGACTCCAACATACAGATGCAAAATTGCTCAGGATCCTGACTTAATTAGTGCTGTGTTCCTATCCCACAAAGTGAACATAAAATTACCTGAAATGTAAGAGATTGCTGTGAAATAGCAGGAACAGCTCAAGAATGGCACTCTGCTTACTTCTGTAATTCTGGCATCTACTGGATAGCAATGCCAGCCTTGGGGTTATCAAGTGAAAGGTGGACCTGTCACATGGCTTTTATTTCAGAGCCCTGCCTGGCACAGGCTGTTGCAAATCCCGGTACTTTGTGTAGGCGTACAGTTTCTGGGGGGACAGCAAGCACAAGCTGATCATGTCCTCCTGCACCAGTGCTTCACATTTTTAGACATTACGATGATACATGACATTTTGTTTTTGCAAATATTCTACATGCCTACAGAATAATTCCCCTGATTCCCTATAACTACCTATTTCTTTTCAGAAGCAACGTCAGTGCAGCCGGGTTACTGAGTTTTGGGATACCAAAGCCACAACTTTTCAGGTAAGGGGAGAAAACAGTACTGCTCATTTTCTCCCAGCTTCATGAGCAGAAACTAATTCAGTGGAACCTAAAGTTGATGAAGGGGATTGAATATCCAGGAACATATGCCTCTTCCCCTCATCTCTGCTCCTGGAGGAAATAGGATCAAGGGTGGATGCTCCTCACTGTCCCTTGGCTCCAGTCTTCCACTCCATCTGTCCCTGGTCTGCAACCTCCAGCTCAGTGCAGTTGTGACTCCAGTCAATCACAGACTCTTTGTACCCAAGCCATAGCCCAAAGGCATGGGACAAATGTTTGCAATAATGAAAAAAACTGCACCCCTTACACCTCTACAATACTAACTGCTCAGCTGAACTTTCTTTGGTAGCCAAAACTCTATAAACAGTTTCAAAACAAACCCAAACAACCAAGTTAAACAAATTTCTGGGGGAAAAAACACTCCCTAGGGGCTACCAACTGCAGCTATGTTGATGCATTGTGTGGTCCATGAGATGTAACCAAACATCAACTCACTTGACATGACCTTTTTGTCCCCTCAGCACTAGACAGCCTTTTGGCCTGAGACTGCCTGGGTGCTCCCAGGGAGCATTTTGACCAAGCAAGGAAAGGATTGGGGAAAGCAGAAAAAAGCCCAGGAGGGGAGTTTGAGCTTTTCTAGGAGAATGTAAGCGATAAGGGAAAAGAAAAGCCTATCAAACACAGCTTGTAAGATTAGATGAGGTAAAATATGCTGTGGGCCTTTTGTTGTTTTAAAAACCCTTTCCCTCTGATGTATTGTTTCACCTAATGAACAAACATGCCTCTATTKCAAGCAGGCTGTTACTTCCTACCACGTATCAGAGCTCCCACGGGGCAGTAATGCTGCAGCCCGGATCCCAGCGACACAGGGAGATCTATGCACCGTGCTCTGGTCCCTAAGAAAGGTACAGCCAGAGGCCYTGTGCTTGAGGGGGAAAACTCAAGAGTCCAAAAACAGGGGGGTAAAGGAGCCACTAGTTTTGTACAGGGCAACAACCAGATATTAAGGAGAACTAATAAAGAGACTAGCTTTGCAGGACCAGTGCAAAACAGCCTTCACCAGGTCTCAGAGCATGCTCAGGCAGCACGGCTGATGCATTATCACAACACCTATATTCTGCCTCTGGAAAAGCCTGATCCATCCTTATTTCTCCCTGGACACCTGTCCATTGCAAATACAGTTGCTAAATCCTGCATACTTCAATGCATACCTGTACACTAGTCATCATGCCTTGCACCAGGTCTCCTCAACCCCCACACCCAGCTCCTCTTTGGGCAGCAGGATCCTGAGATGAACCCACTCAGATGCTGGAGCCAGCCCTGCTGGGCTCTCAGCCTGTTTCTTGGGGAAGGCAGCTTCATTATTTCATCTTTCCAAGACAGAGAAGACTCAGAGCAATGCAGAGGGCCACTTCTCAACCACCTGCTCCTTGTAAAGCTTATGTGCTTATGGCACAGCCGCAGCTCTTCAGACACAGCCTGGCCACTGGGACCGATTCCTTTACTACAGGATGGATATTTTAACTTATGACAACAGATGCAGCAATCAGTTGTATTTAGAGAGGCAGAGGGCAGGAAGGATGGGCACTTTCTGCCATATGAGTACTGCACTGGAGAGCAGGATGTTGGTTCTGGGATAGAATACTTCTATAAGGATGAAGGATAGTAGGCATCTGCAAAGAAGTATGGATGGACAGGTAAGAGCCAGGACAGTCAACAGTGCCCGCTCTGCCCAAACCATGCTTACACATCCTCTGTTACCTTTACTTGCAGAAAGGATGGCTTTGACTGCCTTGCAGGGCAGGAGCCAGAAATGTCCTACAACGTGCTCAGAAAACAGAACAGCACAAGTGAGATTTGAACTTGCATGCTTCAGGCTGTCCTTGAGGCCTTTTGACCTCCAGTGTAGCTTGTGAGATGTCTTGCTTTCCCAAACCAACGCAGTAGGAGAACACCTAGCCTTTTTCAGATAAGCAAGATACACTGGATTACCCCTGGCACAGCAAAGTCTCCCATTTCCCATTTTCCCTCCAGTAGCAGCAGTAGCAAGCAGCACTGTCACCACCTGACATACTGACTGGGTAGATGCCAAAAGCTGGAGATGTGCATGCTTCAGCTTCACTCTGAACCAATGCACCAAGAACAAACTCAGCATATATAGACATCCAAACGTGCCGCTACCACTTTAGCTAAAGAGCAAAGCCTCTTGCTGGGGCCTGTAACAATTCATACCCACAGGGGACTGCATGACAAATGCCTTTTTGTGCCAAACTCACATAGGCACAATCACACTCTTCCGCCAAGCAGCAACCATCTTTTTTTAAAAAAAAAAAAAAAAAAAAAAAAAAAAAGAAAAGAGAGAGTGCGCAGTCCAGCTCCATGAAATCAAATAGATTGTATACACTCCCTCGAAGAATTCTCAGTTTAGTCACCAGTGGCCACACACACATGCATAATGCACTTACAGTCACTCATGAAAATAATGTATCGGTGACATCTGAGCTATTTGAGCAGAACATGGGTCACAAGAGATCAGAGATGGAATTTCTTTATTGTTCCACTGCTGCTGTTTGGTTATGTTTCTCTCATTCAAGGTTAAATCATTTCTGTTTGGAACAATCATTGCATTCTGCATTACATGCTGGCAAAACTAATGGGCCCCCCTGGGCTGGCAAATGCTGCACACCTCTCCTGAGGATTCCTCCACACCTCTGTTCCTTCTCCAGATGACTTCTCCTACACCCTGCGCTTCTCACTAATTTGTGACGTGCCTGAGAATCAAATCAGATGTTAGGTCCCATTAACTACTGGGCAGAAAAGTCTGATAACAGTCCAAATTGATTTCTCTCTCTGGTAGTAGTTCCCATCAGAAGAACAGATTCCTTTACTGGGAAGGGCAACAGGCTATTGCTTTCTTACCATACAGAGTTCTAGTAACCCATCAGAAGGGAGGCAATTGCTGTCTCGTGTCAGGATACTATTTCTGAGCAAGTGATTAGCTACTGATGGAGGGATATGATATGCCCTCAGCTCAGCGAGAGAGATAAATCCAAGCCTAATGTTTGGAGACTGGTTGTTCAGTTCGTTATTTGCTTTCAGGAAGTGTGCACCTCTCCCCCACTGTCTTTGATCTAAGAGGCTTTTATCTTTGCACTGAAGACTTCAACAACTCCCTCTCTCCCCACAGCTTGATTTACTCCAAGCCTGGTCACCACCACGACACAGTACATCAGCTGGATGTTGTTCTCCCTCAAGGTTTGCTTCGCTGGGTACAAATTCCAGATATCCAGCTGTGCAGAGCTCAAGGTCAACAAACAACCAGGACCAAGATGGGACATGGGTCTGCATCAGTTCCATTTGAAGGGCACACAAGCATAAGAAGCATTTGGTGGAGCATCTACCTGCCTCTGGTGCTCCAGCCTTGATGAGCAGATGTCCATCTAAAGCTAGGTGTACTATTCAGCTTAAATCTAAAGCAGGGCTCAAAGTCACCCTCAAGCTCAGATGCAGAAATGCCTTCCCTACCACCTGACTACATCTCTTCTCAGGGAAGAACTGCAGGTATTTCTCTCCTCGTGAAAGACAGAGGCCAGCATACTAAAGTATGGCCCAGCCTGAATTAGGAGTTCCTGGAGTAACAGGGCAACCATGTCTCTTGAGCATGCCGAAACCTTTGGCCCTGAGAGGGGGAAAGGAGGCTACACCGGCATCAACAACATGTGCAAAGTCACACAAAACGTGTTTCTGTGCAGCTGTATTGTACCCACCTCAATTCCCCCAGCTGTTTCGCTTCACTGGTGGTTGAAATAATTTCTGTATGTTCAGAGAGTGAAGCTCTGCTCTCATGTAGTCATCTCCCTGCTTGGTTTATCTGCAGGGACTGAGCCAAGGATGTCTTGACCTGAAAACATAAGTCTCTCCTACTTGAACTCAGAGGTCAGCATTGTTAGCTTGGCAGGAGCAGTGGTCTCCAAGGCTCTGCACATGCTCAGCCACTGGAGAGGGCAGGGAAGAGCCGCAGCTGCTCAGCCCTGGGAGAATTCCCTCTGGACAAAGCAGGTCGAGAATGCACTCTCAGTTCTGTGGATTTCTATTACAGGTGAGAAAATTTGGGAACAGTCCAGATGACGTTTCATTTGATTTTTTTTTTTTTTTTAATCAAACTAAGATTTTTATTTAGAAAAATCCTTCTGAAGACTAGTTTTGAAACTTATTTGAAAGCATCTCCCTTTCCACAATGATCCTAAGCCATTTTTCCCCAGATGATTTAAAATTTCAATGGCAAACATATTATTTGGATTGATCTGAAACTATTCACTGAATTTTTCAATGGGACAAATAACCAGAGTCTCCATTATTTGTACAGCTCTTGCATCCATGAGCTACACCTGAAGAAAAGTCTCCCTATCCCCACTTAAGATTTTGAAAAGCATTATGAAATGGTTATCAGCAAAGTTGCTGCATCCAGAACAGCCCAAAAAGCTGTGCTCCAGCTCCTCCACCTGAAGGCCCACATGAAGAGACTTCATTTTGTAACCCAGCCAGCCTTTTGGGTGTCAGTCAGCTCCACAGGGTTGCAATGCAGTAAGCAGCAAGGCCACCCCAAACCCTGAGTGGGCACAGGAACACAGACGTAACCTGGCTACATCAAGGAAGGCCTGCAGGGAGGCTGTGCTGCCAGCTCTGCTGTAGACCCAGGACTACCACTCCCAAAGTTCCCACAGCCACGGAAGAGCCTGCAGGGATCAAACCGCCCCATCTGCCCAAGCAGCAGAGCCCATCCGTTGGGATGCAGCATGAAAACATTAGAGACAGGGAGCTCCACCTCCTCTCTGAAGCAAACCAAAACCAAGTGCAGAAGATATAGGAAATAGATCACCATGACTTTTCCCTCTAACTCATCAACCCCCTCTTCCTCTGATTCATACCCATTAGTTCCAACTCCTACAACGCCTAGGAAATTATGACCTTCATTAGCTCAAAAATGCCAAGGCATGGACAGACAAGGTCTAGTCAGACTTTAGCAGAGGGTGAGGATAAACCTTAGTACTTAGGCCATATCCCTGCAAATTTCCAAGGGACCAGACTGGAATGGGAAAGGAAAGACAAAACACCCTGCTTGCAATCAGGGCAAGAAGAGGAGCAAACCTTTCCTAGTGCAAAACCAAGACAAAAATAAATACTGTGTCAAAAAATAAAAAGAAGCAGCAGCACAATAAGACCCAGCAATAACTCTCACCAGCACTGCTCACTGACATGAGCTAGCCAAGCCTCCGCTGGGATAAATGACATAGAACTTCCTATGATAAACTAATAAAAGAGATTTCTATGAGTAATCATTGATTTGACAGGAAGTCAAACAAATCTATCCATCACCGCTGACATGTGTCTACAACCTTCCAAACAAAGCAGCGTCTACAGAGAAAAATTGAGCAAACTGCCCACAGTGTCTCAAATGCCACATAAAGACAACCAGCGTCAGACGCCTCGATCGAACACTCCCTGCCATTCACTCTGGGCTCCGTCTTTGATCCCTTCTGGATCCACTTCTGAAGCCTACAAACATCAGACAAACCCAGGGCTTCTCCTCCCACATCCTGCCCCCGCACCCCTCACACCCTGCATGACATAGTCTCCATCTACATCAGAAATAAGGAGAACAAACAACCGAGTGGTTCCATCCCACTCCTCTTCTGCCCATCGATGGATGATGATCTTCTCCAGACTCTTTGTTACTGGGGGGGGGTCTATCTGGCCCATAACAGAGCCAAATGATTGCTGGTCATTGTAAGCATTTGAGGCTCTGTGCACACCAAGCTCTGGCCATCACAGCTCTGAGCACTGACCTTTGGGGACGAGTCAAATCCTACCCCTCAGCCCAGGAGGGCAGGGGCTTGGCCACCTCCTCTAATTCTGGAAATGTATTAGCAATCAGCAAACAAAACGAGTGAGGAGTTTATAGTGCTTCTCCCAGGTAAACGGTGATTTGACTGGTCTCTCTGGGAGCCTGGGCTGGGGGCAGGCCCAGGAAGTGAGCAACATGGAGCTCAGCAAGGCTGGCCTCAGTCCCAACACAGCGAGACGTCACCACGGCTCCATGATACAGGCTCTCTGCCACTGGGGCATGACAGCAGCTCAAGCCACCGTAAAAACAATCATCGTGCTCACACCAGTAAGGCTGGTCTCCAAGAACTCTACATCTACTGTCTTTAGAGGAATGACAGCTGCTGAGCCCTTCCAGAAGTCCCTATTCTACCAGGCATGCAACACACCTTACCAGTAAAACAGACCAGGTGGACTGCGTTTTGGGATATCCACTGCTTTTTCCATTTCCTTCCTATGACCACTTCCCCTCCACTCTGCCCCTCAGAGGTTCAAGCAGAAGCAGTCTGACTGCTCAAGTAAGTGACTTGGTGCAACCAGAGTCTTCCTTGTTACTTCTCTTCTCCTGGAAGATCGCAGCAGCCCTGTGAGATGCCACAATATGTTGTCACTCTGCCAGAGAGCACAGTCTTGGAGAAGTCAAAGCCAGGTTTTACCAGCAGGGCCTAGAAGCCAGGGCTCAGCCCATCTGTGAACTGAGAGCACAGTCAGAAGCAACAGGAATACTGCAATGATAGCACGACCTGCTTGGTTTGCAGCAATGACTTCGGTCTGCTTCTCCCCCCCATCCTGGGTCAGGCCTCCACCGGCTGAACTGATGAACAGTGAGTCCTTCTAAAATTTTTCATAAAGAGCTAAGTACTCCCTAAAAGAGAGAAAGAGTCCTTGCCCCAGTTTCTGGGAGAAGTGCAGAGGCTTGAGCCCGAGTCATGTGTACGCACAAGTCAGCTGGACCCACGGCATCCCAGAGGCCAAGAGTCCTTTGTGCTGATGCTGTCTGCAGCTTGAGTGAAAGCATCCCTAGAAATTGCAAGCAAAAGCAAAAAGAGCAAAGAAAGAGTTGTGCACGGTCATGCAGCAAGGCGAGGCTTGGGGCAAGGTTTCCTGAGCTCCAGTCCATCTCCCTGAGCTATGGGTTACCTGTTACAGCAAATGCCAAAACCTCCAGCTCCATAGTACACTGACTTTTCTAGGGCAGCTTCTGCAAACACAGCAACTCCCAGAAAGCAATCACTAAAGGGGTCTGAAGGCAATCAAAGGCACTTCAATTAGAAATGCAGATGATCCCTCACTGCTGATTCAGGACAACATGGGCTTAGTATTAACCTGTGCAAATATAAACACAACCAAATTCTTTAATCATCACAAAATCAAACCCCTCCACGCTGCACTAGCTGGGCTGCACTGTGCATCTGTGCTGGCACAAGAGGCAGCTCCCAGTTGACACCACAGTACTGATCAGCAGGACTTTTACACTGACTTTAATCATCACATAAAAAATTGAGGGATAAAATCCTGCTTTGAGTTCTTCCCAAGCAGCTATGTTGATGCATACAGAACTAGTAGGCAGACATTAACAGGGAAGACTTTTTTTTTTTTAATCGTAGGTTTTAATTCTGATTTCAAAAGCAGTGTTTGATCCTGAAGTCCTCGGGGCTTAGGTATTTATAATAGACTCAAATGCAAACCAAACACAGCGCATACCTTTCTTCAAAAATGCCCTGCTGCTAGACTCATCCCCTTTTAAACAAAGCAGACAGGATTCATTTGGAAAATTTATACGCTGTTTCTCAATAACATGAGACGATCTGAAACAAAACATTAGAGTTTGCACAAAATTTGCAAGCTATCCACCTAAAAAAAAGTCAAGCAAGTGAAACCCCCAAAGCAGCACAATTTTTGACAGTGTTGCCCTGCTAAAACCCTTTTTATTTCTGGTTTTCTTAAAAAAGCAGACAAAACACCTCATAATCAGAGTCTTTTTTTTTTTTTTTGGTAGGGAGAAAAGAAACCCGAAGCGTTCTGGGAAGCTCTGCTGCTAAAGATAAAAGACATTATGAGGATTCCCACTGATTTCTACTGCATTGCTAGCATGCAAGGGGCAGGGAGATGTGCCATCTCAATGCTGTGAACTATCCCATTCTCTGCAAAGTATCCTTTTCTTACTGGAAACAGGTTCTGCTTGCTCTGGGCTTTGGGAATGGAATTCACCTAGGCATGTCACACTGGGATTTCCATTTCTTGTAGCCAAGAGATGTTGACTGAAATGGGGGAAATGAAGAATGGTTCAGGCTTGAGCTCTGGGAATAATAAAGAAAGGTTTGAGGACATCATTGAAAAACATCTTCTTGCAGAAGTGGAGTCAGAAGAAGTTGTTCTATGCATAAGAGCTTCTTGTTTTCTTGGCTGCTCTATGTCATTTCTCTTCCTCCCTTCCTCCTCCCATACAAGCTAAACCTAACAGTGAGAACCAGATATTGCTCCATGCCTCCCCTCTTTATTAATCCGGAATACCTCAGCCTTGGAAAGCAACTTTTATGTCCTCCATCCTTCAGTCCGCTGAGTGGCTTCCCCGGTTTCTCTGGCAGTTTCTCTGCTCTCAGCTCCATGCTGTAAGCACCCTTCAGAAAGTTATAATTGACTACACAACTCCCCAAAGGAGCCTGAAGCAGTGGCCAGGCTCTGTCCTCCACCGTAGCTCTTCAGCGTGCCTTGGGGCAGGTGGCACTCAGGACCAAGAGCAGCTGAAAAGTTTTAAGCTTGGTCCCAGCTTGCTCTGGGCTGGGACCACAAACAGTTCTGGATGCAGGAGCTCCAAAATGCAAGAGCATAAATTACTGCAATCCCTGCATCCTGCATGCATCAGTCCAAGGCACTCGGGGGAAATCAGTGCTCCATGGAAAAGGACTGTTCATTTTCCCTGTAATGCAACGCGATGTGGTGGGGAACAGACAAACATTTTCGTGCCAAGAGAAATGCATGATCTGAAGACTCCTATGCTCAGCACGGCCACCAGACAATAAGGGAAGAGAGCTTCCCAGGGATGTTGCACCCCCGCCAAAGAGCAGTGATTGAAATCACCAGCAACAAAGAGAGGAGCTGGAAACTCCAGATGCTGCTAAAACAACAGCTTCTCATTTAACTGCAGTTAAGATTTTCCAACACCTTGCAATGTTTTTGGATCAATCCCTCTGACGAAAGTGGGCTGCCAAGATGCAAAGTGCAGAGGCAGCAGGTGATGGCAGGATATTGGGAAAGGAAATGCAAATATTTGGGAGACTGGCCCAGAACAGAGAGGCAAAGGATGTTTGAGACTTGGAACCTCCAGGCTACAGGAGGCAGCTCATAGAAATGCAGATTAGCAGGGGACTTCCAGCAACTACCTGGGAGGCACATGGGGAGGTGGGGGTGGCAGGACGTGATTTCTTGAGCTGTGTGGGAAGTGTCCCCATGCCTGGCTGTACAGAGAATTAATGTTTTACTCAGATGTTCTAATCTACTCTAATCACCCTAGGTCAGAAAGGGTCACCTATTTGCAAGGGTGTAAACAAAAAAGTTGAAAGGTCAAGTACATGACTGCCTCCCAGACATCTTCAAAAGTATGGGGCAAGAGATAGCTGCGCTAAAGGCAGTGGAAGAGAGAACCTCTTGAAACTAGATGCTAATTCACTGAAACAGCCAGTTTGCACGTACCCTGCATACAGGAAACCTCCCAGGGATGGTTTTGTTCCTCTTAACCACTGGAAGGAAACCACTCATGAAGGAAGGTGCTGCTTGGCACAAGTTAGTAAGTGGCTGTTCCATGTGACGGAGGGTAGCAGACTGTGGTCCTAATTGGCATGGAGGGAAGGAGGAGGCGGGATGAAGTTCTTAGTTCCTCCTCCACTGTTCTGAAATTGCGAAATGCCAAATGTTGATATCCTCCATAAATATCTATTTAAAAACATTGCTTCCCCCATCCTTCCTACTCCCTACCCTCCTACACTAGCCAATTTATGTGCACAAACACGGCAGCAGCTCCTGGCTCAGTACTGGCTCATGGCAGTAAAGACCAACCTAGTTCAGAAACTGACCTTCAGTTTTTCTGTTTTTATCTTACCCACTTTTGTATGCTTCCTCCCCATGGAAGTGAGTACCCTGAGAAAGTCTTCTGATGAGACATTTGGAGAAAGGGCAGCCAACCTCCCTCTGACACCCAGAATGTGGATTCAGAACAAAAAAATGGTGTTGGAAAGGTCTCTACACACCAAAAACCAGAAAACCCACCTCCTAAACCCCAGACATTACTATCAATGTCACTTTTGTCCATGTTAAAATCTAAAAGCCTCAGATTTCCTTTCCACAAAACTTCCTTACCTTCAAGAACCTCTACATATCGGTCTTCATAATATTGTCCACGACACGGCACAGTCACCCAAGGGGGACCACAGCTTCTTCGTTAGGTCTAGCATGAGACAATCCAGTGCCTTATTCTCCAGGGTGAGCCTACCTCTGTGCCACAGACCTTCTGAAGCAAGATCACCCAGCCCAGCAAGAACAAAGACTGCAAACTGGTCTCCCACAAGACTCTCTTAAACATCAGGCATGAGTCCAAGGCCATGTGCTGCTGACTCTATGTAAGCCTCAATTATCAGGTGCACCTGATGTGTAGACCTGGCTCTGCAATGAAAGGAGGGAAAGGAAACCTCATTAGAAAGTCCTGCTGGTGGTTTGATCCAGAATATCCCTGCAGCCTCAGGACAAGGGCAGGTCAGTGTCTGGCCTGCAGCAGAAGTCAGGATATCAGCTGAAGAAGGATTTTGAGCATCTTCATATTGAACTTACTACTCAGAAAACCACTTACATCTCTCTGCTAACTAAGGCCCTTATCTCTCCACACCTGAAGGAAGGTATTAGTACTCCAACCATGCTAAGGGTTGGAAAAGGCCTAATGAGAACTCAGTAGTTCTCTGCTAACAAGCTAAAAGGAAGCCACTGGGGATAGGGGAGACTATCAGACTCCTCTTTCCAGCTGAATAGGAAACAGAAGAAAGGTCTCCAAGAGGAGCACGGGCTAAAGGTATGAGTCCATACACCCAGAACAGCGATCCCCAGAAGGSAGTGGGCTGTATCCCACCAAGGGACAGAAGAAAGCCCCTAGTGGGGAGTGGGGTCAAGGTGGAAAAACAGCAGAGGTTAAAACTGGGAATGCTCCCCCAGGAAAGCTGGAATGAAGGAAAGGTCTCAGGCTGTGAGTGGTTATGGACTGTCCTGAGGGTCCCAGCTGGAGTCCTAATCCTGCTCATGCAGCAAGCATCCATCCATACTAAACAGCTGAGCATAGGACAATGTCACCTGCACCCCTTGAAGACTTCCAGGAACAGGTCCCACCTACAGCAAGATCAGATCCACAGGGAGAAAACTCCAGCACCCCACAATCTTCCCACAGCCCCCAAAATCTTACTACCTCTTTCCTCCTCCACATGCAGCCATTCCCTCAGACAAGCATGCTGTACTGCCAATGCAACATGTGTGCTATTGAGAGGACATGAGCTGTTCTGCAAGACAGGTCTTTACAGAGGAGAAAGCCTCACAGTTCCCCATGTCTCACATGCAGGTGAGCTGCCAGTCTGCTCTCAGGAAGAGGAACCACAGCACAGAAAGACAACAGGTAAGAGCCTGCAACACGTCCATAAATGAAATTTTTCACCAGGCTCCACCCCTGCAGCCTCTGAAGCAACACAAGGTAGAGGGTGTCAGGACCAGGTTCTCAACCATCCCACAGCAGAGGGCCTCAGAGGCATTATGCAGAAACTGCCAAGGAACACCAGTATTTTACTCCTACAATCACAGAACTAAGCAATCGAAAGCAAGAAGTATCCTGTTGCCCTTCAAATCCATCCCAATTCTCTTCTTTAGCAGGAAGGGGATGTCTGTTAATGAAACAAAGTGACTCCAAACCCTCCAACCTGTCTCTAAATGCAATATGCGCCAAGGTAAAAGCTGCAGTAAGCAGAGAGAGGGAATGAATGTGGCATTTCCCAAAGGAACTTTGTGCAATGAATATCAACCAAGGAAATGGCTTTTGCTGTCTGAATAAAGTAAATGGGGAGTTCGATAGCATATTACCCTTCAAGAGAAAGTTTGGCCTATTACAAAACTGTATTTTGTGAGCCAAGGTCTACTTTCTGATTTTTGTTTCACTTTTTTTTCTTTTGAGGGGGTGGAGGGGTGGTGTGGTGTGTGGATTGGCTCTCTTTAAAACACCTGAGCTCTGAAATATTTTGATTAATGTCTCTTACAAAGGCACCTCCCACCAGAAGTAGGTTGGTTGCTTTGCTCGCCTGTTCTCCCTCAAATATTGAGCTTTGCAGAAGAGCTTCACCTTCCAGGATGGCCCATGAGCTGACACAGGTATCCGGAGCGGTGTGGGAGATGCAGTCTCAGGAGCAAGAAGAGGTAATTTTTCAAATTGGTCCATCTGAACTGGCACCTGTGGTGCCTGACAGGACTTCCAGCTAGAAACCTCATGCTCTCAAAGTAATTTTGGATATCTGGTTACTTGTCACCACTGTCAGCACCACCCTCAGAATGCCTTCCTCTAAATGTTTTTGTTACAGTTTCATCTTTGTTCAATAAAGCCACACATTTAAGAGAAGTAATTTAGACGTTGATTTTGGTAACATTTCATTCAGATATTTTGCAGATGGAGTATTTTGGCTTTTCATCTCAAAATGACTTCCTGGAAGGAAATGCTTTACTTGAATAAAAAGCTTCAAGCAGTCAAAAGGAAACATTCTCCAAACCACCACAATGCCATGCCTCAGTCTATCCCATACCAAAATATGTTCAGATCTTTGTGTGATACTGTGATTTCCAACAAAACAGACTATTCCGTTCCACCCTCTTGCTGTGACGAGTGTGAGCAGAACCATACATCTCCCGATTCAGGGAACTTCTTTACAACCTCATCTCAAGAGCATCTCATCTCCCATCACTTCAGCTCCACTTGCAGATCGCGCTTCACTGAGCGCAAGGTAGGATGCTGCTGTGGGATACACCAATTACGTGTATCATCAATATATGTTGTTGCCCTTTTCCAGAAGTCTTTTCACTCACCTGAAACCTCATCTCCTTGAAATCCCACAGTCTCCCCTCTTCAAATGGTGCACAAAAATCCCCTCAGTTCTCACATCTTTCACCCTGGGAGTCTGTCTTTTCCTAATAAGCTGTTAGGCAGGAGCATCTTTTTTGGAGCTATGTGTTGTTCTGTAAGATAGCAAGATGGAAGCTATTTTCTGATATAAAGATAGTTTATCTCCCTTGACAGATTTCAAGGCAGTTTTAAAACTCCTAACAATATGCTGGGTTTTCCCCATTACAGCTCTGATGGCAAAGGAGCGATAAGACATGTCAGTGTTATTAACCTGAAAATGTTGCAGAATTCTTGAGATGTAACCCAAAGCCTATTAAAATTCTCCTTGTAACCCAGGGATCACTAAAATAAAGTGCAACGTCTTAATGATGCTGTGTGCCTTTACCATAGGCACTGGGGGTACAGACACTCTCCCTTCTGGCTGCGCTGACTGTGTGCCTACAACCACCAACACATCTTCACCCAATACATATGGCGAGCTCTCGGCCACAGCTGAGATGCACAAAGTCTTGATGCCCGTGTTAAGACAAACGATGCCAGACTCTCACCATCTCGAGCCGACTCTTCCCTGTGCCTGATGCTTGGCAGTTGGCCAGTACTCTGGCAGAGCCTTTCACACAAATCACACCTAAATGGTTCTTTCAATGTACTGGAAGTGAAGGCCATCCTTTCTCTAAAGCAGTGTTGTGTATATTTGAAGGGAGATATTTTTCCCTACATCAAGAATTCACCCCTCCTGGGAACCCAGAGGCCATCTTCTGAAGTAATTCTAGATTTACTCAACCCTCATTTAACACAGCACTGTCTTTAACAAGGCAGAGCAGATACCTATCTGAGAGTCAGAGACAGCTGGTTCAGCAGGACAGTGCTCAGGAAGGCAGCCCTTAGTATAAAGGACAGTATCTCTTCAGGAAACATCACCTCCCATGCTCTTTTGCTTCAGCCTCTTTTGCTAAGGTCCAGAACTAAATACATTATCAACAGCCCCTAAGTTAGGCTTGCGCAGTTCTAGAGTTCTTTTCCCATTCATAGAATCATGTCAAGAAGCTTCTGATTATTGTATGTTTCCAAGCAGACAATTTTTCATAAAACACCACTTTAGTGTAATGATAGTTTGAGTTTCACGTTCAGTCTGTGCATAATTTCATTAGCTGATTTTACTGAAACTAATGACAGGCTCACCAGAACAAGAAGTAACTTCTCTTGCCCATCAAAGGGCAAATAACAGCAAGAGCTGCAGGTTTACCAAACCACGGTACAACAACATTATCAGTATCTGTAATGTCAGCTTTTGCTGTTCTGCATTTGCAATGCTCTTTGGTAAGGGTTTGTTCAAGGAACTCAGCAGTAAGGGTACACGGGGAGCACACCCAGCTTTAAGAGCAGGGACAGCCCAGAACAGGAGTGATGCCTCTCCCAGCTCTTTGCTTCAAAGTGAAAATGCACTGTGGCTGGATTCCTTGCACTGGGGAAGAAGGACATGCCTGAAGACCTTCTGGCTTGACTCCCAGGAAAATGGGGATTTGAGTCTTGGCTCTCCAATGAGCTTCTGTGATATTTAGCATTTGATCTATCTTGCATCTTCAGCTGTCCGTGTGGAAAGTGAGATGTTGGGCAGAAGGAGGGAAAGGGAGGCAAACCGAAATCCCTTTCTGACTACAAGGCACTCACGGTGCCTGATTGTAAAAGCCAAGCACATCCTTTCTAACTAGAACAGAAGCAAAAATGAAAGACCAGGTAAAACTGTTAAATACTTGCAAGGTCTGATACCACGATGAACATTATCACAGCCAGGGGGAGAGGCAGAAACAATAACCGATTTGGAAACAGAAGAATCAATGATCTAACAAAATCAGTTACTGCTGCCTTGCTTAGTATAAGTAGGACAGAAAGCTCTGAAGGTTAATAATATTATTTAGCGGCAACAAAAATTAAGTTTCAAAAGAATTGGAAAACAGTTTTCAAAAAAGATGTAGCAGGTACATTGGGGGTTTGCAGCATGTCACCTGGCTATCTACACACATGTAAAACTTGATGAAGGTTTATTTTAATATTATGGAGTATTATTTTGACTCTGACATGAGCTTAAGCAATGGTTCAGGTTATCCTGAATTTCTAACCTTGAGGTTAATTGACAGTTTTCACTGAGAATGTCTCTACTAATTGGTAAACTTAATTAGACTCAAAATCATTGGCACTAAGCCTCCATATTTGAACAAAAGTCTTCCCAGAATCATAACATACAATCAAGTTAAATGACCTTTTTGCACCATTTTGATTACTATGCATTATAAACTGAATTTGATCGTTCATTTCTCATATCCTTTGATGTGCCCAAGGTAAAAGAATGTCATATATTTAGTTCTTTGTTACTCAGCCAACCGCTATTTTTGCATTGTATTTAGTTAATAATGTTAATTAGAAAAGAAATCTCAAGTCTGTTCCCAACTCTTAAGCAATCTGTGCAGATTTGCACAGACAAGGCTGGTAAAGAGGGGAATGCCCTGGCCAGGGATTTCCAGACACAGTTCTGCCATGGTCAGTGGTTGGTAGATATTTCACTGTTTTCACTTGCTCTCGTGTTTGCTCTTTCTGGCAGGTATCAGATCTTCTACATGTTTGCATAACTCCAAGCACAAGCTGGCTCTGATCTTAACTGAAGCTTTTGAGTTCCAGTATCATCAAAATGCTAACAAATCCAGAGTATGTTGAAAATCACCCAGCTATCTCGTTTTGCATTAATATAGATTCAATTAATGAAAAAAGGTAAAGTAAGCATAGATCTTGGGATATTTCCTCTGTACATTATTCAGACTGGCAACGCCATACTGTCTTGGCTGGGCTAAACATTTAATTACAAATTCATTTTCTTTTTGGTTTCCCTGATGACATTTAATCCTTTCAGCTGTTATAAATGACTGCAGAGCTGGGTGCTCTTTAACCAAAGCACAAGTTTTTTCATAACCTCTTTTTTATTGGAACATTTGGGGATCCTGATTTTTTTTTTTTTTTTTTTTTTTAATCAAAAAAAGGTTAAATTGACTGGCTGGCATAAACAGACCTGACGGCATTGACAACTGTGGAGTTATGTTCATTGAATATGCTTCCTTCATTTTTTGCCTCTGAGAAATCAAAAGAATGGCTCTTTTCTTGCCAAGCCCTTTTCTACTAGAAAGCAGATTAGATTTTCCCCACTTCTCTTCTCCTGCAACCCTTGCCCACCAGGACTAGCTTTTCTTTTCCCACGCTCTGTCATCTCCACTTGTGAAAAGTACCAAAAGTAAATATTTCACTCCTTTACTCCTTTTTCAGAGAACAGCTGAAATCCAGCCAGACGGTACAATTGGATTATCCTCATCCAAGGATACAGACATCTATCATTTACTGACTCTTAAAGTCAAACAAGTTATGCAGAGCTCTGTGCAGCACTCCTTTATTCAGTCAGGCCGGTGAATGGGAAATGACAACAGCAGCGCGATAAATTTTGGGCCCTTTCAAGATGCTGACTTTGAATGTATATTCACAGGCACAATGCAGGCCCCTGTCTCTTTAACACTTCTTCCTCAGCGGTTTGGTTTGGATCACATTCAGATGCACAATAACACAGACATAGTATTGAGTGTCCGAATCCTAACTGTACCAAAATGAGTTTGGTCACACTCAGCAGACCTGATCTAATGGCTATGGAGCTAACAGAAAGACTCCTAGTGATTTCAGTTAGCTTTGGGTGAGGGTTCACGTGAGAAATGGTATCAGAATCCATCCCAAGGCATTTACCTGTGCTGGACCACCGGGCGCAGAGCCTGCACAACACGGCTGCAAACAAGCTCACTCCAGCCTATCTATTTCTCCCACATCCTGTTAAATGCTAGAGGTTGATTTTGGCACTAATGACACAGGGACAGACATCAGGTGTTGCACTCCGTGCTGTGCCAAGCACAAGATCTGCCCCCAAATGCCTGCCCATACAACCCATGTAGGCCAGGTTGTGAGAGATAAGCATTAAGCTGCCGTCAGAGGGCAAGGGGACATGGAGCAAGCCACAGCCAAACCCCATGTCCTGGAATGGGTCACAAATTGGATTTTACTTACTTGCATCTGCCCTGTGGGTCATGAGGCAGTGCAAAGGCTGAAGCACTGCTGATGGAAGAGTTGAACATCAACACTTGGGCTGAGAAACCGATGCGAGGGGTTGCAGATTGCAAAGGCACAGTGCTGCTCCGACTTCTGATCACATCCCAGCAAGAACAACATTTGATAGTGACAAAGGTGTAAGCAGTAGGTCATTCACCCATCTGCTCATGCCTGAGCCCTCAGGGCCTTTATCTGATCTCCTGCTTAGAGCTTATCTGAACCCTATGGGAGGAGCATGCCCTGCCTAAAAGCACACGATACTGGTGGGACAGTCTCTCTAGGAAACTGAGGGAGGGCCCCCTCAATACCAAACAACTGCTCAGAATATCCCAAACATCTCCTATTTCCTCTCAAGGACATCTGCTGTCCTCATGCCCTGTTCACACTACTTGGTTCTCTGCTCTGTTTCTGTTTATACCTTGGCTATTCCTGTCTAAGCCACAGCAGTCAGCAGCATGGCAGTATCTGGCTTTCCATACAGGTGAGAGGGACAAAGAACATAATCTGGGCTTTCAAGGAAAGGAATTTACTCTGCAGAAATTCCTTTCACGCTGTCTGTACAACTGCTTGTCCATCTGACCATCAGATTCCTACTTCTAGGAACTTAAGTTTCCCCCAGACTGACAGAAGGCTCAGAGATAATGAAGTACTGAGAAATCCTGGGGAAAAAAATATGCTGGGAATGGGGAAGAGACAGAGCTAAATTAGTGCCTCGGCTGTCATGTGACCTGAGAAAATGCCTGCTCTGCATGGCAAGCAGGCCTCTCAGCATTGGCACACATGAACCGCTGACCAACCCGCCACAGCAAGTACTGACTCATGACTGCCAAGTAGTTAAAGGGCACGGAGGAAGGGGAGAGGAACACAGTGGCTGCATGGGAAGAGCTAATATTATGAAGGGAAAGGCAGAGGTCAGGAAAGTAGGATACAAATCCAGTAGCTCATTAGTTCTGCTGCTTATGGAACAATTGCCAGGTATCACCTTCATTGCTGGTTGCTGAAACAGCAAAGTTTAGCTCAAAATGTCACAAACATCTAATACCCTACCAAAGAAAAACACCCTTTTAGCAAGCAACAAGGCAGCAAAAATAGCCCAAAAAGGCAGGAACAACATCCCTCCTCAACAGCCATGAAAATAAGCAAGGTCAGAGACCGAAAGCATGATGTTTAGGGCCTAAGCCTAATTCCACTGACATTGTTGGGGAAATGTTTAATACCCTCCAGCTGCGACCTCCAGCCACCACTCCTCCCAGCCTCAAGTTCAGAGCTGACAGCAGGACAAGGCTGTTTCTGCCCCAGCTGCGGGTAGGGCATCATCTTGACACCAGAAGAGCCTGTGATGGGTGCCTTGAGTCTGTTACTGCAAATAATCCTTGCACATAACTTTGGGCGCTGTCTCCTTCAGTCTTAACCCCTTCCACTGGAGCCTTCCCTGTGATCCAGGCAGGCATAGAGCTACAGGGTCCACTTGGCGTGTGCCTCATCCACATAAGAACCAGTAAAGCATTGGGAACCAGGCACAAAACTCCTTTCATGCTCCCCAGCCTCCAAGAGGTCTCACTATATCCCAGATAACAGCACAGCTCCCCAGTGTCCGTGTTGGCCACCTTCCTGCATTGAACAGTCTCAAAAGTACAGTTACAAGATGGGTTCTGTGGTGCTCCCAAAGGTTACTAAAACACACACAAACACACTTGCAAAATTACTCAGGCTACAAAGTCAGAGATGCCCAACAAGGAACATGAGCTCTGAGGGACCAAAATTAAGTGATACAACAACTTGTATCTGGCAGCACAGCGAGGTGACGCGATTAGAAAGGAGCCAGCACAGCAACGCTCCAGGTCCCATCTCTCCATTTTCTGCAAATGTCTGGCACACTCCCAATGTGTCCTTCAAGGACAGCTTTTCTCCTTATTTCTCTGCCAATCCTCCTCTCTTCTGTCATCTCCCTTTTCTCCCCTGGTACCAGCCACCCATTTTGACCCCCACCCACTGTCTTCTCTATGTCTCTCTGGGAGCTTTTTGGGCAACAAACATTTCTGGCTCCCCCTTCTCCTTTGGGAGAGGATGAGAAACCTTTATGTGCTGACTTGGACTTCATGCTCCTGTCTTTCAATGCTGACAAGCAACTGTGAAAGCAACTGGGACATCAAGCACAGAAGATGGATATGCTTTGGAGAGGATTGCTCATAGCAGGCAGGATAAATGAAGCCATGGGGTCTGCTTTGGAAGAAACCCTTTGAGGATAGGTAGCTTTGACAGGAGCAGGCAGGGCAACAGTCCCCTGAGGACTTACAGAAATTCCCATTTCTGCAGCAGCTCCAAGCTTGAATCCCATGTGTGCCACTTGTTAGGCTCTGGCACCTGGGAGTCCATGGCAGCAGCAGCAGGATTTGACTGCCCCCTGTTCAGTGTGGAGAGCCAAGGGGTGTAGAGACTGCTCTTCCAAGGTCTAGGGAAGACAGCAACTCATGCACGATCTCAGTGCATGCCCGCAAAGCCACCATGCTCCCGGTTCCTGAGATGAGGAACGAAACCTTGTGCAAGAGTCAAACTGGAAGAGAGAAGAGGGAATGGAAGTGCAATATCCTCCAAATCACAGCGAGGCAGAGATTTTTCAACTATTGATAAGTTGTTTGGAGTTAGCCTTCTCCCGGGTTTCTCCTGCCCCAATACCCATCCTTAATGTTACAAAGTAAGAGAAGCAAACTTTACACAGAATTTGGCACAGCACAGGCAGGCGCTATGCTAGCTCTCACACTGGCTCCATCAGTACACATTCATACGAAGGGGGACCAAATCCCGCTGCTCTGCTCTGGCACTCCTTCTAGCTCTGCTGGTGCAAGCCAGTTCTGTTATTTTTTGCTAATCCTGGGCCTGTCTGCTAAACACAGCAGACTGCACACCACACAGTCCGGTCTGCCATATGGGTGTACTGGTCGGGGAGCCTATGAGATCCATTTGACTCGTAACCCACCCACCACCCTGGTGGAAAAGAGAAAGCAGTGAATCAACCAACCCCCATGTGGTTTGTCAGGTCTTCCCTATCACTTCCCTCTTGACATTTCCATAATCCTGCTGTGCCTGCAATTAAGAATTTAAACAAAACGCCTGCTGCTTTCCTCCTCCTTCATAACACAGAGTAACAGAACTCCACAGGCACCAACTCCTGCTGAAATGAAATGATAAAAATGAGCATCCGAGGTCAGAGGCTTTTTCACAGCTGCCGAGGGATGCGAGAGATAAAAGGACAGGAGTGTCAGAATTTCCTCCTCAGGATGTGAAAGTGTAGCACGCAGCCCGATTACATATTTATTTATGGGGAGATACACTGATAGCATCTGTCAAACCTCACTGCAGAGCTAGGAATTGTGCTAGTCAAACCATGCTCAGCCCTGTGAATTGCCTTACTGGCTCCAGCAGTAATCACCATTGAGGCTGTGGTAGGTGGGTTTAAAGGTCAGATGAACCATTCCTGGTGGAAGCCAAGGCACAGCAGAAGCCTCTCCTGCCTGCAGGGCCATTACATCTTCAGTTCAGAGACAGCCTGCGGCCACAGATGGCCCAACTTCCAGCAGTCTTTATTCTAATACCAATTATTTTCTACTGGGGTCAAACATAAAGATGGGAAGGGATGGAGAGCGGTCTCCAAATTTTCACCCTAAAGTAAATTCTTTCCATGGCTTCTACAAGAAAAGATGTCCTCCAACCCAATGTATCCCACAGTCTGAGTCATATGCACTTGGTACACTTCGGGGAGGGTCTC
This sequence comes from Phoebastria nigripes, assembly GCA_035582835.1. Lineage (NCBI taxonomy): Eukaryota > Metazoa > Chordata > Aves > Procellariiformes > Diomedeidae > Phoebastria > Phoebastria nigripes. The sequence continues at coordinate 1,286,066 of JAYKAV010000544.1, read as the reverse complement.
CCTTCTAGCTACAACAGCTTGTGAAGGGCTTATGGAGTAAACAGGACTCTCAACATCTGCTAGAACCTGGCAGGCACCATTGATACATCAGCGACACTAATATGTACCAAACCCAGCCACAGTCCTAATGTTTTACACCACTCTTGAATATTACGTGCAAGACACAGCTTGTCCTGCACATGAACCGGATCTCATTGTTCCCCTCCCAAAAATACATCATTCACCATTCTAAGTGACCTAGACCTTGCTAAAACATTTCAATAGCCTGACTGCTCCTTCTAATGCATGGTTTCTTGCAACAATGAATATTACTGGTGCTGCCCATTTGCCATCCTCTAATGGGTGCCTCTAAAATTCCTCATCATCTCCCCTAGTTTTGACTGACCAATATAATTGTGCCACATGCACATCTTGCCAACTTAATTCCATATTGATAAATGTCTTAACTTCAAATAATGAATAGGGAGAGCCAGGGACAATAATTGCTCGTTATCTTCCCATTATTTTTGCTTTGGTGATATGTAAGTTAACCAAGGATCTTTGCAGTTCTCTATTTTGATAATTCAGTGGCATTAGCCATTTCACCAGTTGCTTTAACAAGTCTAATTTGCTAGGTTTATTTCCAAGAAATTATGCCACTAGCAATTTGTCTATTTACTCACAATCCTTTCCGCACTCAGTCTGCAAGTGTCTGCCTGTATGCCCCACAAGAGAGGCTCATGACTTTCCCAGTTCCTGTCCTGTGATCCTTATTCTACAGAATACAAAAGAATAGTAATTAAAAAGAATCCAAAATCCCAACCCTAAACTAAAAAGACCAAGCAAAAATCTTTGAACAGGTTCTTTTGCTGAGGATTAAAGAAGAAAAAGGAATCCCATGTCTTTACTCAATTATTTCTTATCCATTTAATTGACTGCAATATCCATTTGGAGAATCTGGCAGACTGGGATGAATGCACCTATTATTTACGTATTTATCTGTTTTCTAGAGTTAGCTGATGCCCATTCTGCATTACTGAAGCTCTGTGTACCTGCCATTCAGCTGAGCTCAACAACAGACAGCTACAGCGAAGGATCAGGTCCACTCTACTATGCCACAACAGAATTCTATCACGCTGCTAATAACAGCTATGGTACAGCCATTGAGGTCACTCATCACACAACTGCAAGGTGAAGATGGTAAAGAAAGGGGCCATCCTTAGGAGTTGATGAAAGACACAACAAAAAGGCTTTGCTGGAGAAGCATTAAGACAGACGGTCCAGTTTAACCCACCACTCTCCAGTGCGGGAACCTTGCAAACCAAAAGAAGATTTCATACCTTGAAAAGCCAGAGACTTCTGGAAGTCTGCATTGATACTGCTTTTATTTTACATTGGGAGCATTCAGTGCAGCTGCAAAGGGTGGCAGAAGAAACAGAAGTGTCTCAGGATGCATAAACAGTAATTAAAGTGTTGTGCTATCAGACTGCTCAAACAAGACAGCATACCTTAATGCATCACAAATCACTGTTTCTTGAGCTAACGTGTATTGATCATTCTGCTCCAGCAGTTTCACCTGCACTCTGACCACTAAACCATTTCTGCTGGAATTAGAGATGTCAAACATCTCTCAGTGCAGAGACAAACAGACAGATCTTTCTGAACCTATTCACAACCAAACAAGGGACAAGTTCAGGATCTTGCCATTCCCCTCAGCAGGGCGAGGGGGAGGAGTGTTGTCAACCAGGCATTTTGAACCAAGAGGTCACAAATCCAATCACTTTGCCCTACCCAAGAGCTGCTAGACAAGAAGTCCAGGCAAACAATACATTTTTTTCTTTGATTGATTTGCACATTGTGAAAGTTGGGGGTGAGAAGAAGAGAGCAAAGGGAAACCTATTCTGGCTTGACTACAATATCTGCTTCAACAAAATTGAAAAAGTCTTTTTGGAATGCTTCTGAACTTCCCAAAAATAAAGTTAAAGAAAGGTCTGAAATGAAAAGTCAGCTCAACAGAAAAGAAGCAAAAAGAAAGAGTTTGGAAAATGTCAGCAGGAAGTACTCATATTTTTCTCCCCAGGGGGTTTTGTTCTCAAACAATCTGGTCAAATCACTTAGCATCGGTGTTAGCAAATCTTCGTTTTGTGCAAAAACAAATAAAATGCATTAAAACATCTCTAAGGGCAGTTCATATGTGAAGAGGACAGCCCAGCTCTGAACTGGTAGGAAATCAGTTTCATTTAAGTACTTCAAATGCAAGTGCTATGGCTTTGTAGAGAGCTACCCCTCCCTTGGCTGGCCTAAGGCAGACCACGGGGGAAGGAGGAACAGGAGTGATGGAGATTCACAGGTTTCTCTCTTCCTCTTTTCCTGCCATAGGACATTCTTTAGTGCTACACCAACCCATGTGGCACAGTAGTAGTTATGGGGCAGCACTGCCCTTCATTCACAAGGGGACTGCATCAGCCCCTGACAATCCTTAGATGCCGGAATTTCAAACACAGCTTAAGGTGACTGCAGGTGTTTCTGCAGATTTCTGGATGTAGAAGTGTGACTTGAGCTGCCTTGCCCAAGCATCTCACTTGGAAACAAGCAAGCGTCAATCACGTTTGCAATCCTTTGTTGACTCAGGAAGCCCTGCATGATCTTATGCATTGGTGCCCTAGAAGGGCTATGCACCTTCTGGACCACCGTCAACTTGCAGGATATTACAAGAATTTGAATTTCTCTATGCTCACTTCATCACTAAGCATATAAAGGCTTTGCTGGCCTTCTCCCCCTAACCACCATATAATCTTCACATTCACCATATTCTTCATATCAGGAGGGYGTCAACCTAGTCCATGCATTTTCTGTAACTCTTGAGCACCTGATTTGCACATACCACTGCTGTTTACACAGCAGCGTACACATGGTATGAACTATTGCCAAAACAACTTGTTGCATCACAAACAGTATTTCTACAGCTTGTGCTAAAGGGCTAATTCTGTAACTGGTTGCACATGAGCAAGCAACAGAATCTTATCTTGGATGCATCCCATCTGAGATACAATCAACATTAATTATTGTACTAGCCCCAACATCGACCTTAGCACTTCAGATCTGCACCAGTTCTGGACTTCAAGGGATTGTCTGACAACAAGGTGACACAGATCCATAGGAGGTATAACCCCAGTGTCTTTGCAGTGGTATCTCATTATCAACTGAGATCTCATTACCATGTATCAGTCTAGSCATTTTAGTGCAGGAGCTGGGTCCCAGTTGAGGGCCTCCTGCAGAAGGCAGCAGCTCCCGTAATCCATCTTCCCTTCTCATTTGGTGGTGGCAACCTTCTGCCAAAGGGACGGGTCAGATGACATCATTCCCTGGACTGGATGTCACCAGCTAGAGTACACATGGTGGTTATGTGCCCACCCCGTCCTGAGACAAACCAAAAAATTAATGCAACACACTACCCTAATGAAGCTCCCTCAGGTCTTCAACAGAGACAAAACCAGCATGCCTGCTAGTACGAGCCCAGCTACTGGACAACACCTGCAGCATTTAGCTCCAACCAGCTTCCAAAACCCAATATATCTATAGATAGGGCCTCCCCACCTGGAGTGCAACTCCCCCAAGAAGTGTGGAGGTGGTTCTCTGAGTGACAGCACTGAACAATTCGAGAGCTGCAGCAAGCAACACACAAAGACTGCACAGAAATGATCAAAGTGGCACTTGCAGGTGAACTACTGGGGTCACACCATGTAGCGTATGGACACGTACAACAGCCAGCGCCAGGAGTTGTGGGAAGCGATACCTCTCTCAGCCAGAAAGTTCATGTACTAAGCACTCAAATCCCCAGAGCTCTGAGGTCTGTCTCTCTGCCTGGAATAATAATGCACTGAAATGACTTGCTGCCTTTGGTTACTGGTATCATGAAATAACAGCTCCCTGCTATCATAGTAAAGCACAGAAGGAACAGGAGGGAAGAAGAAGAAGAAGAGAAAAAAAAAACAAAACAAAACAAAAAAAACCCAAAACACTACACACACACCCCCCCAAAAGCACAAAAAGCCTGAAGCTGCTCAACAGAGGACTCAGACAAACCCAGCCAGACTAACCAATCGCTGCACATAAATGTGATTTCTTGTGTATGTCTGGTACCGTGCAATGCAGAAAGACTTCCCCCCCCTGCTTCCTCCAACCATTCGAATTCCTCTTAAGGAGAAGAAAAGGGAGGGGAAAATGAAGAGTGTCCCCACATCTCGGTTATTAGAYGACAATCTTTGCACTCTCTGCTTAGTTTTCTGTTTTACCACTGAGCTAGTTTTGTAAGGAGCTAAATTATACACAGGAATCAATGAAGGCTGCTGCAGCATTTCCAGCTGCCACAGGGAAAGATTGTTGCTGCCACCTGCAGTCTAACCTCTGAGGACAGCTTTCTTCTTAAAACACCTGGGTCAAGTGGGTGGGATGTACAGGGCTAACGAGGTGTCATCTCTGTAAAAGAGGGGCTTGTAAAGGTTTCCAGGTAGCCAGGATCCTGCTGGTCCCATGGCATGTGCCATCTTTTGATGCTAAATGACATAAAATGCTTTGCCAGCTCTACATGACCCTCCAAGCTGACAGAAATTCAGGCAAATATGTTATTTATAAATGGGTAACAAAAGTCATTGAAGAGAACAACGAGATAGCAGAGATCATGTGTCTGGAAGGGATATTGGCTTTATTCTGATACCACACAAAAATAAAACCCAAAGCCTCAGTATGCAAATCTAACAGAACCAACAGCCTATGTGCAAGGGTATTTTTTCAGCAGGGAACATCAGGGTAACATCTAAGTTTGTGCAAACCAGGTGATCTGAATCTGAGAAGAGATGTGCAATTAATACTTGAGCACAGATTGGATATATGGCAATCCTCCCAAAGCCAGAGGTAATGTTAAGCATCTACTTCTCTATAAAAAGATAACTTAATCTCAAAGGACTCTAGATGTTCACATTCTGTGAAGGCACAATGCCAGAATATGGAAAATAGTTACTTACTTTGTGAAACCTTGCCTAATCCCATTTTACTACTAAAATCAGCAGTCCCCTCAATAGGAAATTGAGCCCAGACATAAAAAAACAGTTCTACCTTAAAAAAAAAAAAAAAAAAAAAAAAAAAAAAAAAAAAAAAAAAAAAAAAAAAACAAACAAAAAAAAAAACAAAAAAAAACACCCCCACCAAAACACACACCCCCCCACACCACTCTATTAAGAGCCTGCAGACCACAGACACACACAGAGCTATAAACCTCAGATCTCCACAAGCTGAAAACAAAATACTAGGAAAACTGGAACAGGAAAGAAGCAGCCATCTGCAGGTACACTGTTCCTCAAACCCTGTCCTAACCTGAGGAAATAAAACTGTAAGAGACCTCCCTGGCCCTGAAACAAGGGCTACTGTGCCAAAAAGAAATAGATGTGGTAACAGAAGCTATTTGCTAATTAACGTGACTAACTGAAAGTTTAAATGTCTGTAAAATCCCCCCAGGATTCTCTATGTAAATCAATCTCTAGTTTAAGAGGGAATGAAACTTATACCAAATTATTACTCCAAAAATATTTATGAATCAGAAAGCCCCTACAAGAGTTAATAAGGGGGATCAGAACCCCTGGCTCTACACACAAAAGAAAAGGAGTCCTAAAGCATTGGATTCATATTTCACCGTTACTTTGGTGCTAAATGTCTACCGATTTTGATAGAAATCCATCACCCAAATAAAATTTGAGAGTCTGAACTTCAGAGTCTAAGCATAAAAATATACTGCAAAGGAACATTTAAAATCCATGCCTAAAATTAGTTGTTTGACAAAGGGAGGTATAATACTGCTGTAATCCCTCCTTCCTACACTATTTGATTTTGTCCTCTAACCTCACATATGGCTAAAAGCATATTTTTTCTGTAAGTTATATTACTGCTTAAAAGGAAGTATTCTCCTCCATGTTCTGCCATATGATGACAGGTTTCCACCATTTAACACAAGTCTACTGTTACCTGCTCAGACAGAAGTGAAAGTACTCAGGTTTGTTGACCAGTTCCCACAGATTTAAGACATACAAGTTGTTCAGCCCAGCTCTGTAAATTTGAAAAAATGCATTTAACAATTTCAATGATTTATTTCTTCATACAAAAGCCCAGTGATATCTGTCTCTTTTTAAAAGATGTCTTATCCTCCTCCTAATACGGAGGAAAGATGCAAAGGTCTCCTAATCTTTGAAAGGTGTCTTCAAACCTTCCACACTACTCTTGCATGAAAACAAATCCGTATGAAAGAGGAGCTCATGCTTTGAATGTTAACATATTGTAGTATCAATTATGATATTTATCACGCAGCGAATTAGAAGTTAGCAACCATTTACAGTACGATTCCAGTAAACATTATTGCCTTTTCCAGCATATATACACACCCACACAATTAATCAGAGAAAAAACTCTTCCTAAATAAATGCAAGTTTCTTCATAGATGCGGCTTTGTTTTACCAATCTCCACGCAGTGTGTTTTATGAAGAACGATCCCCCCCACCCCAGAAGGGCTGATGCTCGGAGAAACCAGTGGGAAGACCTTCCCCTGCTCCCTTACCRCTGCGTGGGAGCTGTTTGTTCCAGGGAGAAACAGCAGTGCTTCTCCTGCATTTTGAGGTCTGCGGGGGCTGCTTTGGCTGGCGGCACCAGGATGTGCCCCAAGGCTGCCCCAAGCAGCCCTGCACAAGAGGTGGTCAAGGAAAAGCGTGCCTGCACAGGCCCCCTCCGCTCCCCAGGGGCCAGCACGGTTCTCCGGTCACTGCAGAAAGAGGTGTCCAGGTGGCTGTAACTGCCCGTGGGGAACAAGCAGGTTTAGAGAGACCCCAACATCAGCGATACAAACGGAGCACCAAAGCACAAAACCAAAGTTTTCCTTTAAAAATACAAACCAAAGTCATATTGAACAAGCTGAAACAACACAACTGATTCAGCAGCGTCTGTCAGAGGCTGCCCTTTACCGCACCAGCGGCATGCCCTGCACCGGCAGCAAAACCAGCTCCTTCCCTGGTAACACAGCAGAGCCACAGCCCTCATCAAAGCAACAGGCCGAGACCGGTTTGGTGGCTGGTTTTCCCTACAGAGCGGGAAAGAAACGCTAGCAAAGGCGTGAACTGCCTCGTTCACCTCAACGGAGCATTAACTCAAAGGCCCACGCAGGAAACCATAAACAGACCCACGCAGCCCCCCCACAAACACCCAGAGTGGAGCCCTCCCACTCCACCTCCCCACAAACCCCACGCGCAGCGCGAGCAAGCCGCCCCGAAGCGGCTGGCAGCGGGCATTACCACAGCAGGGGGACCCGCCGGCAGAGCCCTTCAGACCAGGACACACAGAGAAACCCACCCACTCCGTACCTTGGCGCGCCCGAAGAAGCCCCGAGCCCGGCTTCCCCACACAGGCACAGTCCGAGGGGTCTTTCGCGGCTTCCCACGCCGTCGCCTCCACCTGGCCCGCCGTCACTCACCCACCCCGGCCATTACCTGACGGCCTTTACCCTGCGCGGCATCGCCCCCGCGCCCCGTCCTGCCCCGGTGCCGGCTGTGAGGGGCGTCCCTGGCGGCGGCGGCGGCCCCGGGGCCGGGCCGGGCCGGGCCGGATCCGCCGCGCCCCGGCCCTGTTCCACTCCTGCCCCACCGCCGCTTCCTAAACGCAGGAGCCCGCCCCCGGAGATGGGTGGAGGTGGCCGGGAGCTAAGCTGTGGTCAGCCCACCCGTCAGGCGGTTCTGCGGGTGTTGAAGAGCCTTCCACACATGCGGGGTGCAGTACAGGAGAGGAGCCCCGTGTCAGAAAAACCTCAGAAAAGAGGCTTGTCTCAGGCTAACAGGGCCATTCGGTTTATAATTAAGAGATGGAAGGTCAAGGGGGAGATGCATAAAGAAAAAGGAAAGCGCAAGGCTTTGCTCTGAAAGGAGAACCAGGGGAGATAGGCACAGAAGCAGAGTCAAAGCAAAACAAAATGGACTCCACGCTTCGTTTGAGAAGCAGAGCCTGCTGCACCGGCAGGCACGTTGCCCAGCACGAGGGGATCGGTGCTGTGCAGGCAACGACRTAGATATTGTTGGGGACTGGGAAAAGCCACAATCCTGCCTTGTGGAAAGCGCGAGCAGACACCCTCCTGGTGCTCGCCTTTCGCTTCCCAACACACATAGGAAAAAGAAGAATTTCCAGGAAGGTTTTTTTGCCCATTCACATATCCTCCGTGTTGTTATTGTTTGGGTTAAGGGTTGTCATGAGAACGTGCAGCCAACATTAATTTAATGGCGTTATCACATGTGGACAAGGACCATAGCCAGATATTGGCTCACTAATTCATTCCTTCACAATCAAGCCGTGAGCAGATATTTCCATGGGGGTGCTGGCTGGCTAGTCGTGGCTTCCACACTTAGCTCAGGCAGGCACAACTTTCCCCAGAATTAATAAACCAGGATATTCCTTTCTAAACTGCTTTTCTGATGAAAAAAAAAGCATTAGCATTGCCCTGAAAGACTGCCTGGAGCACAGAGCTGTCTCATCGCTCCCCACACGCTTGTGCCTGGGCTTGAATGACTCAACGCTGGGCAGCTCAGGAGTGTCTGAGAAAATTTAGGGGGTTTCTTTGTTTCTGGACAAAATCCCTATGAAACCCATTTCAGCGGTTCTCTCCTCAGCAGTCACAGAGCAAGGTGTGAGAATCAGGCGACCCATGCAAGCCTTTCATGACTTGATTTCCATGTCAGCTTTTTCCTTATTTACTGGATAGCTCACGGTGTTTTCAGTCTGGGAAACTAAAGCAAGAATCCAGGGGAAAAAGAGATTTTTATATCCAACCTTGGGTCCTCTGGTGACAAATACGAACTCTGTGGTTACAGATAAGGGCACAGAGTCCAGGAGAGAGGAAAGTGGTTATCTGTTGCTACCAGTCCTGCTCATAGCCCCTGTGACATCCTTTGGTGGGATATTGTGGTTCTCTGCGGGCAGGAAGGTTTTCTGCCACTTCAGAGGCAAAGCTTGTCATTTCTCCCACTTCCCAGGGAAGGGAAGCCAAAACAAGGTTAGGTGGTGTCAGAAACTGGGCAGGAGAAAGAAAAGAAGCCAGATATAGTAGCCCAGGGTCTCTTAGGTTTAAGCCAGTGAGTGTTAGTCATAGATAAGGCCCTTCAAAGACTTTGTTTTATTTCTTTAAAAACAAGCTGGCTGGAGCCAGTGCTATGAATTCACAGAGGAAAGCTCTTTCCCAAGGCCAATTTTGCCTGTCCAGATGATCCCGTAATTCCGCTGAGGTCCAACATTTCATTTGGCCTCCCCAGCAGACGTGACCTTGCAGGAATATTTTCTTGGCATGAACTGCAGAGAAACTACGAAGAGAAGGTATTAAATGCTTTCAAAGGAGATGAGAGCAGAAGGGTTTTCTGTTTCTTGCTCTCTACTCGCTGATAAAGAGACAACAAACTGCCAGAATTTCATTAAACCATGTTTGTTAATGATCTAGAAATGCAAAGCCTGGCTACAGATATATGCTGTTCTTTTGAAGGAGGTTCTGGTGGCTTCTGCAAAGGAAAACATAGAAACCTAATGCTAATAATATGCTAAATAATTAAAAGAGATGTTTTTTCATTCCTCCGTATTATGGATGAGGGTGGAAGACAACAAGGGGATTAACGAAGGAAGGAAGATGAAGTGGAGAAAAAAACTCTTATATTACCAGCAAAAGTGATGAGTTTACTACAAGGAGGTTAAAAAAAAAAATAAAATAGAAAGGTCAGTGATTGGCCCTGGCAGTTATTCCTAAATTGGGAGGCAGAAGACCCAAACTAAAACCATCTGTGATGGAAAGTTTGCACATCAGGGTCACAGAAAAGCAATGGCCCTCCTCTTATGGGGTTGGGTTGGCCCACACTTCAGGTGGAGACTGTTCACACATGTCTTCCATCTCAGGGCCTGAAGGTATGCGAACTCTGCTCTGAACACAGGGCGACAGCCCATCAGTGTGGCACAGTTCAAGAAAGCTTCTTGGACCGATGTGTCTCTCTCTTTCCCTCAATTTCCTTGGTCCCTTTCTTGATCCTAAAGGTAGATATGTTTCCCCCAAAATTTTTGAGACAGGAGTATGAATCATCTCAGCAGCTGGTACCTTTTCAGGAGCTTGACACCTCTGAAAAGCAAGTGCCGAGGAAATCCAGGAGCTACGGTATACATCTGCCCTGAGAGATGAGCACAAAATGCAATTATGTTATCCCAAGACAACTGCTTAGTAGAGATTTTCCACCTCTCCTTGATTTAATTTAGGCTGTTTTCCTTGAAAATGATAACAGAAGTGGAATCTGAGTCCACCTTCAGGTTTTAAAGCCTTTTGATATATCAACACCTAAAGCAGAAACTTTGCTTTCTGAAGGAGTCCCTGCAGAGCACACGTAATGTGCACAACACACTTGCTTTGAAAGATGCTGACAGCAGGGTCCCAGGATGCAACCCCGGTCAGATCCACTGCTCACATTGGTTCCCTTAGGCCACCCACATACTCTGAAATCAGCCTACAAATGCTTTGGTCTGCTGACAAACCTCAGATCCAGCCTCAGTCCAAGTAACTTATGCAGTGGTCACCAGACCCAGTGAAAACCCACCCAGAGGAGCTTCAAGGGGCTGGAGAACCACCATTAGGGCCTCATGCATGTCAGCAAAAAATATTTCCTTTTGGTTTACTGAGATTCCTAAGATGCTGCATATGCAGGGAATTTTTAGTTCAAATAACTTCAAATTAGGACTACTGATTCTACCCTGTGGGATGGTTCTTTATTGGGAGGCTTTTGGAGCATGTACAAGTTGTCACTTCTTGAGGGAATGATCACACTTACATTTCACTGGCTGAAAGTCAGTCATTTAGTCCAAGCTAGTCATTCAGGCTCTTTGACATAGTGCTACCAACGGGCAGCTTGTTCACTTGTCTTAGGACAGGCTGCTCCCCAGAAGTACCTGTGCTATAGCAGGAACCGAGATATCCCTGACCAGACACCAGTTGCTAGATGGGCAAACATTAGGCAAGATGAATGTCACTCTAATCTTCCTTCCATTAAGTATAACAAAGCTTTGAGCCTATTTACAAGATAATCCTTCTGGAGTCTTCCCAGCCATCCACCTCCCATTTGGAAGTTGTGACTGTGGACTGCAATCCCAGCTAAGCTGAAGTCCAAGAGCAGACTCTTCTAGTTTACTCCTGTAGCCCGTTTACATCCCTTGCCCGTGGGTAGGAAGTGTGATTAAAATGTGTCCAAATTTCGAATTACTTTATCCATGTAAATCTAGATTTCAAAATTGGGGTCACCCAAATGAGGATTTCAAAGGCAATTCTCCATTTTTCTTCACCAAGAAAAATATTCCRACAATATTTTCCTTTGACCTTCTTGAATTGTTTTAATAAGACTGAAACAATCCATATTAACTGAGATTGAAATGTTTCATTTCCACACTACTGCTCCAATTCCTGCATGATATGATATGAATAGAGCACAGCAATTTTACAAATGGTTTCAATAATGTCCCACTAAAGTGTGCCAAAAATCAATTTCTGAACAGAGGACTCTTCTTGAGAAAATATCCCTGCTGCTGTAATGCCAGGTTGTCTCAAGAGGGTGAGTTCAGAGGACACCCTACTAACCCCAGTGCTTCAGCAGCACTCAGGTTGTGTGCTTACAGGGTGTGACTGTGGGGATGAGCCCCTGAATAATGCTTTGTTTTTGCAGTGCATGCACAACGGAGTCTTGATCCTTCACAGCAACTCCTGATGCTACTACAGGAGTAACGACAATAATATTAATAACAGGTTTTGGTCCCTCTAAATTCAGAGCACCAATGCCTGCCTTGGGAGGGCAGGATTTTCATGCACCTGCCCACCTTTGGATATCTGGGAGATACAAGGTGTGCAGTCTCCTTTATGAGACCAGCGGATGGAGCTGGGAAGAGCAGACATTTTGGGCACCCAGCTCTCCTGCTCAGAAATCCTCCAACCGTCTTGTGCACAGTAGCACTGCTCCTGTGAACGGGGTAATAGCCTCAGAACAGGTTCCCTTTCCACTTAAACACTAGCTTTTCATCAGTAGTATTTCCGGCATAACCGGACATTGCCAGTAAATGGTATGTGACCAGTAACTGCCCAGATATGATAGAATATTTAAGGCTTTTGTGCATGGCTGTTATTGGTAACACTTAACTAAACGTGTGCAGGTAGGAAGATCCCCTCTCTTAGCCCTCTTGTCTTGCCTGCTCATTGACAAATGGGGATCATGCTATTTTATATCCCCTCTTTCAGAAATCTTGGTATTCAGACTAGATATGTCTCCCAGAGGTCAACATGTGCAGAGAGCTGCACCACCCTCAGCATGGGAAGAGTAAGAGGGTTTTCAGATTGCTGCTTGCCAGGTGTATTCTTTCCTCCTTTAAATCTTTCTCTCTGTCTACCTTTCTCTCTCCTCCTTCTCTGCAAAAATCTTCCTGCCACCTCCTGGAAGAATCTGCAATTGCTGCAGTGCCTCTGCAAAAGGGAAATACTCAGAGCCTTGAAAGCCTGCTGAAAAGCTCTCCAGGTTTGGGAGTAGGTGGGAGCTCACACAAATCCTGTCCTGGATATGGGTGGATTTCCAGCCCCTACACTGTGCACATCAGACACTGTTCTTTTCTCTCTCCATGTGTGCCTGTCTTGCTTTATAGAGAAACAGAACATGATGTTAACAGTGCCACAGAAAGTGCTAAATGTCAGTGCTTTCCCCAGTCATTGTTTTCTCTTTAAGGAAAAGACAATAAGAGAATTCAACTAAAGCACAGGAAATTAATGAGACTGACTAAGATACACTCGTAGCTGGCTTTGTGTGTGTTCAGTCAACAATACAAAGTTTAGATGCGTATTATTTGTGTTACAAAACTAACACCCAGCAATCTAACCGAAGTCTGTATTAGGTGTTATGCAAACATAATAAATTACCTCTGTCTCCAAAAAGGTAAAAATAAGAATAGAAATAAATGGTACTAATTTGTTGAAGTGCCAATAGATTTTGAAGCTAAAAAGTAACAAACTAGTTTTGGCAATCAGATAAATAGCAGACTGCAATTTCAGCAGGTTAACTTCTTTCATTTGAGATAACTACATTTAACATCAACTTTGTTTCAGCTGAAATTTTACCTGGGATAATCCCCTCAGTCTTGGATGCTTACTTTGTCCATGAGCATCATTGTGGCTCACCAAGGCTCCCATATCTCTCCAGTCAGTTTTATTTACCAGCTTCGGACAGCAAAATCCTAAGGCATGCTCTCTAAATACAATACTGCCTTGTAGGTCGTAGACATAGGAAGTGCTGTGGTCAGGGAGTATGCTAGATAACAACACAATTCATCTGGATTTTTATTATCATTATTATGTCAAAGCTCTGTAGAATCTCTCATGTATTTATCACAAGTCGATTCTCCATGGAGGTAAGGATATACAAATCTTACAGCAAATCTGAGGAATCTGGTCCTTTGAGATTTTCAGTATTTAGTATACAAGGGCTGATTTAACCACCAGAATAGTATGTGTATACATACATATATAGCTGAACACATATATATTTCTTAAACTGGGAGTTTGGGATGTTCCTGCACCAACGCCCTTTGGCTCACAAAGCAGAAACATGAGGTGCTGCTTCTCATTTCAGCTCCTCATATTACTCTTCTTCCCTAGCATGGGAAGGATCCCACAAGCTGAGCCGGCAGCCTTTCTTTGCAAGGCCTCCTGCCTCGTCTCACCCTGGAAGGGTTAAGCTCCACAGTCCCAGGCTGCATCACAGCCCTTGGTTCAGTTTCCTTGGTGCATCCCAGATCATTTTTTTCCAAGGGCTCATACCTACCATTTAGTAAACCACAGATTTGGTATCTGTCCGTGTGTGCACTCTGAGCCTGGGGAAATGAGAGACAGTTCAGCTCAGTTTAGCACCACTGAGGTTTGCCACAGGCTGCAAGCAAACAGAGGGGAGTGAGGGCACAGCTCAGGGCGTCCCAAGGAGGTTGTCCGTGGGGGTTCAGCAAGCTGTGCCATTCAAAGAACGATGCTGTTTCATCCATCCTGAGCCTGGGTCTTTGGCTGGCAGAGCTGCTATCATATCTCCACTGGGCACTGGTCAAACAGCATGCTGCATCCAGCTCACTCCTCCTCTGCAGCTTCATCAATACCCAAAAAATGGTGTTAGTGGTTAACAAATGTCTTCAGTTTCTTTTGTAGTCAGAGGGGTTTTACGTTTCATTCATTTCAAGGATGGCATTTCTCTATTAAATCCTTTTTTCGGTTAGAACTCCCCTGTCTTTAAGCAGTTCCTTTGAATACTTTACAGGTTTTTTCCTGCCTAGATGGTAATTGGTTTTTTTTCAAAATCAGCTTCCCAGCCCATGCCATACAGCTTGGCTTGCTCCTAGAGAGTACTGGCCATCTAGAAGAGGAAACAGGGAACTAATGAAAACTCATTTTCTATGGGTCTGGGTCCTTACTTGCTAGACCTTTCAATCCAGCTATACTTCTGCTCCACCACTGATTCCCCAGCATTTCCCTCTGTTTCTCACGTCTCACTGGAGATTTTATGCCCAGTGCAAAAATAGGTGAATGCATGAAAAACCATTAATATTTTCTCCAGGCCTACTTATTCTTGCCAGGCGTGTAGGAGCTGCGTTGTGCCCTCTTCAGATTTGGATGAATTCAGCCTTTCAGAGTTACTGTGGGGAGGAAAACAGACGCAGGCACAGCATGGTCACAACACCTTATGTCCACTGGAGATGAAGTTGAAAGGCAAATTCCTCTAATTCTTCCCATGTGGGCATTTCTGTATGGTCTCATGTTGAAGTGAGTTTTTATATAAATTCTGAGAAGGCTTGTACTGAAAATGGTCATTCAGTGCACTTTTTGGGAGCACAGTGTTACCAGGGATGTCTCTGGGGACATAGTGGGAGATGGTAGAAGGGCTCCTGCGCTGCAGGTCCAACTCACACCAGTGCAGTTGCCTGGATGTTGCTGGGCAAATAAACCCCGTGGCGAGCACTGCAGCCTCAGCTGCTTTGAGCTGATGTCTTCAAACACCAGGGGACACTGCAAGACTGAGCAGTGTCCAGGCTAGACATGGCCTTAACAGCACCTGCCACTCCACATCCCTCCAGAAATACCTGCAATGACCAGCAAACCCCCTGCACTTAGCTCCTCGGGGCTTGGCAATGTCGGTTCAAAGTGTCCCCATGCAAGGAGAGGGGATGGGGGACCAGAAGAGCAGGATGAAAGGGGACATTTTTTTATCTCAAACAGTGACATCCTGCAGAGTGGGCCCCGTGAAGAAGAAACAGGGGTGATAGTCAGGTTATGCATCCGAGGAGGACCATGCCATACCTCAGAGTAAAGTCTTGGCCCTTGCTTTGTGCATCCCGGCTGGGGAGCACAGCTCAGTGCTTCCCAGGGTGGGAGGGCACAGAAGCTGCCAAAACAAGCACTGGTGTGGTGGTGAGAGAAGGAGGTGGGAAGGCACTCAGGGAGCCTTGCAGGTGAAGCCAGAGGCGTCTGCTGGGTGTTAGCAGCGTGAGCTTGGCTTGACCTCTCTGTTTATGCCAAAAGCATCTCACTGTTGCATCGTTCATGATCACGGCCATGTGTTTTATCTCCAAACACCTTGTAAGGATCAAGTGTGGGCTAAAAGTGACTGAAATGCTCAGCCGCTTGGAGCAGAGCTAGTGCTTTCTCTGTGAGATGTATCAGAAGGTTTTTTAGTCCAGTGCCTTGCTGTGTCAGCCCTTCCAAGGATCCCCCTGTGAAGGGTATCAAAATAACTCCCATCTCTCCCCTTCGCATGGCCTTTAAGTTCTGGTCTTTAATTACAGAAGCGTCATTTGCCTTATGGGAACCCTGTTCAGAGTTCGGCACCGCAGGAAACATTTCATCTCATGGTACCATACTCGTAGCGGGCTGGAATCCAGTTATCATTACCCACCCAAGCCAGCCCAGAAAGGACATGACAGCAGTCGCCAGCAGATTACACAGCTATTTGTAAAACAGCATGGGAATGTGGGGAGATGACAATGAAACTGAAGTCAACAGGGCTCAGCTTATGCTGAAAGAAAAGCATGTGCTTAATTGCTTTGCTGAATTGGGGCCCAAGAGCAGTTATCTCTCCCTGCACAGTTCATCACAACCACGAGCCCCTCTCAGGGAACAGCAGGGTGTCATTTGATGGGACAAAGGTGCATCAGCAGAGCTGGCAAGCATGGTGATGCCGGGCGGGGTGAAGGCATCTCCACAGGGTGGGGAGGCCAAGGGCTTGCAAGGATGCCAGAGGAGGAGCTGGCAAAGTAATGCATGGCAATGCATCCAGCGTGCTGGGCTCTCCAAACACCCCCTCCCATACAGTAAATTCACCCACAATTAAAAACATATCTGTTTGCTTTCATGAGATTGATCGCACATTTAATCAGTCACTGTTCGTATATACAGTTTCACTGAAAGGGAGAGATAATAAAGAAATCATTCATTTAAAGGAGTAACTGCATTGCAGATCAATTTCTTCAAAACCTTCATGTGCACAGAAATCCTATGGGATGAATATTTCATAAGGGGAATAACACTGTTAAATTAATAAAAACCCTGCATGCCTAGTTATGAACTACAATGATTGCTGAAGTTATTATAAAAAAAAAAATCATCCTGTTCATACTTTGTACATCAATTTATGACAGAGTCATAGCTGAGGGACCCTGAGGGAAATGGAGGAGAAAAAGGGACCCTTTTGATGTGAGGCATTTTCAGTAAGTAGTAAGAGTTGCATGGACACGACTGCCCACTGAGCACAGGCAGCTTTACTGGTAAGGTGAAACTGGTTTCTCAAGTGGGAGGATGGACATGCTAAAATTAATTATGCTGAATATTTCTTTCTGCCTGTCTCAGGCTGTAGGTGAGTGACCTGAAGAGCTGGAGTGACCTGAAGTGATGGATACGTGATGTCTCCCTTATCCATCTCCAGATACTCCTGGGTATCTCTAGTCCCAGGGACACATCTTCGATACCAGTCCCTCAGCTGGCAGGGGTGTGAAAGCCTTCATCCCACAATGTCGTGGGGACCCAGGATTGGGGCGTTCATCTAGATCGGGGGGACCTCAATCTGTGCAACAGGGACTTCAGTCTGTCTCACTCATCACCCCTGTACTCTTGGCCATGCCAGAGCAGGGTTTTCCTCCTGTCTCCCCCAGAAATCCCATCCTGGTTGTAACCAGTCCCTCCATTCCCATGCTAAGTCCCCACCTTTTACTTTCCAGGGGAAAAAACTTCCACTGGAAAATTTCCAGCCCACTCTGCTTCTACATCCATCCTTTCCGTCTTTACAAAAGTTCATTCTTCTCACTGTCAGCACGTCTGCTAGCCCCAGCGAGTTCCTTGCAGGCTTGGTGGCAAGTTAGCAGAGGCTTTTCTCCTGCAGGCTGCTGAGAAACTTAAGAGGAACTCATCAGCTTTTACCAGGGAAAGACAGAGAAGGCTTGGAACCACCATATTGATCTTTCCCTTTGAAATTTTTCTGAGTAGCGCCAAATAAAAATAGAACAAAAATATGTATCATCGTTTTCTACTTGTAGCTGATTTGTCTACTTGGTATTATTTTCTTCAGCAGGGAAGAGGGTGAGGCACACAAAGGGGACAGAGGCACGGGATAAATAAGTAAGAATGTAAAATTGGGTGTTTTGATTTTTTTTTAATGTTAACTAGATAATGTATTCATAATCTTCCCTGCTTACGACAAAAAAACGAGTGCTTGCCTTTTGAAGCCCTCATCTGGCAGAGAGAGATAGCAGATTTCTAAGAGCATTTTTTATGCTCCTTTGATGACTGCGAGGAAAAAAAAATATTCAGAGAGCCGAAATGACATTTTTCTATAAATTTCACACAGCTCTGCAGGCATGTAGGCATGTAGGCATTCATTAAGATTAGTTGGAATTACTTAAGCACCATGAATTTTCTCCATCAAGTTGGTAACTGGAACACTGCGGATTAGTTATTGATCAGCTGCCATTAATACTTGGGGCTCTTTCCATGCCTGTTGTTGGGCTTTTTGTTGATTCTTCCCCCCTCTCCTGTGCGAGTCGAATCTGTGAAATTTGCAAATTAAACAAGTGCTCTTCAGTCTCTCCTTTGTTTTCGGGAACAAAAAATCAGAACAGAAAAAATAACTCCTTTGTTACTGCAAATCTTTATCTGCTTTGCCTCACTGCTTCCCCCCTCCGATCCCTATAGTGGAGTGCTGCATCCCAAATTTTGGGCGACTTTCAGGGCCAGTGCTGCAGCCCTTTCCAGCAGTGCCTCTGGGAGTGTGCTGGGGTCTCGCAAAGGGGTTTGAGCATACTGGTTCTGCAGAAGGATTCGGAGAGGCAACGAGGTGAGAGCTCCTGGGTTGCGTACTGAAAGGAGGTCTGGTGAATGGCATGCTGACCCTCCTGAGAGGCTGCTGGAGATAGCAGGGACCCCCCTCCCAGCATCTCTTTCTTACACAGTGGGATGTGGCAGGCCACAAAGCTGTTTCCCAGAGCCATCCCCTGCTGACCCAACTCCATCCATAGCCAGGGAGTTGGACTAGGTGCCAGTAGCTCCCAGTCCAGTCTAGGCTCATTGCTGTTTACATGATTTAGCCAAGGTTGGGAACACCATTTGAACTGTTTGGGACTTTCACAGATCTCAGTCCCCTCATCCACCTCGCCAGGCCTTTTACTTTTCTCTTTATCTCTGTTTCCTATTGAAAACCTCATGGTTTTTAATGATGCTCATTGCTACCAAGCAGCAATGAGCATCATTGCTCTAGCTAGTGAAGAGCACAGCCACGGAGTCAGGTCCTTCCAAGCCAAACTTCAGCCCAGCCAGGTTGAAGATACAAAAGTGCTTTTGCACATTTAAGCAACAGGGTTGTCCCCACTTGTGAATTTCAGTGGAACTTACTCATCTACTCCAGATGACTAACTGAGGTCCTCAGCCCTACCACGGGTGTTTGCTCCTCCTCCCGCACACTGCTCTTACCTTCTTGCAAGGTACTGCCCTTTCTCACAGGAGCAATCCTGTCTCCTCTCCTTTCAAAGAAAGTTCTTCTGAGCCCTCAGGAGCCTCTTTGGGAAGCCGGTGTTACTGGGTAGATCCTGGACACCAAACCCTGATCTTCACTGGCCCATTCACAGCCTGTTTGACCTGCAATAGCTGTACAGCGAAGCACGAGGTAGTGCCACCTGGGCGAGAAGGAGGCAGTCCCACACAGGCAGGCAGCAGAAAACTTACTAAGTTTGCTGCAGGATACGCCCCAAAGGAGTTGCACTTGGCTGAACCTGATCTCCAACCACAAGCCCTGAGCAAAGCTCCAGCTCCAGTAGCAACCATGCATCAGGCTTGTTATGGCTATTCTTTGTATAAAAACACCAGGACCCACACAGCTCCTGTCACCTTCACCTTTTCCTCCTTCTGGTTGCCAAAAATCCCCTTCACAGAGCCAAAAGGGGCCCCATGGAGGATTTGCCACGTTTCTTTTCAGAGCATCTGTTCCTTGGCAGGTTTCTAAATAAATGACCAAGGATGACTTTGCAAATGAACGGCATACAAAAGAGCACAAGGCAGCTGTTGCTGCAGGAGGAAAATAAGGTTTCCCTTCCCTGCATGCAGCTCCTAAAATGGTTTATGTTCTTCCACGAAGGTCAGTCAAGTTGCCACAAGCAGGAGTAGAGTTAGTACGGGCACCTTGCCCAGAGTGTCCTGGCTCGAGCTGTCCCAGGCTGAGGGAAGCTTGAAGGTGGAGGTTTCCGTTATCATTAGGGCAGAAGGGTGACACACTCTGTTAGCCAAACAGAGGCTAATGCAGCTTGGTTTAGACATTCCCATTTTAAAAATGCAATTTAAAGAAGGGGGAAATAATAAGTAGAAGAGTCATGTGTTAGAGACAGGGGAGAGTAGGAGTTTCTTCCTCACGGGGCACACAGCTTGGAGGTGATCGGTCCATTCTCATTAGAGTAATTTACCTCCACTCTAATGGGAAGTCAATAGCATCATCTTTCCCAGGTCCGAGCCATTTGGGGGTGGGAAGGAAGATGTGCCAGTTCAAGCACCACATCTGCACTTGGAAGAGCCAGGTCTGGGCCCAGCCTGACTTTCTACTTGTGCTTAGACCCACTTGTAACCTTCTAGGCACCGATTTCTGGCTGGTAAGATGCAATTTATGAAACATCCATCGTGTGTTCCTCTGTTCAGCCCCTTGAAACTGAAGCATCTCATTACTCTGTTCCTTGCTGCTGTGTAGCACTCAGACAGGCTCCAGGGGCTCCCGTAATGTTAACCTCCTCTTCAGCCATACCTGTGGTGCCTAAATACCCTTCCCCACGGTAGAAGCAGGAGCAGAGCCTTTATAAACAGACTGGCAGCTTTTCACCAGGATCCTGGGACTGACAGAGAGCCACAAAAATTTTACAGACCCCTATCCTTTGTGCCTTATCAACTCTAATGAACCTGTGGTCCTAATTTTAAGCTGGCTGGTTGCTGGAATTGGACACCAGAGACTGCCATCAAGGAGGAAACGTGGTGTTTGACGTGGAAGCCGTCATTCAGTTTTGCTGTCTGGCAGCACACCAGTTCACAAGGCTGGTAGGAAAGCTCTTAATTATCTCTCCTTAGGGATGTATAAAGTCCTGTGGAATATCCTGCATGGGATGTCTGCTCCTTTCCTTCACAATCGCTGTTTCATGCGATATTTGTCCCAAGGGATGCCTAGACATGGCTGGACTGACTTTATGCACTGCTCCGGTTCCAGTTCTACAGGGACATTTCACCTGATGTATGTTCTCAAGTCCTACTGGGGTCCACACAAAAGCCAGGAAGAACATTTTATTTTCTGCTTGGTTTTTAGTTTTTCTGTTTTTCATATGCTCTCTTTCTTAGGGAATCCCAAAGCCCTTCTCTGCTTTTGCAAAGATGCAGCACAAGCCTAGGGCACAGGCTTTACTCTAATAGGAGGTGATGCAGACCAAGCAGCACAGAGTACCGAGAATGACCTTGCATTTGCTCCAAGCTGGGCCAGTTTTTAAACAAAGAAATGTTATTTCTGAAAGGCTGAGCAATGAAAACATGGAAATGAAATGGCAAGGTATTTCCTAAGGGAACCGTGTCACAGGAAGAAAATCCTGAAACAATACTATATTTTTCACACATACAAAATCCATCCCTGCCTCTCCCCTCTCTTTCTTTCCTTTTTCTTTTTTTTTTTTTTTTTTTTTTTTCAAGAAAACAGTTCATCAAGTGCAGTCCAAGTCTCTCTAAAAAGCCTTTATGTTGGGGAGGATGGGATAAGGGGAAAATAATATTTCAATGAAAACATCTCTGCTGGTATTACATTCAATACTTCTAATAAAGTTAAAGGAGATATCACTGAGAAACAGTCTCCCTTGGTGGTACATGAGGAGGAGAGCCAGGAAGGACAGGAATCCTCATGGGGAGGGGGAAGGCAGAGGAGGACTGGAAATGTCCTGGTCTGTAAGGAGAAAAGACAGACAAAGCAAAGATTTTCCAAAAACTCACTTGTGTGTGGAATATCTACTGCTGAGACAGGCTGAGGGCAGTCGTTCATGCATGGAAGGGATGGGTAGGGGTGAGCTTCCCATCCTACCCATGAACTACATAGCTGTGAAATAGCACACAGACACTTTTCTCAAGGTCCACGGGGAACCAAGCCACCAACCCACTCCCCATACCAAGTTTCTTGCTCCTAATGCTTTGGTCTAGGCTAAGGAAAAATTTTAATATAGCTGCCTCGTGAGTGTCCCAGGCCGCTTCCCACAAAAGCAAAATACTTCTGCTTTGGGGCTAAGAGCAAGAAGCAAAGGGAAATAGACTGGGCCCGGCAGAGGTCCTTAAACTGCTTGGAGGAGACCACAGAAGCTCATCTGGTCATCCCTTGGCATCTCTGGATACTCCTCAAATTGACAAAGAGCAGTTCAGGCTCGCAGCCAAAACTAATCTCATGTTTAAATGAAGGGCTTGTTGTTCTGGAGAAGGCAGTGAAATTGTCAGCTTCAGAATGAAAATCTAAAACCTGAATTACTCAGCTAGAAATAGCGAGAGCCACAGCAGATGCAGAAGTGTTTTCTCCTCCCTCCCAAGCCCAGCTCCTGCACCCCATGGCTCATGGAGCCACCACAGGAGACCCCAGGAGCCCGCTCTTCTCGAGCAGGATGACACATGGCCGTGTCCCCGGCACAGCTATTCAAGGGAGTACGCAGAGACAAACAAAAATAAAAGGTGATGCGTGTGTTTTTACAGGCTGCATTGCTTCATCTCCCAGTTTTCCTCATGAAAAATGACTTCCTGAAGAGCAGTAACAGCTTTTCACACTTGGAAAGTCAAGCTTTCTGAAAGCTTCCAAGTTTTAATCAGAATGAATGGCCACATGTTTTTTAACATCAGAAGGCAAACTCCCACCCCGCACAGCATTTTCAGGTGTTCATTGGCCACATGAGGTTCCTATCAAAGGGTTGAACAGTTAAATAACAAGCAGTTTGACAAAAACCAAAGTCTTCTGCAAACAACCACCCAACAGAAAGTAAGTCCAGCCTTGCCGGATACATAAGTTTCTGTATTCACTTAACTTTCTGAAATAATCAGTATTAAATGTTCCTTTTTTTTGTTGAGAGGGGACTGCAGATAATTTTCAGAGTTTGATAGTCATTACTTTCAATTCCTCTTTTCCTCCTAGGACCATATGCTTGGTTTGAAGTTGTGGGAATATCTTAAACAGTGCCAATGAAATATTTAGGATTGTCTAAATAGATTCCAAATAAATTTTCTCTAAAATATGCCCCCAAACAAAACAGCAGATGGGTTTTGGTGCCGTGTGGGGTAGACCCTCGTCTCTGCTAGCCCGTACTTCCTAGGGACATGCGCAAAACACAGCAGCAGCTCCTCCTCGCATGGTTTTTTACTCCTGACTCCAAGCCCAAAGCCTGGACACCTTGAGCTCTGTTTCCAAGCAAGTTTCTCCCCAGCAGCCTGAGGACACGTTGTTTTCCCAAAGTACCTGTGAAAAACATTGACTGTTTCCGTGAGTACTGCAGTGCCCAGGCTCCAGTGCCAGAGGTGTCTGCCTCCTGATTTAGCAGTGGTTATATCCAGGCAGGGATGAACTGGGTTATTTGCAGGACACGCACTGGAAGAGCATCTTTATCTCTACCTGACCACTGATATTTCACAACTCTGCTGGAAAGTGTCTATCTTTGAGTTACGTAACCCTTGGTCATCTCCAGTGGGACGTGACCAGAAGATGCACAAGTGATTAGATGAAGGAAGAACCGAAAGGCTGGCACATGGACATGGACTTGCAAACGGGTGGTAGGACCACATTTCTTCAGGAAGCTGAACTGAAAAACCCCTTACTGAGATAAGACTGTGGACTATATAGCCTGCTGCGGCTCTCCTAAAGCCATGTGGCTAGGTGTGCTTGCCATCCACATAAATGTCCAATTCATTTTTTGCAGCCTGCCAAGTTTTCAGCCTCAGCAAAATCTCCTGGCAATGATTTCCAGCAGCTAATTGTGTGAAAAAAGTATTTCCTTTCATCAATTTTCAATGCGCTGCCCTCATTCTCAGATTATGAGAACAGAAGTTTCCAATCTGCTTGCTTTATTTCACAGTATATTTTGCATACCAGCATTGCCACGTATGGCATTACCATCCTGTGGAGGCTGTTACTCATTGTCAGTAGGAAAATCTGCAGCAGGCTGAAAACTGAAAATGATAGGAGAATATCAAATAAATGTAAAAGCAAAGCAAATAACATTGGGGCAGCAATGCTGATCGGCTTTTCCCTCCGCTGAATTCATTTAATGCCTCTATTTCTCATGAAGCTGCCACAGGCTTTGCTGCCTGCCACAGCAGCCTGCACTGCTATCCAGGGACTTTGCTGGAAAACTGAAGACCACGTAGCTGTGAAGTAAGATGGGCCTTGTGTCTGGCATATTGTCCACCCTGTCTTCAGATGACCTCTGCAGAGGGGACTTCTCGTGAGGCTGTTTCTCTCACCTCCAACCTCTCTGGATATATCTGTCAAGTGTGTTTTACACATGCACCGGTGCAATCTCTTTCTCCATTTGTATTCCATCTGCCTCCAACAAATTCTGAAAACCTTGCCTGGGCTGCCTCATTTGTATGCACTTAATCTGGCTTTATCCTGTTTTATGGAGCGTCTTCTTTAAATTGATTCAGGCAAAAGCATAGCAGAGGCTTTGCATAGATTTCGCATGCATGACATTTCTGCACAGTTGGTCCCATTATACACCATCCTGAGCACATTCTGCCCATAAAACCACCATATTAAACAAGAAAAAAAATGCATCAAAATAAAGAGAGCCATGGGAGGAGGAGGAGGAGGATGAACAGAGTTGACCACTGTCCACTTCGCCAGTGTAATTATGGGTAGCAATTTTCCAGTCTTCATTCCCTGAGTATGCAGTTCATGTGGCATCAGCTTTATGTCCTCCTCTGTCCAGAGCCATGTCTTACTCTGCTGAGCTCCATGGAACTGGATCAGACCCTGCCTGAGTCCCAGATTCCCCTCGTTCCCCCTCTGACTCTCTGAGACTCTCACAAGGGGCACTTTGCAGCTGGCCGCAAACTCGGGGTGGGGTACCAGAGCATGGTCAGCATCCTCAGGAGCTCACGTGATGGCAGAAGGCAGCAGGAGCATCTCTTTGGCCACACCTCCTCCACAGTGGTAATAAACCGCATCATCAGAGAAAAAACACTGTAAGAGCAGGAATTTAGCTGTCCTGCCATCTGTGATCTTCGCAAACCAAACCAAACCAGTCCACTAAACTCCTGGAATTATTGCTGAAAAGTTTGCACCTCTTCTCAGCATACATAAGCATACATAAGCGTATGCTTTTTATAGCTATGAAATCTAAGCAGTAGCAGGTGTGATCAGGTGAATACTGCTTATTCGGTGTGGCTAGGCAACAGCAAAAAGTGTTATTCAATATTTTATTATGGAGAATTAATATTTCTTTAAAGGTCTGCTAATGATTTAACAATATTATTGTTATGTTAAGGTTGGGGGAATTAGAGAAAGAGTACTTGTGTTAATAAGTCAACACATTAAAAACGCAGCTCCATTTAGGCAGACACTTAGGTTAATGTGTTACATATTAAAAAGTCCAATTTCCTTTGCTGGCTAAAAGTAACAACCAAGATTATTGACAATGAATGATTTGCAATGTACTATTTTACTTTTTGCTTCTTGTGTTTGTGTGCTCTGCTTGATTTAGAATGATTGGAGCTCTGGCCCTATACATTTTCTGTATTAAGAAAATATGAAGCCAGTTTTATAATATACAATAAGAAAGAAAAAACATGCACGCTGCCATGCACAGACATGGGAATGAGAGTGGGATCAGATCTTTTATAAAACACAATAAAACCATTCTTATAATTATAGCAGCATCTTGTTGCTTTAGCAGGAGCCCACTGAACCTACCCATGGGAGCTCCTGCACTTCTGACCGTCTCTGTTTGCACAAAGCCTGCCTCTGCTTGGGACATCTACCCTGAAGGAAAGTCCCACAGAGCCTGGTGGGTATGACGCATCCCATGCCTGATGGGATGAGCACGATGCAGGGCTGCATGCTCGCTCCAGGGTCCTTGATAACCAGCCCTGCTGGGACACTGGTGCTCGCAGCACCGTCAGAGAAATCTCACAAATCATGATCCCTCTGCTTGTGAGGAGCAAGGAGAAGTCTTGTAATTAGTGGCCTTCCCTCTGGTTGAGCGCTGAAGGCAAATCCAATACATTAACCAAGTCCAAATGGGAGAATTAGAAAACCAGAGGCTCTTGAGGATAAGCCATGCACACATGTAAGTTTTGCAAATAACTAACGTATTGATAAAAAACAAGCAAAAATACAAATACTGCCCTCCCAAATCCCCAACCAGAGGAAAAACCACTCCAGTTTCTCCCAGGACACTGCCATGGGTTAGCCGGGGCTGCTGGCCAGCCTAATGTGCTAATGCCCCTTGTGACTTTCTCCCTTGCTTCAGGCTAAAGCAAGGTGTCACAGGAGATTCCTCAGAGTCACCCTGAATGTGAGCCTGTGAATGTGGCTATGGTAGGTAAAAAAAGAAAAAAAACACTGGTCTGAAAGGAATTTATGAAGACATGTGGGTAGACTAGCATGTCCCTAGGGAGGGAGGGAGGGACAGCATGTCTCACCACTATCACAGGGCTTCCTGTGATAAGACCACTGTCTCAGTTGCTTAATTTTGGTCTGGAAAACCATATATTCAGACTCAAAGCTATTGCTCTGGCTGCTTACATCAGGTAGGGGTGGTATTTTAATGTTTCAGCTTAGGGAATCCACCTGTTTCTGAGAGCAAAGCTGGGGAGCAACGTAAGGTTATGCCCTCATTAAAAAGGTGTTGTGTAATGGTCATTATTACCCTGGAGACTCACAAATAGTAGAGCCTGGAGAGGTACTGTGGACATTTCTGACTTCCAATCCAGGTAAGAGAGGATGATGACCTTCCCTGTGACACTCCTGCATCATACCCCATACCCGTTGCTCGTCCTTATGCAGGACTCGGGCCTCCAGGAGATACGGAGAATTCAAGAGCAACTCTTAAATTTAGGTTGCCATTAGAGTTTGCTGATGAGAAGAAGAAAATACTTATCTGCCTGCCTGAGCTGTGGTTCAAAGACCCAATAGATGCATGTACACTGCAGAGATGAATTCAGTATACATTTCTGAATTGACTTTTTATATACTCATCATCAATAAAGCCTCAAAGCCACTTGTATCAGAATGAAAACTAGCTATGGAAATCATTAAATCTACAGTCAGTAATTGATAACACGCATTTCAAATGCGGAAATGAATTAGCTTTTGGCTTATGGGGGGATTTCAGACTGTATCCAATTTCATCAGGCAAGAAATTCAAATGATGAACGAATAGCCTTTATTGTTTGCTTTTAAAAGGGAACCATTTGTTATCTTTTTGCCTCTTCTGAGGCGATCTTTTTTGTTGTCTACAAAGTTTAAAGAGCTCAAAAGTAATCTTATGGTTTAGTAAGATGCGAACTTATGATTTCCCACATCTTTTACCTCTCCAGAGCTCAGGGTTTTACTCTTAGGCAGACACAGGGTGCTTTGCACCCCATCATTAACAGTTAAGTTTCCCCTGTCAGTGCCACAACATCCCAAAACTTCTTTGCCCAAGCAATGGAAAGAGCTCTGAGAAGTGAGACATGAGCTGAAACTCTCTCTGCCATCCATGTACGGCGGCTTCTCTTGCCAAGAAAGTGCTTACAGGCCGTCTTTTTGCTCAGAAACTTTCAGACACTGCTCTCGCTAACTTCAAAACACAAAAAAAAGTTGCAAGGAAGCAGGTTTTCAAACTTCTGTCGGATGAGGAGGTACAGCAGGGAGCAGCTCTTCCACCCCAAGATGAGCTGCAGGATTCAGACTCGTTCTTCTCCCCCTCCATCCCACCCCAAGCTGGGACAGCAGGGGTCTGGCTACGCTTGAGCACATTTTAGTGAGCAGAGAATGTGAAACAGTTGTTGTTGCTGCTGCTCGGGCCAGTTGAAATATTTCATCTTGGATTTCAACAGTTAAATAAAAAAAAAAGACACTCCCTCCCAGCATTGTTTTGTTTTATTTTAGCTGCAGAAGTATGCTGATTTGAACACAGGAAACAAAGTTGCCAATCTCAGTATGTCACAACACAAAGTTTTCACAATTTGGACTTGTTTTGCCTTTTCAGAAGAAAAAGATCAGGAAAACTACAAAATATAAGCCTCTTTTGTAAAAAAAAAAAAAAAAAATTTGACCAATATTTAGAAAAATCATTTACTGTTTCTGGTGTTCCCAAAGTCTCCAGATTCACCCACCAGCATGGAGACATTTTTGAAATTTCAAAGCAGCTCTGTAAGACACAGTATTCTTTAAAAAGTGTCCCCTTTTCCAGAAAGCAGTGCACTTTCTGTCCTATCCTCCTCCATGGACCCACTGAACAAAACCTTCTCTTCTTTGCTGACACTAAATGTATATTCGCATAGCGTAGTGTGTTTTCCCTTTAGTATTCTCTTCTGTGAATTAAACAGCCCCAGTTCTCTCAATTTTTCCTTGAATATTGTATTTTCTATATCGCTGAGCACTCCTGTTGCCTCCCTCTGGGCTCCCTCCAGCCCACCTCCTTGGTGAAACAGCGGGGGACAGTGCCTGGGGACCGCTGTCCAGCCCGATTACTCCATGGGGTTTGCCTCCTTCTTATACACCCCTGGAAGGGTCTGACCCCTGTTTGCAGCAATGGGAAGTTGCTGACCCAGGGCCGTGTTTTGATGGATGACAGCCCACTAGACCTTTCCAGTTAGTGTTGGTAGGTAGGAGCTCCTCCTTGTGCTGGCCAAGTGTAATACTTTGCCCTCGTCCCCATTAAATTCTGTTCTGTTTTTATTTTTCAGACCTTTAAATTACATTATCAGCATCACCTTGTGTTCAAACCCTGTCCTCCTATTTACCTACAGTCTCTCCCACTGCAGAACAAAACACACGTTTTGGAAAGATAGTCTCCTCTCCATCCCYCAAAAGTGTTCTGCAGGATCAGACGCAAGACCAGCTCTTGCAAAACCTCATTTTTAAGGGTCTTGAAACACTTCTTGGAGGTAAGGAAATGATTCCTCTTATTCTTGAATATCTGACTCGCAGAGAGACTTGGTGGGACACACATCAGTCTAACATGTCATCTTCAGGGTGGTCACATAGCTTTTATGGCTGCTGGAGGGAGAGGCAGGCCCCTTGACCTGGTGACTCATGCAATCCTAGTGTAGGTGTCTTCAATAGGTGGGAAAAACTGAGCACTGAAAGGGCTTTTAATTTGTCCCAAGCTGGTGGCAATCTGGAGGAAGAGACAGATGCTGTACTGGAGCGCAATGCGTGGCAGCTCAGAGCAATCTATTTCATTCTTCATCCGTCTTTAATAAGATAAAAAAATGTATAGACTCCACAAACATAAATATGAAATTTGTAAAATTTATAGGAGAAAAAAAGAAAAAAGAAAAAGAAAAACCCCACAGCTTCTCTTTTGTTTGCTCTGGGCAATGTCCCAAACTCACACCAAACTGCAGGAGTGATCTTAGCTGGCCTGAAAACACTGAGGCTATTAGAAGAATTGAATCCAGACCTTTCAAAAAAATAATTTAAAATTACAGAGAAACCCATATGGTTAAAGAGTATTAAAGTCACAGAGTCAAGTACTCAAAAGTTAGGAAGTCTGAGATTTAAGGTTGCTTGCAAATGCACTTTCAACAGTGTAATGGCAAAAACCAGAACTCAGATATGAGAGCCAACCTGGCTACATTTCTAATACTGATTTGTGTGTGTTTCTCAATGAAAGCAAATGAGGTTCGAAAAGTTTTCTTTACCCTGTCTTAGGCACAACAGCATGTTTTCACCTTCCCCTGCTCTGAGGTAGAGAGGGACACCTTCTTTACTGGATCTGCAGGTGTCCCATGCCAGGACACCGCCATGCTGCTGCTCAGACTGCGGCTGCAAAGCAAAGTTATTCTGGCACTGCTGATCTTTAGGATGGTGGGAGATTTGTAGCAATTCTAAATGAAGAAGGTCCAGAAACATCAAAAGTCCTCTTTGGTTGCTGTGAACCCCTGGTGTCATACTGGCATGCCAAAATCAATAGTACCCGCACCGTATTGATTTTGAAATTTGAGATTAAAGCCAATCATTTTCTACTGGCAGCTGCCATCTAGAAAACCAAAGTAGGAATGACAAATTCTCACGAAAGAAAGAAAAGCAAAGCAAGAAGAAAAGGGATTGAGTTATGTTCCTGTGTATGAAATAATCAGCTTTAACCAAGATGAGTTTTAGGTCTCAACACACTGAGTGCAAACAGGACTGTTTCATTATCATCCAGCCAATGATTTTAGAATGAAGGATTAACAACATCTTAAACAGATGCTTCCAATGAACTTCCAAAAATATATGGGGTGTTTTTTTTTTTCTCTATTAGGGATTAGAAGGCTGTACAGTAATTAGTTCTGAAATATTTTGGCTGGATTACTGTATACTGCTGTATGAAGCATATGTAACTATCTCTCACTAGTCTGGCTAATACGTTCCATTTTGTATTTCAAATTCATTTATATTGTCTGTGGATTTGCTAAAAGTATAAATAGAACAAAATCCCAATTTTCATTTGCTAGGAATTTGTCAGTGCACATTCTTTTGAGAACTGTCTCAAAAAACCCCCTTTTTTTTGATGGAAGACTGAAACATCGCAGCGCTAAAGCTATGCCCTACATTTTCTGAAATGGCCCAGTCTTGCATTGGCAGTTTTGAGGTGTTCAGTCTTGGTCAAGTTTGGAGGATGTCAATGATTTTTCTTGATGAAGCCCTCAGGAAACAAGATGACTTGAAAGACTATTAGCTATTTGCCTGCACCTTGGTGTTTGCATGAGGGTATCCTTAGACCCATTTTCTGAAATGGTTGGGCATCCAAACAGGTTGATCAGGAAACCCAGCACGAGGTGGGAGCGCTCAACACCTCTCAAGAGCAGCCACTGCTT
Organism: Phoebastria nigripes; assembly: GCA_035582835.1. Lineage (NCBI taxonomy): Eukaryota > Metazoa > Chordata > Aves > Procellariiformes > Diomedeidae > Phoebastria > Phoebastria nigripes. The sequence continues at coordinate 1,255,438 of JAYKAV010000544.1, read as the reverse complement.
CCTGCATACCACAGTTTGGGTACCCTTGCCCCAGCTATCTCAAAGCCAAGTTGGAGACGATTTCTGGTGCAAAAACCTGTCAGATCAGTAATTCCTCATTGGTATTTCTTTCTTTGGGATGTGTAGGTTCAATGTGGGAGGACTGACATGGGTGAGAGGCCAGTCATCTCTAGGCAGCTATGGTTTAGCAGAGCTCCACGTGGAAATCTCACCCATTCATGGCAACTGCCTGGAAATGAAGTCTATTGGCCAGGATTTACTTGCAGAAATTAGTCAGCAAGTATTTCAAGTTGCAAGACTGAGAAAACCACTATGCTGCTCACAGGCAATTTAAAAACCAGACACACACACCCCCCCCATAATTCATCAAATAAGTGATTCATAATGAATTATTAGCTCTTTCCTATTGGCTACTGTGTATCGTCAGGGTCTAGAAGCAGACAGGGCTTGGGGAAGATTGTAAATCTCATTAACAGTCAGCAGACATATGGTCTTGACAGAGAGGAGGGGGAATCCTCTGTTATTTCCTCCAGCAAGGCTCCCATCTTGCCTCGGTTGAGGTGTCTGATTTTGGTCTGCCTGTCGAGCACAGTGCTGTACAGAGACATACTGGAACGGCTTTGTTTCCTATTGCCCATCGAAATGCCAACTTCTCCTCCAGTCAAGACTAGTGAAGCTCCCCTTGGCTCGCTGAAACCCAAACAGCCTGGCTCTCTTTATGAATGAGAGAACCCCAAATTTACCCTCCAGGAGCAGGACAAGAGGACTAATGTCATGCTGTTATTTACATCTGATTTACAATTCCTCTGGAAACTGAGTGCATTTTGTCCTCAGAGAGTATTTGTGTCCAAGGGCAAAATCTTCATCTGCCAGATGCCAAAAAACCAAGCTCTTCTCATGCATGATACTCTCTCTCTGATACTGCCAGTCCCTGTATTTCACTTCACTCCAGCATTAGGCGTTGTTGGTCTTGGTTCCAGAAAGAGTGTGAAATATTTACAACAGTACCCCTTTTATTTTCCAGGTCAACCTATCATTTGGATTTGGCAACCTTAGAAGATAATGAAAGCAAAGTATCTTTATCACGTAGCCCAGAAGAATTTACAGTCCAAATGAACCAATTTCGAGGAGCAAGAGAGGGGGCTTTTGAGGTCTTAGCTGTTACTTTTCTGCATTCTGCTGTCTTGGAATAAAATGTAATATTTATAGAAAGGAAAACTGTGTACGTTTAGACTGACATTTGGAGCCAACCTTCTTGTTTCTAAATATTCATGAAGCAAGTAAACTGTAAGCATCTCAACAGCGAGGAAAACACTCCTTCAGTGTATTTTCCACATAATTCTCTTTCGCATTTATTACATTTCCTGTATTTTTGTTGCTTTAAACGTCTTCTCTTCATTACATGGGTTTTGAGATATGGAGATGTGTAAAATTGGCAATCTGCTGTAGCGAAACACAACGTACACTCATCCTGTGCTCGGTCCTCTGCATCCCATTGCTCCGGCTGGCAGCATGCCGAGCGCCGGCTCCCACCAGCAGCACGCCGCAGCACCGCACATGCCGTGCTGTTCACATCTGCTGCGAAGCATCGCCCTCCGTATCGCACCGTGGGCACAACCTGTTTATGCATTGTCTGAACATGCACATAAAATCTGCTTGTACCCACCCAAGAATATGCCCTCAAATGAGGTACGACGGCTGTTGTTGACGTGGGTGACAAATCAGAGGGGTTTGCTCCTTCGGGCTGCAGGCTTATAAAGGGGTTGGGGAAATTTGGGATAAAAAAAAGACGGGAAGGGGAGGGAGGTGGAGGGCAGAAGCACCTTGCCACCCTATAATCTTATGAGGTGAGTGATCATGCCCCCCATGTTACTCGTGATACCACAGACTGTGGCACAGCTACGCTCCCACAAAGCATCCTGGGCTTGGGCAGATTCTGCTTCCCTCCTGCGTTGCCATCGCCACCCTCTCTGAATTTTGCCTCGCTCTGTGATATCCTCTGAAGTGGCACAATACCCGAGATGAAAGAGCAGAATGGCCTGATGCAGGAGCATTTCACTCTCTAGTTCGTCCCTTCTTCGTCCCCTAATAGCCTCCACCGCTGTAGCCCCTTTGCTGGCTGCTGTGGCATGTTGGGCTGACAGCCGCAGACAACCGCCCGCTCCGAGATCTCATTTCAGAGTTAATAGCTAATTTAGTTTCTTTCATGGTGAGTGTTGAGCCAGGTTATTTTCCCCCTACGTGCTTTACTTTGCTTTTAACAACATTGAATGTCAGCTGCCATTTTACCGCTGTAACTCAGCACTGGGAGCTCCTTCTCTGGCTCAACCGCAGTTCTTTGCTGTTGGCCGTGATGAAGCCAAATAATTCAGTATCGCAAAATAGGACATGGAGCCAGCTGAGCCGCATGGCAGAGCAGCTTCCCCTTCCTTCCAAGGCATCCCCAAGGGTTAAAGCTGTGTTTTATTAGCGCACAAACTTAATACATCTGAGCAAGGTAGCTCTGCACAGAGAGCACGGAGCAGCAGGGTGAGGCAGACCAAATAAAAAGGTTAGGAAAAGGACTTAAGACTTCTTTTCTGCTGCATCCTTGAAGAAAGGCTCTTTCTACAGGCGGCTGCATGTGCTGGACAAGCCCTATGCACAGTCCTCAGTGCCTCCAGGGAGGTTCTTGCCTTCCTCCACTTCTGTGTCCTGGGGGACACCTGGATGCCTAGAAAACACTGGTCCCCGTGATGCTCCCCTGGTCCCCCATCACTTTGGCTTCTGCAGAGCCACTCAGGTCTCAGCAGAGATCTGGCCAGTCTGCCCTGCTGTGAAAACTGCTAGTTTGTTCTTACCATTTGTTCCCTAATAGACTGGCCTCTCTCTGTAATACTTCAGATTTTTTGGTGCAGGATCTGGCCAAAAGCCTTGGAAAACTGCAGGAAAGCACATTAACAGGCTGCTCTCCTCTCCATATTTTCACAGATCTGTGAGACATGAGTGCCAGTTACAAAGGATGGGGACCGTTCCCTAGAATATCGCATTTATCCAGGGGTGCTAACCCTTTCCTTAATTCAATTTTCCATCGATGAACCCAAAGGCCAGCCTCACTGGGTTGCCCCTGAGCTTGTTTTAAAGATTAGCCTTGCCCATCTCCCTGGTGCCCAGGCTGAATTAAGTATTTGGCATCAGCTCGGGGCCAGGGCTTCTGGAGACGTGTTCCTTGTGAACAAAGAACAAAATAATCTGTTTCTCTTTTCCCTTTTCCTTGATTGCTGCTGCTCGTCTCTGCAGGCTTCCTGTTTCTGCTGTGTTTGGAAAGGTCTGTGGTTTCAGTTTTCATGCGTTCACCACGCCTGTCCCATCTGTCATGGGCTTTCACGTTTACCCTGGCAGGGTGTATGCTCTTCTCCATCTTCCATGCTTAGGAACAGCCTCTGCTTTTCACTTCTTTTTTTACTTTTTACCTCCTCATGGCTTGCAAGCGTAGCTTCTCTCCAACTCAGGAAGAAATCGAAACACCCAGAGACCTCAAAATCCTTCACAAACACAAGATTTCTGTCCACCCATACCATTACTCACAGATTTTTTTTTTTTTCCAGCACTGAGGCTGGTTTGTATGTATATGTATTTGACCTCAGCTGGATTATTGCAGCAAAAAGAGTAAATAGTGCAGCGGTGAATTACAAAAATGAATACCTTAAGATGAAACCTGCCTTAGCACAGCCCTATCAGAATCACCGCACCGTAATGTGAATGGCTGTGATTTATGACCTTCTGATAAAGATATCCTGATGGAGAAAAGATGCAGTTATAGGTAGGCAGGAGAGATGTCACATAGTTGATGGGTTTTGAACTTTTATTTTGGTGCTAGAAACATATATATAAAAGCCTATTTATCAAAGCCAGGCAGAAAATGAAGATATTTTCTGATAATTTTAACATATTACCTCAAAATATTGCTGAAAAAGTTTGGTTTTCCAGCAAGAAATTTCTGACGAACTTGTAGATATGTTTTCTTCCAAAATATTTATATTTGTTCCTATTTATTCTGACTCTGACAGTAAGGATTGCTGCCAAATGCAATTTTTTACTCTTAATGTATAGGACTACATATTGATACTTTTGGAAGATGAAGACGTTGGAGCCTTTAGGCCTAGATGTGATAAATTGAGACTCTCTAGGGTGAGATAATTACAAAACAGTTGCAATTATCATTGTTGCTCATTGAAAATCTAGGGTAATTTGCATGCAAGACTGCCGGGTTCGGTTTCGAGAAGGTGAACAAGCTGGATTGACAAATTTGTTAAATCTGCTTGAGAAGCACAGTTTAAAATAATAACAATAATTAGTAGTAATATAATTGATCTATTTTGTTCTGTGCATGACAGGAATTCACTTTAAATTGAACCAGCAAATTAAAGCAACATTTAGCATACTAAACAATATTGCTCATGAAAACATCTATTTATATCTGCCAATAATTGTTATCTAACTATGAAGTATGCAGCAGAATATACAGTAACCTTGCAGTGCATCAGAGAAAGGATATTTAAATCACTGAAGAACAACTGAAATTTCCCAGTAAAAGATACCATATCTAAAACATCAAGACAGTTCATTGCAAAGCAAGTCACCAGATAATCCACCACACCTTGTACTATAAACGATCTTGTTATTTGCATACAAGAGGTCAAATGAAATTCAGCTAGATGGCCAGACTGGCATTCTTGCTGATATTTTCTGTTTTGAAATTAAATAAATTAAACCTGGAGGTATGGGGGGAGGATGGATTGCAAAAAAAAGTCAGTTTGGGGGAAAAACAGTCTTTGAAAATGAAAGTAATGGAAGTTGTAGCATGATCTTGGGAAAACAAGAGGGACAACTCCTTTTTTTTTCCTCCTAGAGTTTTCTAGAGAGAAGTAGCAGGCTTTTCCAACCAGCTGTATCAAGACATATCTATAACTTTGCTCTGTCATTCAGAGTTGAATTATAATACCTCAGAGAAATCGGGGCTGGTTTTTGGAAATGATGGTCATGTTCAAGCCTGAATAGAGAGACGAGACTCAATAAAAGGCTCAGCAAAGGCTCACCCAGGGCCAGGCTTGTCCTGTACCTTGAGGAGTCCTTTCACCCCAACCTCCACTTTGATGCTCAGCTCCACGGCCCTGCCGGCTTCTGGGAGCAGCTCTGGTGGGCAGGTGGAGGAGGTTGGCATGTGGGCTGTGCAAGCTGTGCCAAAGCCACCCCATGCCTTGCTAGTTTGGATAAGACGGAGCATTTCCCCTCCCTCCTGCCTGAAGAAAGGTTTTGAAGAAATCCCATTATCTCCCTTGGCCTGGAGGTCAGCGTGCCCAGCTGGAGCAGTCACTCTGGTGTAAGCAGATCTGCGCTATCAGCTGCAATGCCTCCAAGAGCTGCTGTCCCGCAGCCCCATGGTGACACCCTCCGTGCAGTGCTGTCCCTCTTAACAGAGTGTGTCTTTAATTGTCTCTTATAGCTAATTTTATTTTGTGAATCAAACTCTCGACAGTACTCTGCAGTCTTGTCCCTTCTCATTCCCTTCCCTTATCTTTGCCTCCCCTTGCCCCCATGGTCAGGACAGGAGGTCAACGTCTACAGCACAGATAAACTCTGTCTGAGGGGTCCTTTGCAAAATATTGACAGGTTGGAAATTTTTTATCTTCTTTTTCCAGCGTCTGACTACAAATGCTGCTGTGATAGTCAGAGCCTCTGTGTTCACCAAGGGCAGCTCCTCTCTGTTGTTCCGAGTCATGTATTTTCATGCGCTGCCTCTGCTTACATATCAGCCTCCCTCGGGGGGAAATGCCTCCCTCCCACCCCAGCAATGCTAGGGGACTTGGCAGGTGTATTGTAGAGGAAGGCAAGCTCATTGCAGCCAGATATTTGGCACCTCCAGGTTAGAAAGCATGTGAAAGCAATGCCGGAGATGATACAGTGCAGAGCAGGCAGCCTCGCAGGCAAGGAGGACTTTTAAAAAACATACCTGCTGCTGTTCAGCCTGTGCCTTGCTTTTCCATGCACATCCAGCTCAGAGCCCCAGACCTTACTTTTGGGGCCCTTTCAATGCAGCTCTGCTCTGACAGAGAGTTATGAAAATGTGGTGCTTTCTCATGCAGGTATTTTTGTAGATTTATAGGGGAAACGTGCTGCTTTGCAGTCTGGGTCATCACGCAGAGCCAGGCTGATGACAGGAGCTGGATCTTGCTGAGGTTTAAACCTTGAGGTGGAATTCACTGGGACACATAATTTAGGAAGGACCTCTTTCCCCCTCTGCTTTCTTTACATTTGCAACTAAGCAGATTTACCCTGGGTTTTCCTGCAAGTTGATAAAAAGAAATCTCCAGCACCAATGGCTTCTCAGTCAAGCTTCTCCCTAGCACGCAGGGTCTGGGCAAGCCTTAGGGTTTGCCACAATTTCTGATGTGCTGCCAGTCTGGCGATGAAGGTGTTAATCAGACTGGGGCAGCCACCGTGTTTTGATGACATGCTAAATCACATTGGCTAAACCCGAGGAGCGCAACAGGGCAAACTGGGGCCCAAAGGCTGTTCAGGTCAGAAACCAATCTCCTAGTGTCGGCTTCATCACACCCGACTTAGACATCTATGGTATAGATGCCTCCAGGAGAGCTTCTCTCCCTTGGTACTCGGTGGAGTCAAGTCAATAAAGTTAATGGAGCTCAGAGAGGGAGTCATCCAACCAAATGAGAGTTTTAATTTTTTTTCCTATTTTAGGAAAAGGTGAATACCGTCGTAGACTCTGCTGTCAATAAGGGCTGCCTGAGTCCTGGCAGAGGCTTTCCCCGCAGAGCCCACGTCCAGCCCAAGGCATCCCAGCCCCATGGGTATGACTGACAAAGTTGTTTCTACCTCCTAGACCGGGTCCCTGCTCTGTGTCGGAGTGAACCTGTGTGCTTGCCAAACCTAAACCCATCATTTCAAGCAACCAACGACTCCTGCACCCTGATTCAAAGTCTGTTAATGTCCATAGGGGTCCTTCTACAGACTTACCTCATCCGTGGATGAGACCTTGAAGGCTCCAGCTAATTCCTCTTTCCCCAGCATGGCACATCGTGGAGCAACAATATCCACCTCACTGAAGGGAAATGCCTGGCTGAAACAGTCAGGACAGTGCCCAAGGGTGAGCATGTCATACTCCACCTGGCTCCCTGCTTCATTTTAATAAGTGACTTGGTTTCCCAGGGACTAATATTAACTCAACAAACTATTTAATTTTACTGATTAATTAACACAGGAAAAAGATCTGACCTTGCTGTGGAGGTAATAATGTTCCTCTTATGCCACCATGAGAGGATGGTTTAATTCTGTGACCCCCAGAGCAGCTCGATCATTACTGCATGTTGAATATGATGGTGAAATCCTCTTTCCTGAGGGGAATGTGGGTGACCCTGGGTAAGCAGAGCACACAAAAAAGGAATTATCTGTTTTATGCAATCAGTAGATCAAGAGATAATAACAGTGCAGAAATGTCATGAAGTACATGCCTGTCTCCATGTACGTTAGCCATCCACGTGCCAAGAAGTTAGGATCAGAGGCATCTGGTCTGTCAAAAAGCGGAGTTAAAAGAAAAGCAGAGAAAACTTTGCCTTTTGTTCTCAGATGATCAGAGTGAAGCAGCCAGGGACGGAGGGATGAGACGCTTCTAAAACAACGTGAGGTTGCAGCAGGGCACGGAGTCTGCGCTCCTGCGGTTTGGGACCCCATCTGAAGCCCTTGGATTGATTTACAGCCCACTGACCTCTCCTGGGTGTTTTGCTAACCCAAAATGCCTGCAGATAGACAGAGGAACACAGACTGCTGCCCAGCTTTTGGTTGAGTTTTAGTTGTGAACCAGGGGGCCTCCGGCACCTTCCTCTGAAGTATTTGATGCTGGCAATTTTTTTTTGGTGGCACCTCTCCCAGTCGTAGGGCTGGCAGTGGCTGTGGCTCAGCGCTGGCCAGTCACCACGAGGCCAGTCCTTCAGGTACCCCTCCCAGGGAGCTCTTCCCTCCCTCAGGTGGTGCTCTGCAATTAGAGATGAGGTTATAAACCCAGGTGCCGGTGTGATGGGCTGCATATGCATCCTTGGGAAATTAATTCAGATACTGCAATTGCAATTTCATCTCCTACTTCAGTCCTTCATTGTCTTTCCATAAGACCAAGAAAAGTTTGGTGGCAACTTCCTCTGATTCCTTCTTCTCTCTTTTTCCACATTCAAAGTCATTTACCTGTGCAAATTCCTGCTCTGTTGCCCGTCACCCATCCATCACATCCTCCCGTTATCCCTGCATGGAGTCCAGTCTGGCTTCTGCAGGACAGCACTTCCCATTTGAAGGTCAAAAAGGCTGACATGCCACCATCATCCTAATTCCTAAGGGTCACTCTCCTAGTCTATCATAATACACTGAAGGCACTGGATGCCTTTTTCTCCTATTCTATCATAATACAGTGATAATGGATGCTTTTTCAATATCTAATCTGATGGTACGTTGCTCCCTAACCAGCCCTTTAGACCTGCTACAAGGTTCTTGTAATGAATTCAACACTAGAGCCGGTCAAAAACATCTCAGATGAATGTTGAGGTTTTTTCCCCCATAGGAAAATGCAGTCGGACTGAAATCAAAACATTTTGAAGGAAATGTGTTGATTTTGACTGGAAAGTATCAAAACAGATTGTTTCAACTTTCTCATTTTGTTTTGACAGCATCAAAATGTTTCACTTCCATGAGGTAAAAACATTTGGGTTTGATTTTCTCCTAGTTTAGTTTTGACTTTCACTTTACATGAAAACATTGTATTTTCTCATGAAAAGCCTGAGTAGAAGCTCGTGTAAGCATCAAAATACCAAAATGGAAACACTTCAGTATTTCAGGTCTCTCGCTGCTTGCAGCTCAGCTGCCCCCAAGCCAGAGTTGGAGCCCTCCTTTCTGCTGGCCAGCCCCAGCCCACCACAGTCAACCAAAAGAGAGAAGCAGAAATATATCCAAACCCACCGCTGGAGCCAGAGCTGAGGAAAAGCAACCACAGTGGCTTCAAGTGCCTTTCATCCCTACCCAAAGGGCAATATATTTGCTCACATGCTGGTCTTTGCTGCCCTTTGGGGTGCTGCTGTAATCCCCATCCTGTGCTAAATCTTTATAGAAACCATGCAAGCTATGGGGCTGGAGCAAAACCACATCTTAATTTCTCACCTTACTGTGCTTCAACCACTATTAACAGCTTTTGTTACTGGAAGGAAGGAAAAGTGTTTAATGTCTGCCAGTGAGGACTTGGATACAGGATACATCAGCAGACTAAAGAAAACAATTAAAGCAAGGTAGCACGTAGAAATTAACCTTTAGAGGATAAAACCAGATAAAATGACTCTGCTTTCTCAGCCTATCTGTATCACAAGCTGGTGATTCATTTCTCCGCGGTGCTCATTACCATGCTATAAAGCATGGAGAAAATTAGTAGGTAGCTTGAAAGGTCCCAAGCATTAAAAGATTTTATTTCCTGGGTCCATTTTCTGTTCTGCTTTCCCATTTGCTTCCTGATTTCCCATACAGTTTTCCTAGGCATTTGGGGATGTATTTGCCTGTTGTGCATCACCATGACTTGAAAAAAAATGGGTTTACTTCTGAAGTCGCTTGTTTTCTATATCTCAGCCTGTATTGCTTTAGGTAGAGGAGATGAGGGTTGAATAACCAGCAAGCTCAAGCTACAGTTCTGCTTTTGGTGAAGGTATTGCTTGTGTGTCTCTTTCTCTCTCCCACCTTTGACTTTTTTAAGAGTTTTAGTATTTTGGAGACTGCTTTCTTCCAGCAGCTTAGGTTAAAACTCTCTGAGAGGTTAACACGTTCTTAGAGAAAGAAAGATCCCATAAGCTTTTCTTCTGCAAAACGTGAAGGGTTACAGGGTTGTGAGTGGTCACGTGCCTGCCCGCAGTGGGAAAGAGGATGGGTGCTGGGCTCGGGTGGAAAAATGCCCAGAAGCAGAAAGGTACAGGTCAGAGGAGGCCTGCAGAGGTCAGGGGGAGGGGATGGGCACCCCAAAATAATGCATAGAGTCCCTTAACACAAGCACAAAGAGCACAAGTACAGCTTCTTCTCAGAGACAAAGCAAATCTCCGAGTACCTGGAGGCTTGCCCGTGGTTAATTTAATGGGTCCAGCTCAGGCCCTCATCCCACACGGCTGAGATTAATGGGTCATATGGAGTGTAAGTGTTTTATGAAAACATTAGGAGTGTGATATTGGCTGGAGTCTATTAAACAAGCAAAGGCCCCAGCATAATAGCTTCTCTCCACCGCAATTAAAAGTAAGTTCTCCGTGTGCAGTTTCGGTCATGCATTTGGATCTGATCCCTTGGCCTCTCCTCTGCCGCCCACTGCGGGACACAGTGTCTCCAACAGCAAACAGTCTTGGACAAATCACAATTTAAAACCACATCACTGGGTTAAAAAAGGGAAAAAAGAAAGATGAAGAGAGAAAGAAATGGGGCTGGGGGCAGGAGAGGAAACCGACACCTCATTGAGCTGTTATTCTGGTCCTGGTGAAAGCCCAAGATCATTCATAGGAGCCCTCACAAGTTCATAAACACCTTTATTTGTAGTTTCCAATTTGACTTTGTTCAAACTGGAGGGTACAAATGTGTTCCTGTAGCTAGCTGCTGATTCTGCTACTTCTCCAAAAAGAAATGGCTTTGCCTTTTTTAGTGCGTGCCTCGTAAAATAGGGATTAAGAACATTTTTTTAAAACATAGTTTTTGTAATAGTGCAGCCCCAAACCCCTTCAATCAGCAAACTTTAGCATGACTTGACAGACTAAACTGCCATTCCTTAACCCACAGGACAAGAAGTGCCATTTGCACATGGTTGAGTGGCGAGCAAGAAAGATTCATGTCGCTTGCTAATTGCCTTTGGCTCTGCGCCACTGCACAAACACTTCAGCACTGACTGAATTTCTGTTCCCGATTCCATCTTGGTAAATGTCTTTTTCTGTATTTCAATGACTCAGGAGCGCATGTAGCTAGAATTCTTTTAAAAAGGTGGGCAAGGAAAGGACAAGTGGCTATTGCTGGAAGGGTGCGGGTAGGAAAAGTTCTCCAGCAATCCCTGTGAACACATCAGGAGCTGAGAAGAGACCTCCTGGACACAAAGCTCACATTGAAACCTACTGTAAATATCTCTGGGCATTCAGTTGTTCCTGTAAAACCAGTGTGAACGGGGAGTTGACGTGGAAGGAGCACATTAACCATCATGTGGAAGAACTTCTCCTGCATTCAATATTCTACCCTCAACCACATCTGCCAGTGCTATCAGAGGTATCTATGTCCACACAGGGTTGGGAAATAGGACAGAGGAATTACGAAGGGCACATGCCCTCCTCAAGTGACTTTCAGCAGCCCAGGGTGGATACCCGAGGTCGATACTCCCCAAATGACCCTGGACATCTCTGTGGGCAACTGAAACCATCCGAGTACCTTTTCTGCCTGCAGACAGTACCCCAAATCAACTCAAAGCTGAGCCAAGTTTCAGCTATGCCTCATTCCCTACCTCTGATCCCTCAGAGCTAGGTTGGGTATTGTAGAGATAACTCCACCAGCCCTTGTCCACTGTGAAGAGCACTGCAGAAAAACACCAGGAGAAATGAGCAATTCTGGGCTCTGGGTCAGAATCTGCAGCAAATAATGCAAACGAGGATTGTGAACATTCAAACTAACAAAAACACTGACCAGCCCTCCTTGAAATCAGTGAGAGGTGGGTGGGAGCCCACCTTAAGGTTCATTGAGTGGAGAGAAGGATGAAGATGTTGGCAACGGGATGAAGGATGTGGTTGTATGGTGAACCCAAGGTGGGGATGCAAGGGGATGCTGAGCTTCTTCATTGCCAGACTCTGCAGTCCTCACAGGACAATCCTAATATTTTATGCACTTTTTAAATTCTACAAATAACTTTCAAAAGAGAATTGAAGTTCTTGGCATGAGTCTTCCTGAAGAACTACACTGCATTTCCAGTTATCTGTGCAAACTCCTTTAGAGCCACCTGGCAGAAGCTGTAGTCATTGATAAACTTAATCTGTTCATTTCTCCAGGGCAGAATCCTGTAAATCAGAGAGACTCATTTCTCTCTCCTCCTCTTTTGTTTTGTCATTCTTGTGGACAGGATGATAGATTYTGATTTCCTGTATCCTTCCTTTTCATTGATGGTCTTTTGTAAAGAAATATTACTTGCACGGTTTTTCTTTTAATGGACTTAATTGAAATGATGGCAAATGTCATTACTTGAAGTACAGGATATGAAGTATGAATATACTCACATATGTACACTTCTAACAATACAAAATGTATGATTATATAGCAACAATAAGCTTTCATGGTAATGGCCTAAACACCGATTTCAGTATATTATATGCTATGATGTACCCTGCAGGCAAAACAGCTCATACAGGCCTTAAACCAGGAACAATTAGGATTTGGCAAGTTTATTTAAATCCACAGAGGATGCAATCAACCACAAATGCTATGCAGATAATGTCAAACTGTCAAACTGAGTGATGAGTTAGGCTGGGGAAAATTCATGGTGAGAACTGAATGATGTTTCCCTGTGGAGGACAGGTCAAGCTAAAGCCCTGTGTGCTAAGCAGACAGACCTGGAGCTGGTCCACCAAAAAAACCCGGGGAACCGGGCTTCTGTCTGAAGCTCTGGAGCTTTTCAGCTATGGGACACACCGGGACATCATGGGACAGCACGAGCACTGTGTGGTGGTGCCAGTGTTTGTGGTCGCTCAAGTTTCCAGAAATAACTGCAGTAGCTGGGCCAATCATTGAGAAGTTGGGAGGCTGACATGCACATCCTTCCCAGGAGGTTTTAGTGCCACCGCTGCGCACTTCTCATCTCCAGGCCCTCCTCAATGTTCCTCAGAGTCCTCTTGAACTTCATGTAATGGTACCCACTGACCTGCTGTCTCCTGGCAATGCGTTTAACAATTAAATGGGAAGTAGGAGCACTGCTCAAGAAAGAACATGCTTTGTGATTTAGGGCCAGATCACCATCTTTTAATCTGAGTGTATTAGATGAAAGATGATCCTCTTATTCTCACCATAAATTACTTTGCACGTTGTCACTTCCAGGTCACAGCTTGCACTCATTCAGGAGGATAATACAGAAACAGCAGGTGGCTCCTGTGGCCTGAAACCAGTCTGTGGCTTTCTTACATTTCTGGGGAAAAAAATGAAGTGGACAGAGAGATGTGTGCAATGGCATGAAGACTTCTGAGAGATGGGAAGACTAATGAGGAAAATTGTCAATCACTTGGCTGGACAGAGAGAGACTTCTCCATCCTGCAAAGGCTCCTATCAGGGATATGTCAGTGATAAGAAGGCTTGCCTACATTACCAGGGACAGCCTGAAAATATAACTATACATCTGAGTAGGTCTCCATCCTACTATAATAACTGGGACAAGATTAACAGAAGTTCAGAGTGATACCAGTCTTAGAAAAGAGTTAGCTCTGAGTCCAAGTTTAAACAGCATCAAGTCTTTCTTCATGCCTTTGACTAATTAGTATTAAATCAAAACAGTTTGTTCAACTCTTTAATTTGTTTCCCCTTATTTTCAAAGGAGGATGTATTTCTCTCTCTTCTGGATTAAAAGCTCTTTTAGGAAAAAGATCTACAAATGCCTCAATTCTCTGCTTTTTCTAACTGCTTAGGAAAGAAAAGAGCTTTCCTAATAAGCGTAAGAGATTCATGCATAAGGCAACACAGATTTGATCTGTGCATATCTGCTTGAAAATGGTCTTCCAAGGCATATCAGATCTATTCAAATCAGGTATCAAAACACTACACACAGCCCAAGACACCATGTGTAGGGGAAAGGACCAGATCTGTGGTGGTAACATTCACTGATAGCTAACAAAAGTGTTCTCTGAGAAATCATTTCTATACGTAAAATACAGCTACACTTTCACATGACCAATTTTCTGCTTTGAACTTCCCAGGGGCAGGTGCTAGAAAGAAGCAAGAGCAAGGCAAGGTTTCTATTTTATGTGCTTACCTCCTCTATCATGTAATGACTTTGCCACGTGTCAATGACAGAGAAGGACTGAGCTCAGTCTCTCCTGAAGTCCTTTTATACAACCACCCAGAAGTCAGAGTAGACTCTGTTTGTGTTTGCAGGTGCATCTGCAAACTCTTGAGTCTTTGGGGGTTATGGAACAAATACATTTATCTGAGAGGGAAACCAAACAAATGAGATCATCACTGGCTTTACTTGTGGAAACACGAGATAGCATAGCTGGCATTACGAGCACAGCTGCTCACCCCGGCAGCAGGAATAATCATCCTTACTGAGGAGGCATGTCGACAGAGAAGGGCAGATGTAGAGGTTGTGAGCTTCACTGCCATGCTCATCTGTCTGGGTGACTGCAGAAATGATGGGAGGCACTACGAGGGATTACAGCCAACATCTTTATCCTCACAGAGGGGACTGCAATTGATTATTTCACTAGCATCATGAGGCCCTTGCAGCATTACAGTTTGGTTTGGTCTTTCTTCCAAGGCTCCAGTTACCAAGAGCTGCTTTGACTCACTTAGTCTCCACAGACTGTGAAGAAAGTCATGTTTAAAACTGCAGCAGGAGGGTAGCTGGGAGAGTGGATTTAATGCTGAGATGAAATTCAGTGTGTCCGTAATGCATTGTGTGGTCCCTCAGACTCTGCCGTTAGTCTGCAGAAGACAGCAAACATTTCCACTGCCAGCTGGCAGAGCACTCCCGAAGGGAAAGCAGACGCTCTCCTAATCCTACCTGATGTAGGAAGGCTGAGTATAATCTGTGTACATAGACGCAACATTACAGTAGCTCAGCTGAAGACATGGATGTTCAGATAATTGCTTGATAGAAGGTCAGAGGCAAATCCTTGCACATTCATGCCGCAGGGTTGGAGTTACCAGTCAAACCAGCTTGGACACCTGTAATCTCTGGAGGTGGAGGGCAAACCTACACACTCACAGCCTTTCCTAATTTGTTCCCCAACACTCCCACTGTGGTTGCACTTACTCTAGAGCTTGGCAATGAGTCTTCTACTATCGAAACCTGAGTTACCACTGAAAATGCTAGTGATGGAAATCAGGGAGAGCTGCTCCAGCAGGCTGAGGCTTACCAAGAGAAGCCCTGCTACCAAGAAGGTTGCAAGGAAATGCAATACTGTGGAGAAGTTTAAAAAAGAAACCAACGTGATAGAGGACAGCCTCCACCCAGGGCTGCAAGAGCAGCAGGTTTTCATCTCTCTGGTGCTTTCAGATTTGCTCTCAGGGGCCTCAGCTCCTTCTCTCCAACCAAGCACTGAGCCCATGTGAAGGAAAACCCTTAGAGGTTTATAGGTTGGACAAGTCTGGGCAGATGTTTTACAGCTACGTCAAAAGACACATCTGTGACAGCAGGGTGACTCCCTGCCAATTTTCAAATCCTTGTTCCAAGCACTGGAGGTATAAAGTTTCTCAAAGAAACCATTGTCAGAATTTGTTTAACATGAATGAAACTGTATTTTTTTCCTAATCTTGTTCATATCGATCCCTCCTATGAAACAAAAGAACATATAATCAGCTTTTCTATATATCACAGGCTGTTAAAGGTCATCCAGATATCTACATCAAGCCAAAATATGAATTATGGCTAATATTTTGAACCTAAAGACAGAATATATCTGTTGCAGACAAGGACAGAAGAGAGCAGGATGTTATCAACATAGTTTTAGATTTATGGGCATGGCAGAGAAAAACCCTGAACAAGCACCCTGTGCCTACATAATTTAATGGACCCTACTTTTCACCTCTCTTGATGGAGTGAAGTTGAGTTCCTTAAGCTTCACATCACGAAGTGGTTTTCCAGACCTGGATGCTTTGAGAGCAGTTTTGTTTGAATCTGCTCTCTACTTCTTATTGGTCTTGAAGCAATGAACATCAAAACCTGATACAACACACCAAGGCATCCGAGACAAGAGATGCTCCCCAGCCCTGCCCGATATGCCCCTTGTATCACACCAAGGGTTGCAGTGGCAAAACTGTGCAGTCTTGTTGGGAGCACTTTGGGAGACATCATCTTCCCTGCCTTTCATGTTACCGGTGTAGCCTCCATTCCCTGTTCCCAAAAGCATCATCCTTCTGTGCTAAAAAGCATGCTTTTTTTGGAAGGTGAGCAGTTGTGAGGAGGAGCAATAGCACACCAGGTGTCAGTCTTGATGTTTCAAGTCAGTGACATCCATATCTCAGGCTACAGATGCCAGCTCTGCCTGTAGAAAGGGTGTGAGAAATGGTCCTGTTCATTTCCAGGACTGGAGTGGTGTCCAGAGCCCTCCTTGCTAATTACCCAGGAGCTCCTTCACAAAGTCTGTTTTGATTTCCAGCCTGTGGTGCCAGAGTTGGACCCCTTTGTTCCCTCTCTGGTCAATGGAGAGAGATAAGGAGTCTTCTTGAGAATGACTCGGAGCTGGAGTCAGTCTGTCCTCACCACCAGCTCTGGACAAAGTCTGAAAAGATTCACCTTCCAGTATGGGCATGAAAGGTTAAATGCCAGATGGTGACAGGGACTCCTAGTCCAAAGAGTTAATGAAGGCTGAGAAAGCATGGACAATTTATTATTTCATTTTAGAGGAGGAAAATGGAGGCACTGTAATTAGAGCCCTCACTCAAGATGACATGCTAAGACTGGCAAAGCTGACAAGTGAGGCATCTTCTGATCCTGGATGAGGTGCCAAATGCAGGAGGGTCCTCTTTGGCCATGAATGCTGGGCTCCTTTTCTCCCCACCCTGCCCCAAACATGATAGAATAGGGCCATATGGCAGATGATGCATTTTTACTCTAAGTGCTTCTGTTGTTCACTAAGCAAATTAGAAAGTGCTGGTTTTGGCAGCCAGAGTTTCTGGCGGGTCCTTGGGATGGCTTCTCCTTCCTGATTGTACCTATGTACATCTTTTCCTTGAGACAGGGAAGTGCCACTGATATCTGCCAACATTCCTGGCCATGTACCCGGATTGCCTTGCAAGGAAGAACAAACTCTTGTATGGCTAAGGTAAATCAGGGATTTGTTTTTCCAGATCCTTTTCCCTTTTTTTTTAAAGCCCACTTACATTTCAGAGGCTGTATCGCTGAGTATTTAAATGAGAAACCCTTCTTGGAGAAAATGAACCATGAAATACAGCACAGAGCTATGGGACAGAGTAACAGAAAAGAAAAAGGTTACTAAACAGGCAAAAATTCAGTCCAGGTATGGCTCCAGGTATTAGCAGGTGGTAGGAATAAAAGATGATGAATGCAGAGATAAATGTGGTGCCTCCTGATGTATTGAGATGAAAGCACGCAGTCTGTATAGTGAAGTCAAGCATTTATGTCTGTCTGTTCTCCAGGAACTTTTGGAAAGATAGTTCTGCTTGTGTTTTGTTGACATAGAAGCCAGACTGCATAAAAATCATTAGGAGCTGCTTTTTTTTTATTATCTGTGATTTTTTTCCTCATGCTAATGGATGCCAGACCATTCTAAACCAAACAATAATAGCTGAGGGGAGAGCTGGAGGGATCTCTTCCTTTGCCAACACTGAGCTATTGAGCATCTAATCATAACCAGGAGATGGGAACCAAGCCCAGAGCCCTTCAATGTCCAGTTCCCAGGAAGAAAGAAAGAAAGAAAAGCACCCCAAAGTATCCGAAGGCAGTTTGGATCCAGCCATTTCAAACAGGACTCAAAGGTGTCCACACCTGCAAGACCATCAGGGCCCTTCCCATCATATCTCTGAAGTAACGAGCAAGAAAGCTACCCTGGAGCAGAGCAAGGACCATGCAAAATTTTCCACAGCAACCTGAGCTACAAATTCATTGGTATCCCTGGAAAATCCTCCCTTCCTATACAAGAATAAGAGGATCACAAAGGAAGAGTGCAGAAGCTGGTTCAGACAAACAGAAGGACATGGATTCCCCTGCATACYGTCTATGACAAAGGATATGGTGACTTCTGAGAGTCCACATGGACTCAAAGGCAGAGGGCACAAGCTCATGGAGGAGAAACCCATGAATAGAGAGAAACTAAACACAGACAACGAAACCCCTGCTGTTGGAGTCTGTGGGAGTGTTTGTGGGGAGTGTTATCTGGCTCGGAACTTAATTCACATTGAAATAGATCCATCACACAAACAAACTGTAATCTGCCAAGGTCTGGAGAGATTATGCTGGTACAGGCTTTCTCCCTCTCCATGGTTGGCCCAGGTCCTCACAAAATGCACTAAAACTCCTATGAAGGTAAGTTAAATCCTTGTTTACTAGCTGTTACCTTCACAGCTGGGAAAGACCTGCTCTCCGATAGTCATGACAGCTTTTCCAGGTGAATGCAAGTGGATGTAGCCTCTTATTTTCAGTACATGGAAGGAACATTTCTGCCAAGTGGTATCCCTTACAACACATGCAACGCCGCTCGCCTTAAGTGCAGTTCAAGCCTTCATTGCTGCACAGGGCGGAGGTCAGAGCCAGGAGGGGGACCTGATGCAAGTAGATCAAGAAGATGAAACAAGTCTTGTCTCATTAATATACAGCAGGTAGGAACCTGGGGAACATCAAGGATTCATTGAGTGCTACACAACGGTGTTCACGGCTCTGTGCAGAAGACAAACAAATACTGACGATTTCAGCAGTCTGAGCGCCATCCTTTGGGGAGAAATGAGCACTTAAGAAAGCCAGATTTGGTCCTCTGTTAGTAAGGACCAGTGCCTCGGAGCTCATTCAGAGCTTGGCATGGAGAGGAGGGGAATGCCTGGGGCACGCACGAGTATTTATGTAGCTGGAGAAAAGATGAAATCTTCCATTTACCACATCTCTGTCTTCTGGTGAGCCAACTGCTCCAGCGTCGTTTGTGTCCCTGTTTATTGACAGTATATTAACCTCTGGGTGAAATGATAGGCCTCAGCAACCTCACAGTGGCCTTTACAGCGTTTGCAGTGACTGCTGAATACCGCAGCAGATAATGTTATTTATTCATCACGTTGCTAATGTCGGATTACAATGGGACCCCCGTCTGGAAATGGAGAGAACCCCCTGCAAGAGGCTGGCATGAATTCACTACGAATCAGTGCTGCTCAAATAGAGCATCTATGGAGAGTATCTAAGCAGTGACCTTCGTACAAAATGTATCGCATAACACTTTCTATTAAAATAATCATAAACACAGTAAGCAGCAAACAAAACAATCAAAATGTGTCTTGAAAATAAATGCAGAGAGGGGATGGTAGATGGAAGAGGGATTAAATTTCCATTTAGGTATTACAGGCAATAAAGGTTTTTTTTCCTTTTTCTTTTCAAACAATGTTTCCAAAATCAATAAAGGGGGGAGGGAAATGGTGTGATTAGTAACATRGTGAGTAATTGCACCAGTTTGTCACCGCTCGTGTTCAATGTTAGAGCATCTATTAAGAAAGGAGGCTGTTGGAACCGGCCCCAGTCAATATCTGTCCATACCACAGAAAAAATCCTGCAGCCTGGCTAAATTCTGTATGCTTTTTGATCAGACACTTCGCCTCTGCCAACATCTGTCCTTCTCATCATTATTAGACCAACAGGCTTCAAGATCAAATCACCATGATGCCAGATGACACATGTACACGCAGAGCAAGGTAATGCCGTTCTGTGATCTACGTGATGGGGAAACAGAGCTACAAAGTGACTTGCCAAAGGGCAGCCAAGCGAGATGACAGAGCTGAGCATTGTGCCGGATCCCTGCACCCCTGCCAGGGGCTGTGGCAGAGTCAAAGCCAAAGGAAGAGACCCCTTTCTGTCTTTTTGAGGTGCTACAAATGAAGTCTCACTTTAATTTTCAGGTGCAAGTCTTACTACGTTCAGAGCCACGCTGTTAGGAAAGGTGATGTCCCAGAGGAGAAGGCGAGCTGCCTTGTGGTTCCTTCGTGCATCGTACAGAAATACCGAAGGCCAGCATCTAGCGAAAGTCCCAGGCTTTGCCCCTCACTGCCAGATACAGTGGGCTGTCATTAAAAATTGAGAGCTCAAAAGCATGCCTTGAGCAGGAGCAGCAGATGACCATTGCTGCCATATTATCTAGCTCATGAGTCTTGTAGGGGTCTCTTTCCCCATCAGTAACCACCATGTGGTTTTACCAGTGCCCAGCTTGCTTTGATCTACTTAGAAGGCATTCTAGCTTGAACAGACCCACGTTCTGTTTTTCCCAGATTTTCCACGTGTTTCTTCAAAAGGTTCAGTTTTTCCTTCCAGACCTGTTCTACAATCTTGTATACAACTGCGCTTAGTGTATGGTGCCTGTAATTGCTCCAGTCACTGCTTTTCTCTTTCATACACGCAGGTGCTGCCTTTGCTTTTTGGTTGGATGGACATCCAGCCCTTGCCCGGAGACCTGCAAAATCATGGGAAGGATCTCAGGATTCAGGATGGAGACTGTTCCTGCTGTCTCAGTTCCCTCTTTCACCCTCATCCCACCAGTCTGAGTGCACCGAGGTTTTCATTCTGCATCCACCTCATTTCTGTTCCTGCAGCTCTGCTCTGCCTTCATTTCAGCCTTCAGCATAATCCCTAGAAACACATTCATTTTCATTTTGGTCCTACCTAGATTAGCTACAATTTCTAGCTACACAAGGAAAGAACAAGGAAGAACTGAGGCTCTAGAGACAGCCTTTTGTTAGAGGTTTTAATATACTTTGCAAGTTCCAGTTAAATTTGAATTTCTCAATTTTCATTTTCTCTCTGTGTTTCCTGACCTCTATGTCACATCGCTCTTTGATGATCAGTCTTTTTCCTATCCTTTCTGCAGGTTCTCAACTTACTGCTAATATATTTTTAGAGACAGTTAGTCATCCTGTCATAGCTGGAATTTTTTGCAGACATATTTTCCCTCTTACTTGTCAGCCAACTTCCAGACTGCCTCCTAACTTTCAGGCCCCCAAGTTTTCCAGCAAGTTTCTAACAAGATTCCTGGATTTCCCCAAGTTTGCCCTTGTGAATTTGAGAGACATCTACATTTACTTCCTTCGCCTCCAATTTCAAATGACCTTCTCATGGTTAGTCACCACAGTTATTTTCTATGACCAATTCATTAGCTGTAACCAAGTCTAAAATGGCAATGAATTTGAGTTGGATCCTATCTGAAGAAAGTTTCTCATCACATCCGCAGTCCTATCTACAGATCTGGGGTTGTTTTCCTGACCTCTTTCCTCTGTATGCCGGGAGGTCCCAGGCTGTCCTCCACCTCTGGCTGCACCCCCAACACCCACATCTTTCCCCGCCATGAGATGCACCAGGCGATGCTGTAGTTACAAAGCAGTGCCCATCACATACCCGCTTAGCAGAAATGTTCACCCAGACCTTCACTGTCTTCTCTGTTCCTTACACCATCTCATCTGCTGCCATTATATTCTCTCCCTTGCCCTTCTCTGTAATAAAAATGTTAATTGTATGATCTCATCTAAGGGTTTTTTCCTTCCTTTAGTGGCAATGCTCAATGAATGAGGCAGATTTGACATTTGCTTTTAGACTCTTTTTTCAGCTATCCCATATCACTGAAAATCATTCACCCTAAGAAACCGCTTTTTTAACTGAGTATTATCAATGAGTAACCATAGATGCTTTCCTTCTGATTAGCACTAATGAATCTAATAGCATGGTTTTATCAGTATTCCTTCACATTATATAGTTTATTGATGTACTTGGGTGCCTATTTTCTATAATGAAAACTATGAAATTGCATATCTATCATAACTAAGTAGTGATGTAACTCAGAGCCAACTTTAATTGTTGATTATTTCAGTGAGAAGGTGATCTTAGAAGCTATAACTACAAAAAGCCATAGAGTTATTTTTTCCTAATAAATAACCCACTTTCCCATAAAGGTGGAAAATTCAAACTGATAAAGGAAAATAAATTTTCATATGCGGCATAATTAGTTCGTGGGACTTCTCACCACAGAATTCATTCAGCCCAAGAACTTTGCAAGATTAAAAAAACTCAGGCTTTAAATGGGTAGTCAGAAGCCCACAGTTGTTATAGCTATGGCTGAAAAGGTTTTGGAAGTGATATGAAGCTGCATATCTCAAGTTTGTTACTCTCTTCCAGAGATTGAGATGAGTCTTAAGGTGGGGCAGGAAAATATCTGAAGACTGAGGGTCTTGTACCACTTTCTAAAGTATCTGGGTCCTAAACACTGTGAGAAGCGAGGTTAATAACTAGCTGAGCATCTGACCTACCAAAGCTCAGATATCCCCCTATCTGCTGTTTAACCCCAATCCGGTGAACATATTTCCACAGGGAAAAAAAGCCTCAGTCATTTAAGCTGCCACTGTTGCATCCCCCTGTTTATAATGAAGTAACTTCCTTTAGTTTCTAATACATTAAAATGAGGTTTTCATAATCCTTATTTATGAGATGAACTCAGCTTACAATATTACAATAAATGTAATAAAACAACCGGCACTTTTCAGAAAATTTTGCAGTTTCATCTAAATGCTGTATTTTACATTACTTTTAATCTAAAGAAAACATTGGGGTCTTTGTAAAATCTGAACTTTTTCTCTTTTTTTTTCCCCCAAAACAGTAGGTTTTGGTGCTGAGGTTTTTAAACAAAGATGAGGGTGATTTTAAGTGCTAAATGATACTGAATCAAAATATGTTTCCAGCCAAGCAGCGGGATAAGCGGGCTGGTGGCTGAGGGGTTATGATTGTTCACAGTCATGGTCAATGCAAGGGTGGGGGATTCAGGTGATGGCCTGACACACGTCCCGCAGCTAGTCCAAACCCACCCCAACCCTCGCCCATTCCTGGCTAGGAGACCACCGGCAACCAATTTTTAAGATACTCAAGACTCTGGGGACAGGCTTTTGACCATTTGGGGTGGCTGTTCCGCCAACAACGATGGTCAGAAGTTCACTGGACAAACCAAACTGTGGCTGTTGGTCAAGAGTGAATAGTCTGGTCACAATGCAAGCAAGGGGACAAAGTCTTCATCCCACTTTCTTCTGGGTTTTCCCCTAATTCCTGGTATGCCTTTTAGCTCCTGTGCCTTGCCTGACCCCGGCCTGCACTGGGGGGACACAGGGGACCTGCCTCCTCCAGGTCAAGCCAGCTGTGCCACATCTGGTGGGTGTCACGGCTGTGACGGAGTAACCCTGACATCTAGTGGCTTCCAGAGCCCAAATCCTGCACATTCCCGAGCGGAGCAGAGCGGGGCTGAGCAGGAGGCACCACAGGCTGTCTCCGAAGGCCACCTTCCACAGATGCAGCCAACAGCCTTTCCGCAGGGCAAAAAAAGATACCGGCAACCATCACCACGCCAAGGGACGTTGTTAATAATGTCATCACTAATAAATTATTTGGTCCCTGTTGTTTTTTCCAACAGGCTGTTGAGTTTTGGCTCTCTAGCTCCAATAGCCCCCGTGCCAGGGCAGCCAGCCTGTGCCAGGGCAGGCAAGCTTGCCTGGCGAGCCTGTACTTGCCCGAGAGATGCTTTTCCACGGCCTCCTCGGGAAGACAAAGCGTGGGACAATGGGTTTCACTAGACAAAGACCTGTGCAGCCTCCCGTGCCTGGAGATGCTCTAGCGACGTTACAGAAACAGGCAGGAGGCGGTGCCAACCAGGGGGGACAGGGGGATTTCAGTGTGACCTCTTCCCATATTAATGGGGAAGGAGAAAGAGGCACTCTGTAAACCTGAACGGAGGCGCCAGCTCCCTGCTCATGCTTCAAGGTGGCTTTGTAGGAGGCTTTTTATAACAAAGCCTTCTCCAGACAGAAACACCCGCTGTTCACTCTCAGCAGAGAGTGGTGGAGGTGTGCCTTTTGGAGATGCAGGCGATCTGGATTCCCTCTTGCAGGTGGTCAGGCAAGATGGTGTCTCAGTGCACTCTGCTTTTGGTGTCCCCGTCCCCTGGCTGTGCCACCAGCTGGGTTTCCAAACCCTGCTGCCTGCCTGCTGCCACATCCCCCAGACCCTGCCTGGTCCCCAGACACTGCTGTCTGCCAGCATCTCCATCTAAGACAAGCTGGAAATCCTTCCCAAACCTCCCTGGACAACAAAATAATCATAGGGGTAGAAACCACCCAGAAACAGAGGCAGTGAGGGTGACCTGGTAGTAGGGATGGGGTTTTTTTCACACCACTTCTAATGAACAGAGCAGCTCTGTGTTCTCTGGCAAATAGAAATGTAGGTCCCACAGTGTCCGCTGGGCAAAGAAATTCACACAAAAGCAGCTTGAGAAGCAGAAAAAAGTGGCAAATGGTAATCACAGAGAGATTCATGCAGGCTGGTGTTCTTGTCACCAGTCCCCCGGTACCTGCACGCACTGCAGGCAGGAGCCAGGGGGAAGCTAGACAATGGCATTTGCACTTTTGCCACCGTTTTTTCACTGCTGACAGCAATGAAAGCTCATTTCTCAGCAATGTGGGAAACCCACGACCCCCATGTTTCAAGGCACTTTCAGCAGTCTTGTATGCGAGGTTGTGCCGTAGCGCTGCCCACCTGGGAAGCTCGGGGTTTGGCACTGACCCTGCACCATCCGCTGGGGAGGGCTGTCRTGGTGTCATGGTCTTCCCAAAACCCAAACTCTGTGCCCATGCAGGTGAGGCAGGTCTGGGATCGGGCAAGGTGGAGCACAGCCCTACAAGCACACTGTAACACATCATTATGCTCATGGTGTCCATCAATAAGCCCCTCTGGACATCTCAGTAATTCTGAATTGCTGCCTCCTTCTCCCTTCTGCAGCCAGGGAGAGATGGGGCACCAAGCATGGGATGGACAGACGGACTGCCCGCCGCTCACCCCCCTCCAGCTGCGGCTTTCACAGGCAGTTTTGGGACAGTCAGACCTTCCGGGTGCATGAAATCCTGCTTGCATGGACACCCATGGCAGCATTTCCACAGGCACTGTTTGCTCCAGCTGTGCCAAGGACAGTGGCTCTCGCCACAGAGCATGAAACCTTGATGCATGTGGGCTTTACCACAGGGAAAACTCCCCAAGGGAAGAATGCAGGGAGCACAAACGAACTAGCAATTTGCCTGTTTTGAGGACATGAGGATTAAAATGAGGATTTGCTCTGAGGACTGTTAAGGGATGCTCTTCCAGGAGCTTGCGCTGCCCAGCTGTCTTATTTGCATCTGACCCTCGGCCTCTCCGCGTGCAGTTCATCCTCACATGGTGTAGTGAGGAGACGGTGCTGCATTTGCAGGGAATTTCTGCACCTTGCTGCTGGCACACAGAGCGAGGCTGTGCATGTCCCGGGGTGGGGGCAAAAGGATGGACGTGCTGTGGCCAGGGGTGTGAACATGAGGTTCTGGGCAGCCAGCGCTTTGCCCCATTCCTACTGTCCTCTCCAGTAAGGTCCCTGAGGAGGGTCCCCATTTCTGCAGCCGACACGAGTCGTCCCCCCCTCTCCTCCTGCTGCTTCCTCTCCCTGTGTGGAGGATTCACCATGATTTTCTGCTTACTTCCAGCTGTGTTTACAGTCACAGGATTTCTTACTTCTCATGAAAGTCACTCCCAGGGTGAAATTTGAGTTTGTAAATTATTAAAATGTTATCAAGAGCATGCAGACTTGCCCATTTTTTTTTCCTGTTGGTGAATAAGCTGATGTATAATTCAATTTTCCCCCTACAGTTTCTTCAGTAATACTTAAAAATTATACACACACACACAGATCCAAACCTTATTTCCATTTATTTAGAAGTCTCTTTGGGCCAGAGGCTTTATCTTCCTCTCTTTCTGCACAGTGCTGAGCAAACTTAGGGTGTTGTCATTATATGAATAATATATAATAATAATAAATTCAGAATGCTTAGTTTCTGAATGTATCTTCATAATAAATTATTTTAAATGCTTGTTTCTGAGAGAGAAATAGCAAATGAGAGCACATATATGGTACACAATTATTACTGTTTGTTATTACACAGCAAGAACCAATACTTCTATTTACAGTTTCCTGACAATATCTCCTTTACAAAAAAACTGCTTATAATTTTGCTAGATTTTAATTCTTTGGGCTGACACTTCCTTGGCTGGGTGCCTAGCAGGGTTCAGCTTTCCTTGAAAAGTGAAGTAAGCAAAATCTTGGTTTTTTTCCCTCTCACATTTAAACAGTTTTGGAACCTTGAGGAGTTTCCGTGCTCCCAGGCAAAAAAGCCCACGCTGTTTGGCAGAGTGGCTGAGGTCAATGGTGGCCTCTTGGAAATTCACCCAAACTTAGCCCAAGCCAATAGCTCCTGAAAAAGCCAGTTTACACCATCCCTGTAGCTATTTGTTGTGACTGGAAGCTGAAACCTCAGAGGCTGGGCTCTAACCAAGGGAGAAAAGCAATGCAGAAATGAGAAGGAGGGAGAGAGGGCAGAAGGATGAAGGATTAGCAGTGGGACAGGGCTGGAAAGGATGCAGAGGAGGACATGGCACGAGGTGGGATAGGAGCTGAGGATGCTAAAGAGCATGACTTGAGATGAGGAGATGAAGCTGGGAAGTGGTGAAGGAAGACGCAAGAACTATCTTTCTTTTCTCCTTCCCTCCAGGGACTGGTCTGCAGGGAAGAAAAAATCACCTTCTGGTTTCTCCATGAGCTCCGAGGGATGCACTGGAAATAGAGCGTTGTTGCTCTATCCATTGGAAGCTGCTCCTCCCACCCCCTGCTTGAAGGTTTCCTAAGCACACACATGTCACGTCCCGCCTGTGCGGGAGAGGTGACTTAGATTCGCAAATTCCCTCAGTATGGATTAAGGTGAAACGACAGCCAAGGTCTGTACGTAAGCAAAGACCTTTACTCTGTAGCTAGGCTCATTGGTAAATAATTGGATAACAGAAAAGCTTGTTGCTCGCCACTGATGTGGGAGTTTATGAAATAATTGGGTAGCAGAAAAGCCTGTTGCTCACCACTGCTGTGGGAGTTTATGCCTTGTGTTACTTACTAGGAAAAGGTAAAAGAATAAAAGAAAGAGAGAAGGAGAGAGTGAGAGAAAGAAAGAGAGAGAGAAAGAGATCACCGGTCCAGGTTCCAGCGCTGGTCCAGCCAACGGGGGTCTCAGGTCTGCAGGAGCGTCCTTCAAAAGTTCCCGAAATGACTCCCAAGTCCCCAGATCTTAAGGGTCCCCCCAAGGCACTTGCCTTCCCCTTTTATGCCCGCCGTTCACTTCAAACTGCCCCTCTGCTACGGGGGTAGTTTCGTAGTTCGCTTCTATTGGTTCTTGTGTGCCTCGTCTTCACTTAAAGTCACAGCGTCCTTTCTTTTTACTGCACATATTCAGTGGGGAAGGGGCTTTGTTGGGTAGCGGGCTTTTCCTGCTGGTGGGTGGATTTTTTAGTATGCTAATTAGGATAGTTCACTCGTAGTTCAAGTAGTTGTTTCCTTGGTTTTATCAGTAGTTCTTGTTTTCTTAGCACTTATCTGGGTACTCCCTTATTTGGCCAACTTATGGTGTCATCACATTTCTTCTCCCAAGGCCAGACCCAGTTAACTCTCTACAGAGGAGCCTTCCTGGGATTCACCATCCCTCAGTCTTGCGAGTGTTTGAGACATTCCTCGAACAGGCTCAGGGGATCTCCACCCCTTGTTCCCTTATCAAGTTTTGTCTCCTGTCATTGGAAAACAGTTCTTTGTTCCAGTAGGTTACAAGTTGGCCTTGGTGTTAGCTGCCAGTTGGTCTCTTACAACACATGCACACACTCATGCATGACCTAAAGAGCGAGTGCTGTAATGAAATGTTCAGAAATAAGCAGTTATCCAGGCTCCTTCCCTAGCCAACATGATGCAAGAGAAGCTCTTCCAAGGGGTCTCATCCTACCCATTCCAGGAAGCTGTCATCATATTTTCTAGAGGTCAACAGGCTTTTCCCCACTGGAAATGACCTGGCTTAGGATATTCAACTTTCAGAGGGCTACTGCTGGGTGTGCAGGGTGAGGAACTCCATCCCTGGCTCTGCAGGTGTGCCGGGCATTTGCAGTCCCAAATAGGGTCTGCTGGAGCTGTGCTTTGAACCAGTTGCACTAAAATTGCAGGGACACGTGATGTCTTGGACACCTGGGCGGCAGAGGAGGTCCCCTCAGCTGCTCAATGCTTGTGAAAGTCTGTGCTTTGCTTTCTCTGGCGGATCATTCACCCTTTATTTTGTTTATCCTTCCTGCTCAACAAGTTTATTACACACTGTCTAGACCCTAACCCAAGGTACTTCAAACAATTATGTTCTCCCAGCTCCATGATCCAGACACACTCAAAGTGCCCTCCCGTGTGGGAGGAGACTCTCCTCTATGGTGGCATTTCCCAGTCAGAACTGCCCCGACGATTTCTACCCCAAAAATCCTTTTAGCTCATCAGCTTCATGCTAAAGTAGGACCTGTCACGGAGCTTGTGCTAGGAGGTTTAGTGATATCTACTCTAATCTTGTGTTCCCCAGGAAGCTGCTCTAATCCACTCACTGCAGCTGTGTAAGCTTTCAGCAGGTCATCCAGCCGAGGAAGGGGCTTTTCTCATCATTGTGAAGGTTTTCCTGTGCCCTTGGACCCAGATCTGCACGTCTTCCAGACAGGCCACCAAGCGTTTTGGTGGCACACATTTGCACAGCTGACACATAGGCTCAGCCGCTCCCCTCCCAAGGCCAAAGCAGCATCCTGGAGGGAAGATGGAGCATTAGCAGAAGCTTTCCCCATTACACATCTGGCAAGACTGGCGCTTTGGGAACATCAATGACATGCTCATGTGCGAACGCTACTCAGGAACATGTTTTATAGTGAAATGTAGCTTGCTAAATGCTCTCACGTGTTTGGTTTAAGAGGCTCAAAGACTGCCAGAAAGCTCACCAGCAAATGTGGGCTGTCCATCGACACATGGCAGTGTGATGCCTGTGGTAGAAAAAAAATTGGGAGATGATGATGTATGGGGCTGTAATTAATGTGAAGTAAGTTGTACACAGCTTTCTGAGCAAAGAGCACCCGAAGGACAGCCAGCAAGGAACAACTATCGGGTCAGCCTGACATTTGCTGTCCTGTGGGCAAACATTTCTAATAAAAAATGGACTCCACCTCCAGAAGAGAATTCATAATCAAAATTGATGAGGAGAGGAGAGGAGATTGTTGGCTATCTTCATCAACAGCAATGGACACCGCCATTAAAGACAAGAAGTGAAGGATTTTTTTTCTCTCTTTGTAATGGAAACCAATCTATCGAGATGTTTCTCATGTTGCTGAAATAACAAATGGGCTTTTTATTGCATCTTCCATCCTGGTTCTGCCTTTCCCATTTCTCATTAATGAATCTTTCTGTATATGATAGGAACTGCAAATATAGATCACCAGCAGGCTGGGACTTGAAACCCATATTCCTAAAAAGGCATCCTTTTGACCCAAACAGGTATCTCCTCCTCGTAATAGACTGTTCTGTCAGGCGGACTTGCAAGAAGGAGACAAATAGCATTGATGCAAGCCTTTAATTGCTTTCCTGTTTATGGAAGGCAAACTTGGATGCAGACTCTATCTAAGCATTTAATTACAAGCAGAAATTACTTTTCTCTACTGAACCTAGAAATGTTAAAGCTCACTGGATGCTTTTCATGCAAGGCATAAATATTTTTGCAACCATGTCAAATTTTCGTGCTTTTTTTTTTTCTTTTTTCCCACTCATTTGCTCCCTTTCTGTTTGTTAGCTTTTTGGCAGTGACAAAAAATAATTAGCCGGAACAATACAACGCAGAGAGGCATCACAAGCACTGAAGTCGTTTAGCCTAGAGAGAAGAATGAGAAGTGATTTGATTGTGAGGGATATCATGAGAAGTAATAAGAATATACTGTCATTTCCTATAAGCAATGGGGATGCTCAGCTGGAGTACGGTCCTCTGTTAAAGCAAAGCAAAGATAATATTTTTAACTCAGAGCCTGGTGCTGGCAAAGCAAATGAAGAAGAAACCTAACTAAAATTCAGCACCCGCTAGGTGCAAGATCTGCTAGTGTCCTTTCAGACTTCAGAATTGAGTAATTTCTACTTGAGGTGCAAAGCTGTTACGCTGAGGCCTGTCCTTCTACTTACTCTTCAGAAAAAACACTGATTTATTGCTGTGGACTTGCCTCTATGTTGTTGTTTACTGTGATATCTGCTTTCCAGATAAATGGATAAATTGGATAAATGGGGGTTGCTTTTTACGTGAAGAAAGCCTTGTCAGTAAACATGCATTATTGCTGTGATTAGCTCAAGGAATCATATACATTTTTCATGCTTTTCTAGTTGCACACTTCCTGTAATTCACTCCTAAAAGCCCATCTGTTTAAATGAGCTTGCAATGCCCGCTAATCAATAGTTCGCACTCCTGGGCTGCTGGTGGAAATGCCGGGGGGAGCGCTGCAGTGCGCCGGGAGCCACTGGGTTGGGGGCACAGAGGGGACCCCTCCCGCCAGCTGGGCAGACCAGGGGCTGCACTGGGAGAGCAGGACAGAGCCTGAGAACGGTCTCTTTACTCAATTGCTACTTAGCCAGCTTGACCCCAAAATCTAACAACAAATCACTGCCTGTCCACTCTGGACTTCTCGGGCTCCCCCGCTGTGCTGTATTCTTGCAGGGCAGGAAAGCTTCATTAGCTTTCTTCATGATAGCCCAAAGCAATAGCCTGTGGCTTTTAGGGCAGCCTTGATGGGATTCGAGACCCCTGAACCTCTGCGAGGAGGAGAAAAGCCTGGCACCTGCCAGCCAAGGAGACACCCCTAAGTCCCCATTGCTGAGTATAGCCCCAAACCCCAAGGCAGCCACCACCACTGTGCTGCTGCAAAGAGGCTTTTGGGGGTGGCAGCCCCAAAAACGAAGGTCTGGAGGCAGCATGCTGACCTGCCTGGGACCTGCAGAGTCCCAGGGACACAAGCTGCCTCGTCCCTACCCAGCAGGAGCACAGCTGGTGCATTAGGGCAGCCGTACCAGGCTGTAGATGGATGGTTTTGCAAACTGACAGGGGAACTGCTGTTTCTTTTTGAACCTGTTCCCACCTTAGTTCAGCATGAGCCCATGTCCCAGCCTGGCGGAGGATCTTCTGAGATGCATGTTCCTTAATTGCCAGAGCATCTGCCTCACACCAGGAGTGGGAGAGAGCGTGATTTATTTCACAGGCTTTTGGGCCACTGTCGCGAACGTTTTGCTGCAGACAGGGAAGCTGCAGCAGCTCCGAAGCAGCTCTGCATCCCACCATCAGCAGCACAGATTTCTCTCTGCAGCCACAACAGCTTCAGCTGGGTGAGACGCGCTCGGCCCCTGCACCAGCAACCCTCATTTTCTCCAGCTGAACCTGCAGAACCTATAAAAAGATCAATGTTGTGTTTACTTGAGGCTTTGTAGGGACTTTTAGTGTTTCAACAGTAGTTATTTGTCACAAAAGGCTGATTGGAGAGGTGGTTACTCTGTGCTGGAGGGCACAGGGCTGCTGCTGAAATGTGCAACTTCGGCAGCACGAAAACGGGAAAGTTGGTCTCAGCTTGCCAAAGAGCCAAAAATTAATCTAATGTGACTGCAAATCTAATGAGAACCCATTTCTTTCTCCATCCCAATTTAGGATTGCTAATACCGTGCGTGTTTGCACAG
Source organism: Phoebastria nigripes (assembly GCA_035582835.1). NCBI lineage: Eukaryota > Metazoa > Chordata > Aves > Procellariiformes > Diomedeidae > Phoebastria > Phoebastria nigripes. Next base: position 1,223,870 of record JAYKAV010000544.1, on the reverse strand, counting down.
ACTTAATTGAATGTCCTTGCCTCTGATGCTCTTTGACAAGGAACGCAGTTTGCAGAAATTTATCGAAGGAACAGAGCAATTTTGGAGACCCAGACCCAAAATATAAACTTTCCTTTGAATTACAGCCTGTGCATAATGTTTGCCTCATTTGTTAAAAGCCTGGTTTATTTGCCTACTTGAGGTTATCAGTGTAAATATTTGCCCTCTCTTGTCAGACTCATTAAATCCTTTGCATTTGATCTGGAAACAAGAGGAGGTGGTTTGCTATGGTGCACATGCCATTGCGTGTGTTTGCTTGTGCAGGAGGAGCTGGCTCAGCCCCTGGTTCATGCCGTGTTTGCTGCACGCAGCAGGTTTGCAGCCCTGAGAGCCGTGCTGCTCAGGGACCTGTTTCCTTGTTTATTCAATCGATTGGGTTTGTTTGGTGAGAAATCTGTATTTCCTCATACTGACGTGGGCACGGGCTAGGAGCACGCATGGGCTCGGCAGGGGCGTGAGTTCCTTGGCTTTCCAACCAAACTGCATTTCATGAGAGACTCAGGAGCCTCCTGAAGGCTCTCCAGAAGGGAACGGTCTCAAAACCTAGGTTTAATGAAATATGACTGAAGCCATTTCTCTCCCTGCTTTTCCGTCTCTTATGCACAGAAAGCTAGAAAGTAAGCCCGGATACCACCTGAAGGCAGAGCACTGCAAATGAAATTCAGGCCAGTATAAAGCATTCGCATTTCTCTGCTGGATGGGTCTCACGTTATTCTTGTTGGGGTAGAGGAGAATGACAAGTCCTTTGCTCTAAACGCTTTATGTTTTTCCTCCTCCACATCCCTGTTTCTTCACCAAGGAACACTGAAATCATTGCCAGGGGTGGCAGAAGTAAATGCAACATCACATCCCCCTTCTCAAAAAGCTTATGAAGACTCAGCATCAGCAGGACCAGCACAAGGGACTGTTGCAATGCAACCACCAGAGCCCCACCATGAAGAGGAGGAGACACACATGTTCCTGGTGCAACCCGGCCCTGTGGAGAGATCTTTGCACGAAGCCATCAAAAGGCCAGACACCTTCCATCCCAAGCAGCAGCGGGTTGATTCTTACACTCAAATATATTCAGAGCAAATTTTCTCTCCTGGGCCACTAACACGCTCTGGAAGTGGTCTGTAGCAGAGCTTTCCCAAAAGTGTCGTTTCTCAACCCAGATCTTTTAAAGAGCCAGTCATGCTTTGAAGAGGGAGTGAGTCCATTTTCCCCAGCAAAGATCTGAGGGAATACAGGATATAAGGCATTTTCTGATACCTCTGAGCTGCTGTTTGAACCGTAAGTCCAGATGAGCTCAAGGAAGGCAAGATTGTGGAGCTCACTGGAAGACGTTAATTCTCTCTCTAGTTCTGAAATTCAGCTGGAAAATATTTTAGAGGCATTTTTTCCCCTCCCATCCAAGCTACAAGCGTGGATTTCTTTCTTTGATGTAAGGTTTTGCTAAGAATAATTTGCAATGCAAGGAGTTCTACTCAGAAGACACTTTGAAGCTGAATAGCTTTTTTTAACTTCAGCAAAAACAAAGCATGATAACAAGCTGTAACATTCGTATATCCCATATAAAGCTTTCAGCGTGTATGCATTTAGCCTCTTTACGGCTTTCTTCTCCTGCCTGTCTGCAAAACCATTTTCTGACAGAAGCTGTTGCACAGCAGCCCCCTGAGCCCCCCATTCCCTGACTGTCGGTTGGTGCCTCTGCCCCACTGGGACAAATCAGTGTTTTGCACTCCTTGGCCCCAGCCGTGTTTCCTACAGAAGAAACACAGCTCATAACATTCCAGATGATGCACTTGGTGATAACAGCACCATTAAAGAAGTGGGGAGCGAAGGCGCAGAAGTGCTCAAAGAAGAGAGAAAAGCTTCTTAGGAGGGTTTGCTGCTACTCTGAAGGCTTTTTATGGCTGGAAGCTAAACTAGTGCCTCCTGTCCTCCTCCCCATGGCACATCTGCTGGCACACAGATGGGGGGTGCTGGGGGGATGCCTTCTCTCTCCCCAGCAGCATCAGAAGCCACCGCCTGACTTTGTCGGCATGCCACTCACATAGCACGCTCGCTATTTGTCTGACTTTCTCCAGAGTTCCTCTGCAGCCTCCCATCCAGCTCCACATCGCTGGTGTCCATACCTGCATCCCCACCAACCCCTACACCCACTTTCCTTCCTTTGAAAGGAGCAGAAGACACCCCCCCGACTCAATCAGACTGGTGCACCGAGACCAGCCATCCCTCTTCCCCTTATTTTCTCTCTCTTTTCAAAAGATTTTAGGACCTCTCCTCCCTCTTATTCATCGCTGTGTTATTTGCCATCAGTGCTAACTCTCCCGGGGAAGTTTTGCTCTTGGTGGTTGTATAGCAGCAAGTGATTCCGCACAATGGAGCTGTCTCTCTGCCCACTGCTTGCACCACACTGTAAGGAGGTGAGCCTCCTAATTAGAAAGATGCTTCCCCTCCAAAAAAGGGGGGTCCTGGAGACCCCCCCAGATTAGAGAAAGGCTTTTCCCATGAGCTGAAATCAGTCCCAGAGCCCTCTTCCCAGCATCCCAGCACTGCTTGCAACTTCCAGAGCTGCCCCTCTCTGGACTGTACAGTTTTATAGCAGCTTTTCCCAATCAGCTGCTCAGGCATACCTGGGTTGCTAACAAGCCCCATCATTAACCCCCTCAGGGCTGCTGGTGCCTGAGATCCAGCTCCTTCATTACAAGCCCCTGCAGGACCTTTTTGTTCACTCTTTCCTCTTTGTTCAAAGGTATCATTTGCCTTCAAGGCAAAAGGAAGAACTTTCAGGAGTACAGACATCCAGTAAAACTAATTTTGCATTGATTACCAGGGTGAGGTAATGCAGAGCATCTTTCCTTCATGGGCATCAGCTGTGGCCCTTTGGATGGAGCTCTCGCAGGTGTTTGACGACCATGTGTTCCCCTCACAGCCTGACAGCTGGTTGTGCACAGGTGTCCCCTTAAACTTTTGTTCTTACTGTAACTGATCCTGGAGAAAAAAGAGTTTTCTTTTGTTAGACATGTTGCCAAGACATCTCTGCAGAAACACTTGGGAAACAATGTCTTCCATGAAGGCTGTGCTCAACCTGATGTAATATCCTCCATTCCCCGGAGAAGGTATTTCACAGAGGTGTTTCAGAGCTGGCCAGTACCGTGAGTATACGATTATACTCTTCCCCCCTGTTGATAATTGTTTGGTTGTCCTGAGATTTAAGGTTTGCTACTGACTCCAGCCAGGTTTTTCTGCTGGCTTCAGACCAGCTCTAAAGTGAAAGGTTAAAATTGGGTGCTCCAGGGGGTCTGCTTGTGTGCAGCAGGGAGGACCCGTGCTGTGCTACATGAAGATGATCTTAGTCTATAAAGCACCACTGTGTAACAATTGACAGCCTTAAGTGGGCTTCACTCGTTGATTATGCTCAAAATTAGTGAAAACTCTTCAAGATAATCTCTCTGTATGAATCCCACTCTCCTGCACCCTGGGGACAGTCAGAAACGGGAGAAGGAATCAGCAAAGAGATTCTCCAAACGTGCAAGACAAGTTTCTGAGGCCAGCTCATGGAGTCTGGTTTCAGCCATGACCTCCGGCAGTTGCTGTGACCAAAGAGATGACCAGACATTTGCCCATCAATCCTGCAGATCCTGCTCCTGGTGGTGGTGGATGTGGGAGCACTGGAGGAGTAATGCCCCCACACGCTGCGGCTGCGTTCACATTGCTCTGACAAGTCACTGCTTGGACTTTTCTGTTCCTTTTTGGTGGCTTTCCATCACTTTTCACAGGTTCAACTTGCATCACTTCCTTTGGAGGTGGTTTGCAGAGCACGGTTCCCATGCTTGCTGCTGCCCCCACAGCCGCTGTGTGATGGGATGCCCATCCCACCTGCATTCAGACATCCCATGCCTTACCTAAGCCTTTCCTGCCTGCCTTGGGAGATATAATCTTTAAGTGACCATTTGGGGACTGTATCCAAAAAAACCCTCGTTGTTATGCAGGAGCACCAGAAGTGCTTCTAGAATTAGCAGCTACTCCAGGTTGCCCTGTTCATTTTGAAATGTGCCACTTCAAAGGCCTTCAAGGGCTTGATTTGGGAAGTAAATGGGATTCAGAGCAGGTGAAACATTAAGTAATTACAAATTATTGGAACACTTCATGTTATGAAAGCCCTTCAAATAATTTTAAATTACTTTGTACTAATTGTGATCAGTGCTCCATTCATTTCCAAAGCCCTCTTCAAACGACAAGCTGTGGTATATTTTGGGAGCTGGAACCCAGTGCTTGGTTTTAAAAAAAAAAAACACAAAAAATTTCTTTTTGGAATAATACACTTCTGAAAAAGATCTGAAAAATGCACTTACCAGTTGCATTTCACAGGTTCTTCCATGTTGCCTGGAGCAGCATACCAAAAACAAGTCAAGGCCAATAAATACAGCTGATACGCCTTGAGTGGAGGATATTCCCCAATTACACCACTTGGGAATAATTCAGAAATTGAAAGGGAGGATTATAGTAAAGAAGACGACCAGACAACCGTGCTCGTGGCAAGAAACACAGGCATAGCTGGAGTGTAGGAGAGCGTAATGGGCACCCTTCCCAGGCATCCTTCATCCAGGACAGCCAGGAAAAGCTTTTTCGTCATCCGAGCCAGCACCAGACCACAGGCACTGATTTATTTTCCATTCTGCCTTGTCGAAGACCTGCCTCTGGGAACTGCTCTGGGTTTCCCCATGGGCCTCTGCAAATGGGGCTATTGGGGAGACATGTTCATAAACCCTTGATGTTGATAGGAATGCTTTGGTTTTGTTGGAGGCCTAGGCACCTTGGAGATTTAAGAGTTGTAATGGGTGATTTCTCACCTGTCTGAGGTGTCCTTGTCTTACAATGGGATGAATCATCCTTTAGGGGTGTTTTTCTCACACAAAAACATCAAAGTCACCCCCAGTGATACATCCAGCCAGCTGACTATAGAGAGCTTAAGCTACATGAATGCATAGGACCCGCAGCCTATGTGAAGCTGGTGTAGAAGTTGACTGGAAAAGTTGTTTAATGTCCCCTTAAGCTAATAACACACATTATTTTCACTATCCTAATTGTACAAAAGTGTGTTATGAATCACTAATAATGAGATTAAACCATCATGTCTGACGAATGCTAGAGAAAATTTGTCTTTAGGTAAGTAAGCATGCAGAAAGCTTATGCAAATTCATACCTGAAACTGTTAAAAAATGGTCCTGGTAGTGTAATTACTGTTTCCTTCATTGCAGATTAAGTCATATTACTTTGAGCTTTTTTCCAAATCCATAATGAAGATGACTACATTGGGTGTTTTTGCCTCGTTACCAAGCCTCAGATGGTCCCTGACAGACCCTTTATGGCATGCCATCCCAAAGGGACAAGCCAGAAGGTCACCGATGGTGTGCATGCATTGTAGGTTTGATGGTCAGAAAGCACAAGAGTGGTTCATGACATTAAGGAGAGCACGTTCCTATCAATCTAAAAAAAAAGGAAAACCATGCAGCTTTTTTTTAGGGTTTTGTTAGTTTTTAAGAATGGCAACAGAAGAAAAGCCTACAAAATCCCAGTGCTTGTGACTCCTCACCCTACCTTGCCATCTCAGCTTCTCCCTGATGATCTTTTCAGTTCCTAGCTCTCCGGGTCTGACCGTCCACCCGCATCCAGCCCTGCAGTGCCACTGGGATGCTGGTCTTCACTGGAAGGCTTTACAGTAATGAGTGCTTTATTTCCTGTTTAGCAGCAAAGGTCTGACTCAGGCAATAGGGGTATTTATCCCCTTTTTCATGTGTTTTACGTGGCACTGCATCAAATGGGTTACTCATGTCCTGACTTGCTAGCAAGGCCTTTGCTTGAGTGAGAAAGCATCTTTCTGTGTCCACTGAAAATGTTAATGGAAATCACAGTGTTATGGGTCTTCCCACCTCCCTGCACCCGGAGAAGCCTCCTCTCCCTCCTCCTGCTGCTCCTCTTGGTGCTTATGCAGCTCATTATCCTCTCCTTTCCCCGTGAAAATGCTGAGGGTTTATGAAGTTGATGGTTTGAAGTACCAGACCATGTTGACAGGCTCCTTAATGTCTCCTTAGGGAGGCTCAGCTCCAGGTCTTGAGTCCTTTTCTCTGTCTGGGTCCTGACTCAAGGTGTGGAAGTGAAACCAACCCATTTGCTCCTTTTTTGAGTGAGGTCTTCAGGGCTGGAAGAGGTTCACCTTGCTGAGCCTTCCCCTCTTGGGTTCATAATTCAGCGACCCCACCAGCTACTTATTTTAACATGTCATTTTAAAAAAAAAAAAAAAAGCATTTAGCTGGATATTTGTCCCATGAGCTGTACCCAGAACAAGTCATACAGTGATGGCACGGGCAGGTTTTGCAGGCTGCAAGCTTTCATTTGGCTTCTCCACTCATAGCCCATGGGTCCATGCCCAGCTGTAGGCAGCAGGTATTTGTGGCAAGGTAATCTCTCTGAGTTTGCGGAGAGTCTGAAATGATGATGCTGGGATGTGAACCATCTTCATCAACCACCTGGAAGTATCAACTCTAAAGCAGGATGATGCTTTACATGCCCCTGCAAACACTCCTTTGGTAGACTAAATGAGGTGATGCAGAGAGAGATAGAGGAGAAGTAGAATGGGAGGAGGGACTGCACATTGCTGGGCTGAACAAAATGGAGACAAAGAGAAGAAAGCAAAGAAACAAGGAAGAAACAAAGAAATAGAGGTGAAAAGGAGGAGAACCAAAAAGCAGAAGTAATATTTCAGAGGGGAGCAAATGGGTGGGCAGAGAATGACTGCACTTAAAACATCTGATCGTTTCTAACAGCCACCTTCCCATATACCAAAACACACTTCTCCCAGTTAACATTATCTGCAGAGTTGAAGGGAGAAGACTTCATATTTATTATCACCTAAATGCCTTTGTTAGAAATCCAGCTGCAGGATGAGTTTGGCTGGCCAGTTCCTCCAGGCTGGTGTGGGCAGCCAGCTGCTGCCAAACCCAATGGCCAAATCCTGCCACCCTTCCCCTTACTGGCAGCAGTGGTTGAAGTCTCTCACCTCCTCTACTCAGTTAGCAGTTTTCACAAGGCTTGCAGGAACTTAATTATCTTGGAGACATCATCTGCACACCCAAATGTTGGTTGAAATAAGCCACAGTTTAGAAAGGGTTACGGGAGAGCTTGCCAGCCAGCGTGCCAACCTCACTGCCTTAAGAAACCAGGCTGAAAATGTGGAGGAAAACCAGCACAAAATCAAAAAATGGCTAATTTACTAATTACAATAACAATAAAACTCGGTCATTACAAAAGCAGTTAAAGCTGCAAACGAACAACTGCTTCAACAGTTATCGGTAACAGCATTTACAAGGCCCAAGTTCTCAAAACCCATGAAAACGAATAGCTCAGGATATCATAAATTTTATACTGCTCCCACAGCAAACCTGCACACAGTATACCAGAAAATGCATATTTCATTACCTCTCAACAGCCTTAGCTCCCATGCAGACTGCAGGCATTCTTTTCGGTGTAATTTTATAATATGCACACAATTCAAAGCCTCTTTGTAAAAGAAACATAAAAATGATGCATGCGCATATTAAAGACTCGTATTTATCAGTCTCAAATGTAAGTTCACGCACTTGCTTAATGTTACCATAAATCAACAGCTCTCTCCGTTAAACCATATATGCAACCTTATTATCAAGAAAAGCTATTTATCAACACTAGAGCAAGTAATCCAACCATCATTTGAAAAAATATTTATTAAAAATATTTCCTATCTGAATGAATTACTCAAAAGATACATCATGAAAGCAAAATAAAAACAAAACCCACCAATTAAAAATATGCAATGACTTCAGGCTCAAGGAGACAGCATTAGGAGGAGGAAGCGTTTATTTCGTATTTAATAAAAGCAGTGCCCTTAGCTAATCGCACTCCTCAGGTAGGTGTTTGAGTCTTTGAGGATCCTCCATAAAGTCTGGACAAAAGAAAAAAACTCTGTCAAAAGTAGTTTTGATGATGTTTCAACCAGAACAGTAACCCCCTTTGCTTCTGTTGAAAATTAGTATTTCTTATTAAAAAAAAAAAAAAAAACATGAAAAAGCATGATCTGTTGCTTCTTCATGGGGTGAGGAGGAGGCAGAAGCAGCAGCCTGTCCACCTCTGCCACTGGGGACCCACCTGCTGCTTCTCACGCTGGCTAAGAAGAACTCCAGCTATGGTGAGAAGAAGAACCATGTCTCCCTTCATCCCTGTCCCGGCTCCAGGCAAAGGCTAATGTGATTTTGGGGCTTGCACGGAGGGAAGAATAGCTCCCTGCAATCTCACCCACAGCCTCTTGCTAATATTCTGTGACTGTGTGGCTAACAGCTCATTAGTATTGAAATTGGTTCATACATAGTTCACTTGCAATTTAGGCTCCAATAAGCTTCCTATTTAGACCCTGCAATGCTACGAATTTATGCCCAGCTGAAATCTGTTACAATGCTACCGCATAGACATGCAATTTCATAGAGAGATAAGATATAGATCTGCTGTACTCTRGTGATTCTCTTTCAGAAGTGTACCTTGTCAGGCCATAATTTGATATTCTTTTACCATCTCTATGGGGGGGGAAAAGCTCTTTAATTTAAAAAAAAAATCACATTTTCACCCTTTTGTTCAGTAATGACACAAATAGTAAAATGTTCAGATTACATCAGGGAATGGAAAAGCCCCATGGAGAAAAGACACTGACAAAAGCTTCATTTTCAGGTAAAATTGCATGAAGCTTGGGGCACTGCATACTCTTAGCGATGTTTTTTTTTTCCCCTGTCTTTCATCCCCATGCATCCCTCTGCATGTTAATAGATTTTACACGGGGACGTTTAAAAGGACTGCAGAGAAATAGGGTTTTATCTGCTCTAATGTCTTCCAGAAATCTCAAAGCAATTTACAACTGTGAATAATACACAAGTAGTTTGGTGAGAGCAGGGGCCAGCAAATAGGATGCTAACTCCAGCTGCAGCTCACATCCTGCTATAAAATCAGTTTTAATCAGGATGCTTTTGGTAATATATATATGGGTGTGTGTTTTATTTTTCCTAAAGCTGCTTGATATTTTTTACTCCTGCCTTGATAACCATCAGAGAAAAAGGGAAGGGGGTAGTCCAAAGGATGACGTCCTTACTGGGACTACACCAGACAATGGCACAGACTAGGATTTAAGAAGTGCCAGGGCAGATGTTGTGTATGGGGATGCCACGCTCTGAGGACAGGCTCATGCACATCTGCGATGCCTTTGAAGCCAGAAACGGGCTGTACAGAAGGGGTATGTGACTCTTCATTGGAGTCAAGAGGCAACCAGTGCCTGGTTATGAAGTGGGAGAGTCATTTCGAAACAGCACCTGTAGGAAATAGCCTTCATGGCCATCGGGATTGGCAGAGCACCAGCTAAAGTGGAGTGTTCCCAGGTTTGTTTGCATGGTAGATGAGCATTTAGCAGTGGCCCTATACCCCACACCACCCTGGCCAGCCTTCAGCACCAAAATTCCCACACTCACCCACCTCATGTATTTGCAGGTGAGGGGGCAAACAAAACAGCGTTGCAAACAGCGGGTGGATGTGCAGCCAGAGCAATTCAGAGCCTGGGATAAAAGAAGGGGGAGTCAGTGTGAAATCCCGAGAACAAAACACTGCACTGGGTGTGCAGAGGGGATGGTGAAAAAATGCAGCGTGTACAACCCGAACAGCTCTTTGGTTTCATCTCCCTGGGCAGTGCATGGGGACTTCTTGTCTTGCAACAGTGAAATTCATTGTGTAGGGCCCTTTTTCTATTTGCATCTGGCCATAAGGCAAACTACTGGATTTCACTTCAGATGTACATCTTTTCCAAGAGTTTTCTTCTGCCACCGGATGGCCAGGGAAACACCGGGCAGGGGAGTGTAGTCCTGCTCATGGAGGCAAGGTAGCAGAGAACTCGTTGATCTCTTTCCAAGGCCACTGTGCGGGTTTGGGTTTGGACTGCAGAGAATTTCAGTCCTGGCTCATCAGGAGACTTCTTGCTCCTCGTGTCAGACTGCATCAGCCAGGATCACCCTGAGCTGAGGACGCTTAGGACTCAAATAGAAGAACTACGCCAGGATGTCATTAAATGAGTCTGGACTGGCAGACAGTTCCTCGAGGGGCACCACCATCACTCTCCGAACCCAATGGGATCTCTGGTAGCCCAAGCTCAGCTGCTTTTAGGAGAGTGATGCCCACTACCAGCACCCTACAGCCAGGAAGGGCCCCCAAGTGATATCGTCAGGGAGCAACAGCCTCTTGACTGTTGTTTGCCCCAGCAACTTCGCCTGCACAAACCCTCCTGAACCTGTTCACCTTATTCCAATGCAGGGTCTAGCTCTAATTAGGCTTTATGTGACCAAGAGGTCATTAGCCTGTCCAGCCTGGAGAGAAGAGCACCCCAGGTTATCCAAGCAGTGTCCGCCTGCAAGGTCTCACTGCACCTGAGATATTGAAGAGCTGGGAGCCCTGTGTTATAGACGGCTTCTTTTTCTTCTCTGACTAGAGCTCGTGATTTAAACCTTATCAACGCTGCTAAACTTTTTAATGTATATCAATTGGGTAAAGTTCACAAACAAAGCAGGAATCGATTGGTGAAATAATAAAGTATTGATCACGTTGACACTAACCGATGAACCTTCAGATCAATGATGAACACAGATCACATTCCCGTAGCACATTCAGTTACTGTTCACCCAGTGGCACACTCCGTTGGGTGGCAGGTGGGAAGGGAAAACCGTTTCATAGCTCCACATGTTTTGCAAAGCACTGCAGCAGGCACTGCTTAGTGAATATGTTTCTCTAGGCACTAACCTCTTCTCAGACAGGCTCTCCATTTCTGTCATCACCCTCTTAGCCTTTTCTAAGCCTGTTTCTGGCTGCAGTTTCTCTCTGAAATGTTGACAGGGAGACATACTCTGTTGCAGTTGCCTGTGCAATGTATGAGTATTTGCCTACCTCTACCAGGAGTCCCTCAGCTGACACATTTGAGGGCTGCATGCATGGTTTCATGGCAGGATCACCTGAAGGGTTTGCAATCCTAGACTGAAAACCTGGTCTTTTGCTGTCAGGTTCCATGCTTAAAGCAGAAAGTTTGTTTCGGGGTTCCCAAGAGAAGAGGGGCACCAATATCAGTACTACTTTTGATTGCAATAATATTGATTGCACCTGTATTAATAGGCACAAGGACAACTGTGTATAAGCTGGACTCGGACAGGTTTAAGATAGGAATGAGAAGAAGGTTTCTAATCGTGAGGCTCCTGAGGCTTTAGCTGAGCCCTTCTGGGCAGAGAAACCTCTTACTTTCGGTGTGGGTACAGTGCAGCAGGATCCTGCCCATGCTGTGGGTGCACTACAGCCTGAAGTCGGCTGTGCTCGGGAGGTACAGAGGGACCATATTCCCTGTAATCCCCTGCCGTGCTGCAGTCCGCACCTCTGAGCCAGCACAGCAAGGCCAGGCTCAGTTGACAGCCAACCCCTAAAGTACATGAAACTGCACAATTTCCACCACTGATGGCTTGATGCTGGAGATTTTACACCTTATGCTCCCTGCAAACTCTGACATGCCAGTGCACGAGTGCTGGGGAGGGGAGGTCTACCCCAGCTGACGTCTCACCCAGCGCTGTGGGGCTCTCCGGAGAAGCAGGGGCATGTTTCCCTCTGCCCTCTGTTGCTCTCTCTGAAAATCATAAGCGATTTTGTTTTCATACATCAGAGAGGAAAGCTGCCCCCCTGCCTGGTCCAGACAGGGCTGCGATATCAAATTGTTCTTTTTAAAAGAGCATTTACTATTTCTAAAGGTTTAAGAGAGCAGGAGGTAGCTCATTCTGTTATTCACTTGGACTCGGAGCTGTTAGACACAGATCTTAATGGATAGTATTGATTGAAAGAAACAAAGCAGTGCTTTTCTTTCTTTCTATCAAGGGATTTCTAGGCTCAGATGAGAAGAGTTTGCTGGCTTACACTCCTAACAACAAAATACCATATTACAAGGTCCCCAGAAGTCTCTCAGGATAGCACAGTGGTGAGAGAAAGAAATGTGCAAGGTGTTAATGGGATAACAAATTAATACAGAATAGGATTAGTGAGGGACACAGGCTGGTACCAAGGTTCCCGAGGTCTCTGGTGTCGAGGTTTAATCCATTCTTGGCATGTTGTCCTTGCTGACAGATAAACACAATGGGAACCCACCTGATTCCTGGTGCCATTGGGATCCCCAATGGCAGCTGGGACAGCGACGGCATTGTGAGCAGCCAAAATACAATTTTAGGGGAAATCAGCACCTGCATTACCTGGAAAGCCAGTGTAATTCTGTCCTGCAGCATCTGAGAACTGTGACGAAGCAGCAGGCTTGGAAACAGTTTTAAAATCATTACCTGACTCTCTGTTGTCCCATGCAATTTTTCCATCCATCTGCCAGTCATTTTGGAAGGTCGAGAGCAAGGACGTTCGAGTTTGGGGACCTGAGACTCACTGCTGCATCTAATTCTGGTTTGCTGTCATCCACAGGCAGATGGCCCTGGCCACCAAGGCTTCCTGAGCAGATCAACCCCACCTGGACAATTGTCTGGGCGCACCAGGCTCAGCCACCCTATCAGCCATCGCAGAGGTAACAGTTGAACCCAAAACCATTGTCATGGCCACCTTCATCACCAAAAGACTTTGAGTCCCAGCTCCGATTTCAGGATCCGCATGGACTTGGCAGAAGCTAGTTTTATCAACAGAACAACCCATGGCCTTTCTCATTGCCCCTGCGGGTACCAACCCCTGAGTATTTGGGAAGGCAACGCGAGGTGTGATGTTTATGCTGCCTGTTGTTGGATTTCCAAGCACTTCAACCAGCACTGGGTATACAAATCCCCTAGGCAGCTTTTCACACCTCAGACCTCTGCTGCAGCCACCTTGGGCACCTTTGAAAGTTCTCCTGCCTCTCGTAAAATACTGATCTCAGGCCTTTTAAATGAGTGAGAGACCCTAATATCACACCATTCACAAGCTGTTCAGTCCCTACTGGCATGAAGACAAAACCAAAAGGGCTTTCACTTCTACTCTGCTTTTGACAGTGAGAAGAGGGATGGGTCACAGGATGGGACCTTTCATTGCTTTTAACAATGATGCTGATTTTGAATGGGCCATGAAGGTCCCTGAAGTTTTGAATGGATAACTGCCCCCCCCAGTCCCCTTGGCAGTGGTGCTCAGTTGTGAGTGCAATGCTCTGCAATACTTCATCCAGCGCTGTAACACCTTGGACAATATTCTCTCTCTCCCTGACTTTGATGAGTCACTTATTATCTCTGCCTTTTTTTTTTTTTTTTAAGGGCCCCCTGTCTTTCCTAGATCATGTTAACAAGACAGCTATGGAGAACGGTGGCCCTAGGGGTCTTCATTAGTTCCTCTCAGATTTATGTTCCCTGCCAGTTTAATACAGTGTTTTGGGCATGGTTGCACAATGATGGAGTCACAGTGAGTTTCCAGAGGTCAAGACCTTGATCCTTTTATTTATAGCTAAATGGGAGGGGAGCTCTAACTGTTTAGTCGTTGCAGGGCTCCAGTAAGGAAAATGCTGAGGGATATCCGCACAACCATGTTTGGGATCTACATGGTGCTCCGGGTGTAAGGAGGTGCTGTGGGATGGAGCTCCAAAGGATTTACAAAGCCGGTGTTTGGTCCTACAGGAGAATGTGTAGAAGGTGGAGACAAAATACTCAGACTCACGTTGCTTAAGGGCACGAGATTGGTGTGGCCTTTCAGGTGGATCCCAGGAGGGGAGCCCCATTTCCATGTATCCCTTTGAAATTAAGATCCTGCAAAAGTTTTACTTCCACCCTGCTTTGGAGGTGAAGGGAGCAGGGCGACACACACTCCCTATGGGTTATATTCAGTCTTCCCAAAAGAGCGTGGTCTCCCACCCAGCTGACCTACACCTTTGAGCACTGAGCTGCAAAGCAGGCTGCTAAGATAACTTTTATTCTCTTCTCACCACTTTATTTCCCAGTACAGGCAGTTCCACACTGCTCATTTCATCCCCATCCTTGCACCCACTTGCAAGGGCACACTTGGTGCCTCCCATCACCTTCCCTGGCACAGCTGACCCCATCTCCATGGGGGCACCTCCGGCACCATCCTTTTATTTCAGATGCTCACACCGCTGCCGACAGTAAATTTGCTCTTGGTTAGCAATGGAAATGCTACCACCTTCAGGATTCCCCCACACCTTTCCTCTCCCATCAGGGCCAGGGAAGCTCACACACCACAAGCACTATCAACACCAAGTCTACTGATGAGCCCAAAGGGTGATGAGCAGGTTACCAGAAAAAGCCCCCCCATCAAACACTCAGCTGGGAAAAATAATCATGGCTGCATTCAAATGAATACATCTTGATTTACACTACTGGGTCCACACTAATTTGGAGCAGCTGGGGCCAGGCTTGTGCAAGACTACTATAAATAAGAGACTCTGCCTGCCAGCCCTTCCTCTCTTACAACTCTAATCCATAATTTAGTAAGTGATAGATGATCTAAAGAAATTCCTGGGTAGCTGTAAAATGAGAGGGAGAAAGAAACAATTTTGTTGTGTAGGTTACCACTGGCAAAGAAGTGATTGCACCAGTACTAAAAAAAGGTAAGAAATCTAGAAAGTAACAATAATAATGCATGAATTTCAACATTCAGGAGGCATCATACTGGCTAATGATTGAATGAAGGGTTACAGTGGACTGCTAACGCCCATGTTTCTCTGAAACAGCATCCTTTGGCAAATTCAGTATTTAAAAGTCCCCCTGAAGTCTTACTAAAATTGACAAAATTGTTCCAGGTTTGAGGAATAATGAGATCCTCCAAGTTTTTTTTGAAGAATTAAAGAAAATCATGAGTCCTATCCTTGGCTAAATCTGTCGCAGCACAGGTGAAACTCAGCATCAGCTGTTTTCCTACTAGGTGTCTTCAGAAGCCTCTTGTTTGCTTGATCTTCTCTGCTTTACTTTAGATTAAAACATCTCTAGCACACAGAAAGGGCCTGAATGGGGTGTATTTAGCTCAGTCCAGGCAGAGCAACCCACTGCTGCATTAACTGGTGAATTCATAAAGATTTAATGTACCTTTCATACCTTCCCATTTGAGAAAGGAGCTGGAGTGAGCAGACATGATGCGTGGGGAGAAAAACAGCCCAAAGCATTTCTTCAGCCCTCTCCAATTTCTTGTTTAATATTAACAGGAGCATTTTATGCTTATGTAAGTTAGATACATGCCAGAGAAATTTGAATCAAGGTGCTAATACTTAATGCAAACACATTCCCTGCTGTTTCCCAAGGTTTAAAAAGGTGATCAAGACTTATTAGGATTAAGGGCTCATTTCAGCTGAATTGATCAGATGGCATTTGGGTGTAATTTAAGCTAAAAATACAGGGAAGGCATAAGCAGATTTTATTTCTATATAAAATTGTCTCCTCCTTTCTCTCTTTCTCTGCCATGCACACATGCATTCGCACTTACCCTGAGTAACATTGCCTGGTTTGGGGTTGGGTTTTTTTTGTAAACTGGGAAAGGTTATTTGGACTGGATCTGCAGAGAAGATAGCGATGCCTTTTTTCTCATCTGATGGATTTAAACATATTCCCTTCCCATGTCACCTGCACGTTTTCAGTCTCAAGACATGAAGGCTGATTGTCCAGAGCCACGTTGCTTGAGCCACGCAGGGACTGATTTATCTTCCACCATCATTGTCGTTTCACAGTTGCAACCACTGATATTTCTTGGAGTACGTATTGAAATGTGTCCAGACAGTGAAAACTAGAGCTGGAAGATGAGAAGAGGGATGCTCTTTGGTGGAACAACATTGCCATCTCATGGTGCAGGTGCATCCCTACAAAGTCTGCAGCGATGCTCCCATCCACAGCATTCAAGGTCGCGAGCACTGAGCGCACATGAGTCACGCTGCAGAAAATCCACGTAAGTAAGCAAACTTCACCAGTCTGCTCCCAACCTTAGAGATGGAGGGCCTTTACCAGGATCGGTCTCAGGACAGGGTTTTTGGACACCCACCAGCAACTTCTCTCTGGTCCCATTTCCCCTGTGGCAATCCTGCCACTGTCTCTGCGCCAGCCCCTGCTCTCTCCACTTCAGAGTTCTTCTGTTAATTCTCATTTTCTCAAGCTTCCCTAATAATTTCCCATGTGGCACCATATCAAATGCTTTATTGAACTCCAGATAGATTAGATCTACCAAATTCCCCTTGTCTGGAAAACCAATTATCTTATCAAAGGAAGATGTCAGCACAGTCTGGCACAAACTGCCTTTGGTAAACCTGTGTTGCACTTTATCTCATTTTTCTCAGTGCCTTTAATTAATGTTTGCTTCAGAATTTGTCCTATAATCTCGTGTACAACTAAAAATGGGTTAACACATCCATAGCTGGCTAGCTCATGCTTTTCATTTTCCTTATCTTCCCTTACTTTCCTTATAATCCATTTGCTTGTGGGGGTTCAATCAGTGCCATTTGACCCACAAGACTCATTAGAAATCTCTGCTCTCCCCTCTGCACACCATGTGCTGCTTCTCTCCAAATGGGATGGAGATTTCCCCAACCCCTCAGGCTTCATCTGGGTTCCCTCCAGGGTCCTGCTTTCACTGCAGATGTGGCTGCTTTCATTCCCCGCCTCTTATTCCAGGTAACTGTCTGCCTTCACTCCCTAATCCACATCACCTCTACTGTCAAAAACTAATCACCTGTTTAGTTTGGAGGGAATGCTTTGACTACCCTTTAGCCTGGTCCTGCTTTTTCTGGCTGGTTGTCCCCCTTCCTGCCTACTTTTATATATTTCACTAAGGAAACTTTCAATTATTTTCTTTTTCCCTTACGTGTGTCCCTTACAGTCATGCCTAGTCTGGTTCTAGCCTTCCCCTCACTTTGAAGACGTACCTTCCTGCTGTTTTTGTCCATTCCTGTCATCTCTCCATCCACTCTCCCTATTCTGGAGATCTGGAGCCTATCTCAGTCCCTCATATCAGCGCAAATTTCCAAAGAGGGCAGGCAGAAGGCAAGAAGGGATGRCTGCAAGTTGTCCATTCAGGATAGATCTTCATGGCTCAAAGACACCTCTGCAACTCCCAAGTAATTGCGAAAATTATTCTTACCCTTGGGAGAGAAGAGGTCCTCCTCTAAACGTGCCAGTGCAGAGTCTTGCTCATGGGAATGTCTCATACCATCTCTGATGTCATGGACGCACAGGTGGTCAGCAGAGTTAATGAAGGCAAGTTCCCTATGAATTTTAGCCACCAAAATGTAATTCTAACTTTTCTCATCAGATAATGACATGGCATGACTGAAATGAAGGTCACATGGAAGTGACTGGTTCCTCCACCCTGTTGTGACAGACCAAGGGTCTGCAACTTGCAGAATTATTCCACATTATTGCAGGGGAAAACCCTGAATTCTGGGTAGGGATATGCTGAGATTATTATAGTGTGGCGGCGGAGCAACTTGCCATCACGCTGGGCCCATAAGTTTAAGTTTTGCCTAGCATTTGTAATAAATGTCCCCTCCAGCTATCAATGGGTACTTGCTCACATAGGCTGGGGAGCTGAGAATGCTCACAGTGATCCTCTTTGCCATTGTGCACGCCTAAAAAAAACCCTGGAAAATGCAGCCTTCCCAGCAGTCTGCTAGTTTTGTTTTGGCAGACGTTCAACCAAATGTTGTGTTTTGGCATGGTGGGATCCTATCTTTTTTGAATCCATCGTATTGGACTCATGTCAAAATATGCTGACAGCTAGATTGGGCCTCTTGGAAAGTCTTGTGTTTTGCTAATTTTCTATATTACAATGCCATGGCAGCTCTTTGGATAGAGGCACCCTGTTGATCATGTGAAAAGGGAGGTCAGGATGGAGCCTGATGGAGGCAGTGAGGGGACTTGCTAATCACCATGGGGAGGAAACAACTAGGGTGAAGAGGGACTCATTACTTCTACCATAAACCCTTCTGTGATGGCAGGGGAGACCGGTCCATGCTAGCATAGTCGCTGGAGTGCCTCCCAGGCAGCTCTGCAGCCCCTTCTGCCTTTTTTCCACTCCCCATGCTGTCAGCTAGCTGGAGGAAAGCCATCTATCACAGCTGATCCACTCTATCCACTAGTTATCTAGATTTAGCTTGCAAGTGCATAATTTATGGTCAGTTGGTTCATCTCCTCTGCTCTTTGTCAATGCACAGCATTTTATGAACGAGCTTGTGAGAATAAAAGCTACAGTACTGAAGGTGCCCACGAGCAGGAAAAGCCCTACCTCCAAAGTACACAAGCCAAGGAGGCACTCATGGGCCATGGGAACAAACGGTCTAATAGGTGTGGATAAGGGGTTTGAAGCAAACAGCCTTGTCGTCTTCCTTCACAATCTTTGGATCAGGAAGTCATTCTGCTGAGATTTGTTTTGCTTTCCTTCCTCCATATATAGGATAAAGCAGGCAGAAAGTGTGAAGCTGTTATTAGAGGCAGAGCTCCAAGAAATCAAGAAAAATCTCACAGAAGCGTGAGTCATGTGCCCCAAACTAAATTTACCTGAAAAAACCTGGTAGTGTTATACACAACCTTGTAATGACTTCATTTCTGTTATGATTGTTGCTGTTGTTCTGGTTAATACCTTTCTCACTTAAAAAAACCTAACACAACCCTGTAGCAACCACTACAGAAATATTATTTGCTTGTATTATTCTTTAGGTGGTTCCTGTGCTGCAGGCAGTAAGTAGTTACAATCACTCAGTACATAATAGAGAAATTCATTCCAATAATAACAACATTTATTATTTTTGAAATATGAATCTGATGAATTCATGAATATAGAAAGCTCTTGTTGCTGGCTGTCCACAAAATGGTAATAAAATCAAGCATGATTTTCTGATAGACTTTTGCTGTAGGTTTCTAATGCACTTACTCCAGATGTGCATCCATCACTGCTCAGCGCCCAGCTCCTGGCCCTGCTGTATGTTTGGATCCACCTTCTTGCAATGACAGCGGTGGGATCGGGTATGCCTGCTTACCCTGTGGTGCAGGCAGCGTTTTCCTTCTGGTATTATTCAGGGGATGGCATCAGCCACTCTGTCCCCATTGAGCAGAGCACAGGAGGGCAAGGATCAACGTGGGGCAGATCAACCTGCTCAGGGCACTGTGCTAACAGAGCATTCACAAATGTTTGTTGTATTATAAAAACCTCTTTTCTTAGAGGCAGAGCAACCACTTGTCTGGAGTTTTACCATTCTCCAGCATTTTTCTTTTTTAGGGGCTGGGAGGTCTGTGGGGTCCAGCAAAACCAGGCTTGCAGCAGTGGATAGGACCTGAGTGGATTTGCTCTGGACTGCCCTGCTCACATGCGAACAGCCTGCAAATTGCTGATGGGCTGTGCTTGGTGGGGGGTTTTGCCTTGCAGCGACTGCAGGACTGACACAGCCTGAATCTCGGTGGCTGAAATATAATCTTTAGCATATAAACTAGTAGTTTACACTGGCTCTGGTCAGAGGTAACAGAGCTGCTTCTAATGGGAGGAGATTTTTAGAAAATGGTTTTGCCAAGTGAGGCCCCAAGGTCTAATGGTGTTTGTACTCTGATATACCGGCACAAAAAGCCTTCATGATATAAAGGCAGATTTAGAAGTACCCATCTCCCTCTATACTGTACTGACAACATTATGTCTTCAGTTAACAGCCCCTCATAAAAAAACAAAGGCTGTCCAATGCAGGAAACACTCAAAATCAGTTAGTTCCCCAAAGTCCTGATATGATGATGTATAAATTAATATCACAAAGGGTGACTAAATTAAAGTGGAGGAAGGCTATAATAATGCACATGTGTTTGCAGAGTGTGGTGCTATCACAAGCTGGGAAGTTGCAAAAAGCTTAACAAAGTAAATTAGGCACATAAAAGTAAATTCTTCTCATGTTGCGGATATGATGGCTGCCTTTTTTAGTCGCTACACTTGCTTTATCTCTAAAGCTGTATGGACATTGCAAGTGTTAGAAATATAAATACAGAAACCTTTAAGCACAAATATATTGCTTTACAATTGATTGTAATTTGGCACAATTCAGCTCCTTGCATTCCTTCCTCTGATACGCTTTTCTCTGTGCATTAGTGCCTATGGCCCTGCCTTCCTCTGAATCGACCAACAAGCTCACATTTGAGAGGTGTAAATCTGGGTCCCTCTGTTTATAAAAAAGTTATATGAGCTTCACTTCTTTTCTGTCCATATGCACGTAAGGTATAAGTGCTTTACTGTTTCCCAAGCGACAGCTATTGATTTTTGGTAAAATAACTGAGAAAGTTCAAAAGGAGTAAACGAGTTTTCTATCAGATCAACATAATTCTAAAAAAGACACAAGCTTTCAGTAAATACCAAAAGATATACATGCTGGCAGTTAACAACAGCAAGTAGGATGCCTAAAAGGATTAGTGTACAAAGGGAGCAAATCCAGGCACGTTTCTCCCTGTATTTGTGAACGTTCAGGCTGGTCTTCCAGAGGTCTTACTCAAAACTGAGCACCATGGGGCGAGGAAGGGTTTACTCCCCTTGTCTTGGCACTTAAGAGGCCATAGCTGGCTACTGCATCCAGCTTTGGGCCCCCAGTATAAGACAGACATTGGAAAACCAGAGAGGGCACAGTGGAGGGCCACCAGGACGGTTATGGAGGATGTGCAAGGAGTTTGAGGGAGCTGCATTTGCTCAACCCAGAACAGAGGAGGTGAAGGGGGGTCTAATTGCTGCCTCTCCCTATTCAAAAGAGTTTATAGAGAAGGCTGAGCCAGACTTTTCTTGGAAATGCACACCAAAACAGTGAAAGGTGATGGTGAAAAGCTGGGCTGTGCCCTGTGCACAGCCCCTGAATGACAGACACCTGAGTTTAACTGCTGTAACCTCCTGAGATGGCTGTCAGATGGGCTGAAATTTTCTAGAAAGAGGTCTTTGGAGCCACCTTGGCAAACAATGGCATTGGATGGCTCATTTGGGACAAGTGTCTGTTTAAGAAGGGAGATACGGGAAGTGTGAGTGGGTGATAAGCCACAAGGAACTTGCCCAACCCCTGTGCTTGGCAGTGGTCACAGGCACAGACCTGAGCAGACCTTTGGTAAGGTTTAGGGAACGAGCAATTGTTTAATATTATTTAATAACCTGTTTTTGGTGATGCTGAGAGTATGTACAGAAATGACATAATGTGTTATAGGGGAATGCCAGTGCCCACGTGGTATGCTTGCCTTCAGGCCCTGGCTTCTCTACTGAGCAGGTGAGAAATCATCCTTTTGAACGTTACTGGGACTAAATCCAGACCAGTGGCTGGTTGGGCTCATGGAGAGCAATGCTCAGCCATTGCTGGAGCATCCTTGAGCAGCCACATCGATGCACCTCCATTTTTGGAGGAGATCTCCAGAGCAAATATGTCCATCCTTTCATGGAGCAAAATCGAAGCAGATTCCCAAGCTCAGGAATAAAATGAACTGCATCTCTGAGTGGAGCAAGGGTGGTTTTGTAGGATTATTGTCTCTAAGATTATTGAGGATAAAGAGGAATCTCCACAGGATCTCTGCTATGGAGAAGATGAAAGCTTGGGTGGGCTCTAGAGCAGAAAACCAGGCTGTCCCAGTGAGCACTGTCCCTGCTGCAGAGCATCAGGTGAAATGGTTGAACATCTGCAGCCCAAGACACTGGATGTGCCACTACAAGTGGCCAACATTGCATGTGAACCAAACCTGAGCAGGCACACCATGGGCCGAAGCTGGTGCAATGCTTTCCCTATAACCATGGTGAGTCTTCCATGGTGTTCAAGGCTGGAATATTGCTCCGTGCTTGTTGGATGTGCAGCAGCATGGAGAGGTGAAGGGAAAGCATGACTTTGTCACTAGTCACCTTACTGGGAGCTGGGGCCTCAGTCTGCTGCAGACTGCTTATATGATACTGGAGTGTGATTTTTGCCTCCCTTGGCCATGCCACCAGGCCCTTGAGGATGCAGGGGGACGTGGCACAGGCTCTGCCTGCAGACTCCCATTTTTCTGGGCTCCTCATGCAGCAAAGCAAAAAACAGGCTCCTCCAGAGAGCAATACAGAGCAGCACCAGGATTTTGGCTACTCCCTATGTTCAATTTTTTTTGTGTGGATGTGAAGCACGCAGCAGCCTCAGTCCGAGTAACTTGGCAGTGCCCCATCCTCCGGCGCAGCCCCCAGCTCCATGCAGAGTGGGCTTACTGGTGTGTGTGAGCCTGCTTGTCCCCTCCTCCTGCCTTTCCAGCAGGCTTTTGGGGACCCAAACTCATGGCCGGATTGGCAGGGCACAGGCGAAGCCATGGCAGTGGCATCTGACCCATCACACCATGGAGCAGGAGAACGGGGCAGAGTCCTGGTGAGATGCTGGCAGCTCACAGCATCCAGGTGGAGGCTGAGAAAGGGTACAAAGAGGTTTGCCTCAGTTTGTCTGACATATTAAGAGACAGGATGAGTCCAGCCCTCAAAAGTATGTTTCTGGGGCAAAGATGCTCATTTTGGAGATCAAAGCCCAGCCAAATCCTGGGGCTGTGCCTGTAGAGGTGCAGAGGGTAGACAGAAGAATCCCCTAAGATAAATAACCCCATTTCTGCCTTAAAGTGCTTTCCCAAATGCTTCCACCAAGCAGCCAGGGCTGTGGGCAGCCTGCATTAATGCACATCCCTCTCACTTTCTGCTGCAGCCTGAGCCTGTGCATTTTAGCTCATAGTTTCATCATCTCCCCTATATGCTGGTGATATGGGCCACTCCGGGTTTTGACTTTACACCGCCCCTTCTGCAGGATTGGGTTGCATAGAAAATTCCTTCCTAACTCCAGGGTAAGGAGCTCGGTGGCACATCGAGGTGATGGGGGGAGCTGGTGCAGGAGGGGGATGCTTTCACGTTGTGCAAGATAAAAGCTGGGCAGAAACTTTTAATAACAGCTGCCATCTGCTCCCATGCATGCCCCTGTATTAATGCATGCTCTAGGCTCAGCAGACACTACGTATGTGCACTGGGAAGGGATGGACGGATGTTCATCCCCAGAGGAGCTCCTGGCTTTGGAGCTGGACACTGGCCATCCTATTTCCTTGCAGGTCAGACTGCAAACGATGGACCTGAGCGAGTGTTTGCTGAAGGAGAGGGTTTCTCGCAGAGGGGTGTGTCGGGGCGCAGGGGCTCCTCACCTACGTCATTGCCCGAGGGCCTTCTGTGGAATTGGACCCCTCCTGGCGTTTTCGCCCAGGGTGCTATCTGCTGATTAAGCCCTGACTATCTTGATAGCTTTCTGTGGGGAGTGTTTGCTCTGCCTGGCTGTGGCAACATTAGCCACTCCTGCATCCTCCGCCAGCTCTCCGCAGCAGGAAACATGTACGTGGGAGCGCAAACAAAGCCAGGGTCAGGCACTTTGCACCCTGTGGTGGGGCGAGGTGGGGTGCCCCCGAGCTGGCCAGGAGCAAGTGAGCATGCCCTGGCATATTTGGTGGCTAATTTTTAAGAGCAGGCAGGCTGGCTTTTTGCTGCCACCACAAGCTGTGGAGGGGATGAGCTGAGCGCTTTTTGGTGGCTTATAAGCACTAAGTGGTTGCTGTTGGCAGAGAGGTGCTTTTCTGGGTGGCAAATGAGTGTTTTTGCCATGCTTGCGTGTGTGCAACCCGTGGGGCTGCTGGCATCCGTTGGCTGGACAAAGCTTCCAGCCCTGGATATATAGCCTTGCCAAAAATCAGGAGGAGAAGGGAAGAAGGAGCAGGAGGGGAGCTGCAAAGAGCCTGATTGCTGTGGGTGACTGGGAGCCGGGGTTTGCATCCCAGAGGGATGCTCTGGTCTGCTCACACAGGCTGAGTGGCACTGGTCCAGCACAGGTCAGGACTGCAGGAAGGATGCACTGGGGAGTTCTGTTTGGTGCTACAGCTCCACCTCTCCCTTACAAATTCTGCTGTCCCAGCACAGGACAGCCACTGAAGTTCATACCCCTTAGATCCCAGGGCCAGGAAAGCTCTGGGGGATCCTTCCAACCTGAGGTGGGTCATCCCAAACCTGGGGGCACCTGATGGCGCTTCTGTACCACTCAAGGCATCCTCCTGGGGACAGGCTGTGGGGACAAGCAGAAGCTCTGATGGATCAGCAAACCTCCCTGCCTGCCTGATCTCTAATGGGGAGCTAAGCAGGCATCTGAGCTTGTCAGGCAGCCAGTTCAGGATGTGTGGTGTTATTTGGGATGTGTTTGTGTAGGAGGCCCTGGTTTTGCCTTCCTTGGAAGTATTCAGAGCATCAGTGCCATTCCAGCAAAGTTGTTCTTTGCTATAGGGCAAAGAGATCTAAGCTATGGTGCAAAGTAGCCTCCACAAGTGTGGTTCTAGATACAAAGAGAAAAGCCTTAATACACTGTAAACCACCCCCAAAAGGTGCAAATGGTCTGCCTTTTGGCACCCACTTTGCTCAGTTCCACCCACCTCTCCTGACCCTTGCAGAGTGGCAGGGCTCATGTTTGGCTGCCCGAAGGACCTCGCACTGTGTGCTCCTGTGTGCCTGCACCTTTGAAAACACAGCCCTAGCTCCTTCCTCAGCCTTATCTCAGTGCACCAAGAATGCAAACACCAGAGCTGGTGGAGAGCAAGCCATGAGGCTGCTCCAAGCCCTGGCAGGGCAGAAGATAGTGGAGAGGCAGTGCAGCTCCTCAGGGCTCTCCACTGGCTGTGGATACCTTCCAGTGTGGTTCAGCTTGGCTTTGCTTCCCAACAGACTGCACGCTTTGCCTGCTTTTTGCAGCCAAGAGGTGAGTTTTACTTTATCTCCATAAACATGTCAGGTTGTAGAATCAGGAAGCAGGTGAGCAGCAGCGCAGTAAGAAGCCCCTTTGCTGGCATGCGTTGCTGGATGTTGGAAAGGCTGCATTAATTACAGCCTGCAATGAATACGATATATTCTACAAGTTTTCCATTTGAAAGAGGTTTCCAAATGTGCCTGGTGTTAAATCTGGAAGGAAGTTGGCTTTGAAGTGCACGCACGTGCACTAACTTCATTGTAGCTGTAATTTACTCAAGCAGATTCTGTAAAGACATGAAAGTAAACCGGTGTAGGTTCAAGTGATGCTGCGTGTGTTACAAACAGGGACTGCCTTGGGGTTATTCCCTGCCAGGAGAAATACGGACAGTCACCCAGTCGGATGGGTGCAGACCCAAATGCAAACCCCACTGTTTCTCGGAGGAAAGCCGCAGTTTTGGGGACAGACAAGAGTATGGGAGTCTCTCTTTTGAATCTCGAGGGATGCCCAGGAGCCGTGGGGATGAGGATTCGGTGACAGCAGAGTTTGGCATTGCCAGAGGACTGTGGTATGTGTATCATTTACCTGTGGTGCATAAACTGCAATTCATAATGCAGGTGACTCGCTTCAGATGATAGTCTAAAACTCAAACCCAGTCTGAACTAAAGGGCTGTGCAAACTGAAAGCTGCAGGTGCTTTTATTTTTTTTATTTTAAAATAATTCTAAATAATTTTTAAAAAATTTAAAAAAATTAAAAAAAAAATTTAAAATTTTTTTATTTTGGCAAATGAGGAGAAGACTTAGTCCCCGTGCAAGCTAAGCCCGTGGAGCCAGTTGTGCTGCGTGGGCTGCCCTGGGAGGGGATCTCTCTGGCCAGGCTGCCACTGCAGGGACCCCAGTGTTTGCCATGGGGTCAGGCTGTGATGTGCAGAGGGGGTGTGCATGGCTGTGAGCACCCTGGTGGGTTGATTTACTCACTCCCTTCGGTGGCATTTACTGAAAAATCCCACTGTACCTCTCCGCCACACGTGCCTCACGGACACCTCAGAGGAATTATCACACATTCGTAGTAAGCTCTCTTGTAGTCTCCCACCCGTTTTCATCCTGCACTTGAAATACTGAAATTGCCCTGAGAAAAGAAATATCTTTACAAGATGGGCCATCAAGCCAGCATGCCGTCTGCTGCATCCAGAAAACTAACCCACTCAGCAGGGTAATCTATTCAATGGCTGGGATTTATTTTTAACATTCAGTTCTGCAGTCCTTTTAACTTGAGCAGGGAAGTGAACATTTTGATAACAGCAGCCTCCAGGTCAAATGTGATGAGAATTCATAACTCGCCACATAGGGGTTTTGGAAAACCAGCCAAGCAAAACAATTTCCCAGAATGAGACGATGAAGATTCGCGTTTCTCTTCACAACATCGTACACAGAGCCGGTATCTGTTGGAGTGTCTACTTATTCTCTCCCCACAATTTGCAAAAAAAATCCTTCCCAGACAATTTTAAATTTGAACGGCTATTGCAAGCACAGCTTTGCTAGGCTGCTTGTAAAGACCTGAGACATCGGATCTTCAGGCCATCAAAGAAGAAATATTAATCCAGTAATGGGAATGTTCTGATGGTCCCATTTCTAATCAAAGCAAAACCTGGGTTTTCTGCTTCACACAAACATTGCCAAAAGAGTGGCATCAAGATTTAAAAATCGCAAGGAATAGAAGGTGGGAGCTCCAGCCCCTGGACTGCACTGGAGCAGCACAGAAACAGCAGCAGGCACAGTTTAGGTCAGAGCTGGGAATGGGGGGGGGGGAAGCCTGAAAATCTGGCCAAGCTGAGATTGGTGCGGGAGCTGCTAGGAGGCAACGTTTTTGTTCTATTTTCAAATGGCTGGAGTAAGTCAGAAGCATGTGTCTGAGGAAGAGGCAGGAGGGGAACATGGGAGGAAATTTTGTAGTTCAAGTAATGTATTTTATTTTAATCTCACTTCTGCTGGTGTTGCCTGAGCCCTCTCGTGCTGGGCTTAGCAGCGGGTGTTCATGCTGCACCTGGATGTCTCTGGGGCTGCAGTGCTCTGCAGCACAGGCTGCTTTATCTGCAGGCTCGGGAATGATTCGTTTCCAAACCGCTTGTATTTGCTCTCTGTTCCCTGTCTTCCGTCCAATTTGATATCTGCAGGGAGGCCCTGGGCATGGGGTGCTGCCTCTCACAGCAGGGGCTCCTCTGCAGAGTGCTGGGGCAATGAAAGAAAGTGAGAAAACAAAAGGAAAAAAAAAAAAAAAAGCAGCATTCCCTCCTCTGCAGGCTGCAAACCTGCTGGCTTTGTCCAGCAGATCGTACCCACAGCCACACTGGTGCCTGGTGGCTATAGCATTGTCACCCACTTCACCCCTGGCATCTTTTCCCATGCTGTCATGGGAACCCAGGGTGTAGTGAGAAACTCTGTGCAGTGGCAATGAAAAGCAACTAAATTTGCTATGCAGCATGGAAAGCTGTACTGATGGGAACAGTCATTGCTTTAATATTTAATTCAATGAGATCTAGCTCAGAGAAATGGATCAGGAGCTGCCACAGCTTCAAGTGCGTGCTCAGTGCTTGCAGGGGAGTTTCCACAGGGTTTGCTACGCTGCGGACTTATCTATATTCTGGTTGGGTGACATGGTAATGCGTCTCATTAATTAACCAAGCACACAGAGTCATATTTCCTTCCATTCCCTTTAATTAATCAGGCTTTAAACACTTCCAGGGGTTGCTTGGACCTTGGGTTGTTATTCAAAGTGTCTCCCCTCTGTTGGACCCTGGCTCATGGTCTCTGCAGAGCAAATGTGGGCTGCTCAGATGCAACCAGGTGACATTTCAGGAGAGAATTTCCTTGTGTCATGAGCCTGTCAAACAGCGCAATGCAGATAAGATTCAATCCTGCCTCTCACCGGCAGGAATTCCCTGGTGCTATATGGGCTCATGTCGTGGCCAGACCAGGAATGAGGAGCTGGGACGGGCTGATGTAGGCATGAGATGGGTCTCACCTAAAACCTGTCCCTTTTTTGTCTTTTAGGTGGGTCCCATTGGCCCCAAACCATTTCTGGGACTGAGATTCAGCCCACAGCAGAGCCGGTTTTCCTCTGTGCATCAGTTCCCTGCCTTCAGAAATCCCTTTGCATGCTCCAAACAGTTTGGGTGTCTTCACCAGGGAGCTGGGCTTTAAGGGAGCCTGATTGCCACCGTGATGGCAAACAAACAAGCTGGAAATGTGGATTTGTCAGAACTATAATCCAGGCAGGTCCTTGTTCTTCGCTTGTACAAAATCATCCATTTTCTGTCCTTACATCCGTCTCTCTCTGGTCCTTCTGCAGCCCCCATCTCTGCAGGACCCAAGTCCCTCATAGCCTTTGGGGCTGAAGTGTGAGCAGAAGGGGCAAATTGGGAAAAAGACTTCAGTGCCCACATGCTAATGTTTTAGCTTTGGCTGACACATCCCAAACTGTAATCGTGACCTTCCCCTCGCTGGCAGTCACAGCCCCCTTGGCCACCTAATTCCACTGGCACATCGGGGTTTGCTCCTCAAATTCCCTGGACATCTCCTGCTTGTGGACAAGGACATGTTGGCATGATGCCGCAGTTTGGGAACAGCTTGCTACACCAGCCTGCCCCGGGGATGGGCTTGGAGGTCCTTGCCTTGGCATGGGGTGAGGTGATCCTTCTCACCTTGCTCTCCCTGCTCTCTCCCTTGGTCCTTCCCTCTCTGCCAACCCAATGACTGCGTAGCTGTGCCATGAGATGTAGCTGCGTGTCCTTTCTCCAAGACCTCTACTGGTCTCCCATGCCTGGCTGGGGATGAGGAGGTGGAAGCCCAGCACTTCACCCCCCAGGGCAGAGCCCTCTGCACCGTGAGACATTTTGCCAGGCTTGTCCTGGGGGAAAGGCATGAGCTTCACCAAACTGCTTTCATGCTATGCTGTCCAAAACTATGTCCTACCATTTCCCAGTCCTGCTAAGTAATAACACTGGCATATATTTTTGCTGCTCCTTGTCTCTCCTTAGCATCCATGTCTGAGGCATGACCCCAAAGGCCCAGGGAAAGCAAGAATGTTGAAGAAAATCCAGATATGCCTCTGCTTCTTCTTTGTCTTGGGCATTTTGTAYGAGATCTCCCTGCTGTCTAGCTGCTTCTTCTCCTATATGCCTATGTCCAAGCACTTCCTGACACCTGAGCAGGTCTTGAACCTCGGCAAAAGCATCATCTTTCTGGAGACGACGGAGCGCCTGGAGCCACCTCCGCTGGTGTCCTGTTCCGTGGAGTCTGCCGCCAGGATTTACCAGGACCGGCCCATCATCCTCTTCATGAAGGGACTTACGAACGACACAGCGTTGGACTTGAACTCCAGCTATGCAGCCTTCTCGCTTTTGTCTTCTATGAAGAATGTCTTCATTTTTCCTCTCCAGATGGAAACTGTCTTCCAGGAGACCCCTCTGCTCCAGTGGTACAACCAGGTGAGCGTTATAATAAAGGGAAAATAGGGAAATATGAAAATAGTTATATATAGGGGGGAAAAAAGGTCTGAAGTAGGCTTAAAATGAATGGAGGAACGCAGGACTGGCTCTGTGAAATTAGTAATTTTTAGTTTTTTGGTTCAGAATAGATTCATTTTTGCCATGTTTTGCAGTGTATTCATCTATGTGTTTATTGAACACATTATCAGCATTTTCCCCCCTATCTGGAGAATCAGATTTTTTGGCAAACGAAATATTGGTAAAAATAGATTGCATACGTGTTTTGATAAAACATCGCTTAATAACCTTTCTCAACAGAAGCTGGTTGAACAAAATGTGCTGCTCGAGTCATCTGAGCGTTTGTTAATGCTGCCACACACCAACAGAGCCCGCAGTAGATAAGATGCGGGAGAGATTTCAGTTTTTGTAATAGCAATAAGCAAACCCAAGGTGGGATCTTGTGAGCTCCACCCTGGAAATAAGTTCCCGGCAAACTGCTTGCAAGTAACTTTTGTCAAATTTGTTTGGCTCCATCTCTGTGCAGGGTAGGCATATTTCCTCCAAACTCTTCCTTCTCCTGAGAAAAAATGACTCCAAATACCAACAGTGCCAATGAAAACCCTCCAGCCTGTTTCAAAGAGCTGGGAGTGGTCAGGGAGTGTGTTAAGTGGGTTGTGTCCCACTGAAATAGCAGGTAATGATTCATGGTATCACTGATTTAACATTGTAGGTTCCATCAAAACACCCGTGAAATGTTCCTGCATTCATTTATGTTAACAAAGCATTGCTCTGCACTGCCCCCTTATCTTATTTCAATAAAATTCAATAGCTGGAGGAAGAAAAGGTGGTCAGTGACATTTGCAGGCGTGCAGGTGCAGTTTTATGGTGCTATTTGCATCCAATGGATGGATGTGGTCCATTCTCTGCCGGTGGCATCACTGTCTCACCTTTCCAACTCTGCAGGTAGTCCCGGAGCAGGAGAAGAACTGGGTCCACATCAGCTCCGACGCCAGCAGACTGGCGCTCATTTGGAAGTATGGGGGCATCTACATGGACACAGATGTCATCTCCATCAGGCCCATCCCTGAGGAAAGCTTCCTAGCAGCACAGAAGTCACAGTTCTCCAGCAACGGGATCTTTGGCTTCCCTGCCCACCACAAATTTATTTGGGACTGCATGGAGGACTTTGTTCTCAAGTACAATGGGAACATCTGGGGGAACCAGGGGCCCTTTTTAATGACAAGGATGCTCAAAGCCATCTGCAATCTCACAGATTTCAAAGGCACCGAGGACCACAGCTGCCAGAACATCTCCTTCCTCAATCCCCAGCGTTTCTACCCTATACCATACCCAGCCTGGGGCCGGTACTACGAGGTGTGGGACAAAAGCCCCAGTTTCAACCACTCCTACGCGCTGCACTTGTGGAACTTCATGAACCACAACCGGAAAGCCGTGGTCGCGGGCAGCAACACGCTGGCTGAAAAACTGTACAAAGCCTACTGCCCCACCACGTATGAGGACCTGATCCAAAATGCGGAGCTGAGGGATTTCACACTCTCTGAGGATGCTGTGTGACATGGTGTAAGGAGGAGGGGGGTGATCCTTCCAGCCTTACCCGTCCTGGGGCCAAAACACAGTCACCACTGGTGTCAGTAGCTGGCTTTGTAGGAGAAAGAAAGACCTTTTCATAACCACCATCCCTACTCCCTTGAGATGCTAAGGAGCATGTGCAGAATGGTGGTGGGTACCCATCGGACGTAGCCTCCAGTGACACTAAGGACACCTTCGCCTCAGTTCTGTTTCCTTATAGGTGCTCATGAACCAAACCTTTCTGAATCAAATGGACTTACAGGCCTTACTAGTGAGCTTTTCCAAGGGAAAAGTTCCTAAAGAGATTGTATGGCCTCCTGGGAGGAATTTGGCACTATTGGCAGCTACCTGTGTCAGAAAAGTCACAAACACAACAGGCTTTGGACTGGGCTGAAGCCTCAGAGGCAAGTGTAATGCAAATGTATAGCAGAGGATGGATGACAGTAATTGCTAATGAAGAGAAGCCCAAACTACTGTCTTTTCATTAATCTGTGTTCTTCTCACATGAACTTTACACCCTACGTTTTTGAGAGGGACCTTACCAGTGCAAGTGAAAATAAAATGGTTAATAAACCACCATTCCTCTGAGCTTGCTTTCCCCTGCACGCCCCTGGAAAATGAGTCTCATTTTTCAAATGTTTGTGCTCCTGCACTTTTACTTTGGCTCCTTCCAGGAAGGGGCTGCGCTGCCCCATCCTCCGAGGTCAGTTCTGGCTGCAAAGAGTCACATCTCCCCTTGGAAAGGAGATGCTGAGGCACCAAGAAGGATAGGGATGGCCCTCCAGGGCTCCCAAATCCCTTTGAAATAAATGGAGTTCAGCTACCCTGGAAATGAAGTGCAGCAGCTCTGGTCACCCTTGTCCAGCTGTGCAAAAATCCCCATTCAACCGCAACAGGGCACCCAGTGACTTTTTTTCTGCCAGAGAGCAATGCATCCCCTTGCATTTACTTTTTTCCCAGGGTAATGCGAATCCACCCAACCCCCTGAAAAGAAGCCCAGCTTGCAAATCTCTTCTGAGTCTGTCTGAACAGCTGTTTTTAACTTGGGAGCAGAAAGGCGGGGGCGGATTGGTCGCCTGTCATCGCATGTTTGCCATCTGCACAATGCTATCTTCTGTAAACACAGCAGCTAATGAGCATGCTGCAATCGGCAGACCAGTTTCTGCAGCTAGAAATCGCAGCAGGATTAATCGGGAGAAGAAAGCCCTCTGCACACAGGGTTTATGTGCGCTTTGTGCTGTGTTCAGACACCAGGCTTGAGTCTCCTTCCAGCCCTGTGTTCCCCCTGGCCCAGTAACTGCTCAAGTCAGTTGAGCTGCACTGGTATAAGGGCAGGCGGTGCCAAGCCGAGCACTGCGGGTTGTCAGAGCAGCAATGTGGTGTAGGGGAATATTTGCCATTCCCTTTCCCAGGGTGAAGCTCTCATGGCTTCACTGAGTTTCACGCCCCAGTGCTGTCTACACTGGTTTAGTTTTGCTCCCTGCTCTGTTACAGCAGGGTTTGCCTCCCTATGGCATCGGGAGCTGTTTTTTCTCCATGACTTTGATTTTCCTGGGCTGAGGGGATGCAGGGGAGGAGTGTTGGGTTACAGCCCAGAAAGTCCTCCCTGTTTCCCACACGGCTTCGGACAGCCCCCGGCTGCTCCCAGCTGCCTCTCACCACCCATGTTCTTCGCTCCACTCCTGTCCTTGTCCCCCCTCTTCAGTTTATCTCTCTGTCTCTGGCAACAAGTGAGTATTTGCCTTTTTCTGCCCCATGGCTCGACTCTCCAGGCTCCCCTGTCTGCACAGCAATGGCTGTGTCTGTGGAAGGGAGAGATGGGGCTGGGGGACGGGCAGAGACTTGACCCACTCGAGCTCCCTTTGCAGATGAGCTCAGGCGAGAAACATTTCCGAGGCTCTGCTGTGTTACGTAGAGGCTCCTCTGCACATGAGCTCCGACCCTGTCTCTCTTCTCTCTCCTGCCTGTTGTTTTCTGTCAGGACTTTTAGCAAAGCAGGGCTGATGGCAGCAAGCACAGTCGACCTCACCAAAGGTCCTGCATGGGGGCTTTTTCCTGCAGCCACCTGAGCGAGTTGTTGCTGCTTGGCTTGAGTCCCAGGAGATCACATTTTGGCAACAGGAGAAGCTAAGAAAAGAAGGGAGGTGATGGCTGCTTTTGGGAAGGGTCCGGAGGAGGTGGGGAAGCTGCTCGAGCAGGTCATAAGCAGAGTCTGGGTCTTCTGACACCTCTCTGCTTTATGGTAAGGTGTCTCCCAAAGTTTGCGGGCTCCCAGATCGGCAGGGGAGCAGAGAGATGCTGGCACCTGGGGCACCTTTAGACTGCAGGGAGCGAAAAAGCCCTTGAAGAGTTCAGGAAGGTGAGGCAGGCCCCAGGGTGGCAGCAGGGAAGGGTGGAAGAGAAGGAAATGAGGAGAAATTTCCCTGCCAAAGGCTGAGGGTTGCAGAGAAGAGGACCACGCAACAGCCTAGCCCAGCAGCCGCGAGCTGGGACAGCAAGCACACCGTCTGCCAGCCTGGAAAATGAAAGCCCATCACACTTTCTGAGACCCAGCTCTACCAGCACTTTGGTGGAGCTGTTTTTCACACAGTGGAGTGGAAATGGTGCAGGTGACCACCTTCAGCTCTAAGCTCTGCTGGGTGGTACTAGCTGCTACCTCTGCGATGGACCTGCACCCTCGAGGCCAATGTCTTCATCACCCAGTGGGCAAAATCTCAGTTCTAGTGAAGGAATATCAACATTTCCTTTGTGGGTGATGAAGACAGCTTTTGCCAGCAGCTCCATCGCATCAGCTGATGTTGCGTCAAATTGCAGCATGGAAGTCGAAATACTTTTACTGCTTTACACCAGCGGAGGACCTGTCCTAGGCAAATGCAAGTAAGAACTGAAGAGAAGAAATGAATCTTCAGAGCTGGGTTCCCAGGTTCCCTAATGCGGTGGTTTTACTGTACCAACATCCCACTGAAGCCATGGTTGCGCTGTCTGAAACCTTATATATATCATTTTGTATGAAATGGAGGGGAAAACCCAGCAGGCTCCAGCACCCACAGGCACGCCTGAAGCAGGCGATGGGGCAATCGCAGCCATGCTGCTAAGCAGCAGGTCTGCATTGACGGCCAGGTGAAGCGCGGCTGGCTTTGGTGCGTGAAGACTTTGTTAATATTAACGAGGTTATGTAACACAGCCTACCTCCTGGGGTATGCAGTAGATCGTTAGGGGATTTTACTTAGTGGTCCCTGCAAACCTCTCCTCTTTAGGAGTGATTAATTCATGCCACAAAACCTCACCTGCAGGGACCATGCACCATTACCCAACAGGTCTACATAACATGCAGCTATGAGTCAGGGCTATATTTACACCTGTATATGTGTATATATATGTATGCCTGTATATATCTCTACACTTCACTTTGCCTGATACAATGAATTGGGTTGTTTGACATTGCAGTGCTGCTAACAGTATATATATCACAGCAATAACAACAATAATGATCTTTGCTGGCCATACAAGCCTGGAAAAGGAAGGAGCTTTCTGATCTGGTGTTTTTAGGTAGGCACCAACAGAGATAAAAAATGAGCAAACCCTAGAGGGAAACTGTGGTTAACTACCATGTSACACTGATCCACAGCTGTTCCCGGAGGCTTTCATGCCTTGCCTGCAGCAGTGTGCGACCTCTTCCTAGGTTAGCTGCAGCCCTGAATCAAGGCTTTCCTGTCTCCTGCCGTATTGAGGTAGGGGAATAAGAGAGAGAAGGGTGAGAAATAAGAGACGGTCACGTAAAATTGATGTAGAGCTAAAAAGTGCCACCCAGGTTGATCCAGACAAGTTCAGAGCAGTCATTGACTGCTAGTGTTTACATGCAACAGGGAGAGGCCCCTGTGGGAGATGGGACTATCGGCAAAAAAGTATTTAGGTGCCTGATGAGCTGATTAAGCAGACCAGACAGAGGCAGAGATGTAAAGGGACTTATGCAGGGCAGATATTAGCAGGGGAAGAGTAGACCCTCTGCCTCTGAGACCGAGAGGGGACTTTGCAGAGTTTTCAATAGGTCCGAATGCTGCTGAGCTGGACTGAGAGCAAACCAGCCTTGCAAAGACACAAGAAGCACCGTGCAGATGAAGCAACCCTGGCAGCAAAGGTAGCGGAGACCCTGGGGTAGGGGTGGAAAAACAGTCCCATGGGATGGAAAACGATGGGCTTGCAGACGTGACTGGCTGCAGTATCAGCATTAACCAGCTCCACCCTGTGCAACCCCAGATAACTCCTGGGAAACCCTGTGATTGCTCCAGCATCAAAAAAATGTGAGAACAGGATCATTTTATCCCAGGACATGTGCAGGCAGCATAAAAAGTGTCTCCACTAGGCTCTCGGTTGGAAAACTCTGCACGCAGGGCTGGCTTAGCCTTGCAGCCCCTTGCCCGTGCTCTGCCCTGCCCATGCCACCATCACCCTGTGTGCCTGGTGGGCCTGAACCTTGGAGCAATACAAGTGGGAGCCTTGGAGCCTCCCACTTGCAAACAACATTTTGGGGACTGAAATTAGGGCAAAAAAAGCTGATTTTGGCACACTTTCTGCTGCAAACAGGCAGTGATAACCACTGCCCCCTCTTCCTCTGAGTTAACAGAGGAGAGCCTAGGAAAGCTTGGCTTGCTTGCACCATGCCCGCAGTTACTCAGCATCTCCCTGGGTTGCCTGACCCTGTTTGTCATCGTCTGGCGAGCACAAAAGAAGCTGCAGGCTGTGCAGGAGGCACAGGCGTGTGCAGGGCAGTGGGCTGGCTGGGAGTCGTGTTACCACTGTACACAGCACACCCAGCAACACACCAACACTGCTCTGCTCCACGTCCCGGGGTGCTCAGCCTGTGCAGGAACCCCATCTGCATCCAAAAACGTGGTAAGTGGCCTTTCAGCAAAGAGCTTTTTTTAAAAAATGAAGTATCTTAAAAGTGGCAGGTGGGTGTAGCAGAGAGGAAATTGTAACGTGGGGCAGCAGCAGACCCCTAGCTAGAGATTAAGAGCAATGTMTTTTAAATACAATTGTTTAATTATTGTTTAGGGGACAGCTAGGAAAACGAGCAAACATCACTTCTGGAAATGATCTGGGCTTAGGTCAGAGCAAGGCACCAGACAAGGCAGCAGTGTTGTGATATTAAAGTGTGTCCAGTGTTTACCATGTATTGTTTGAAAACAGGCTAATTCTGTTTCCCTAAAACAGGTACACTCAGGAGGGATTTACAGATTCATTCAGAACGGGTTATTGTAAAGAGTTGCAATGTGACACTTTTAGCAGTCTCCCTTACCAAAAGCAGATGGTGAACAAACTGGCAGAATTTTTTTTGCAGAATTTGGCAAAGCAGTAGATAGGAGTTCTGGATGGGGAGAGAAAAGGAAGGGTTTTTGTTTTCTGCCACATAAGGTAAGCTCTGACCTGCTCCCCGATGCCTGCTGTGTGTGCAGGCTGGTGGGGGCTGCAGCAGAGGAGGACAGTTGCGGGGTCAGCCCTAACGCATCCCTTTTGCCTTCCAGCCCTTTTCTGCAGACGTTTACCACCCACTGCACCAGCCCATGCCTGGGGCTGCAGGGGTGCCAGGGGTATCCCCAGGACTCACCATCCCGGTGGACATCCCCTACTTCCAATTCCAGCCCCAGCGGGTCAGCATGGACTGGCGTCGCTTCAGCGCCATTGATGTGGAGCGGGTGGCCCGGGAGGTGGATGTGGCCATGCTCCAGGAGCACATCGTCAGCGTGACCTTCTGCAACCTGGACGGGGAGCGGTGCCCCCACTGCGGGCAGCCAGCGGACCCCATCCTGCTGAAGGTGCTCAGGATGGCCCAGCTGAGCATCGAGTACTTGCTGCATTGCCAGGAGCACCTGGGGACCAGCATGGCCATGCACACACAGCGCCTGCAAGCTGCCCATGCTGAGCTGGCTTGCACCCAGCAGCAGGCAGCAGAGCAGGCGGCGCAGCTCCGGGGGGCGAAGGAAGAGAGCAGGAGGTGGAAGAAGCTGATTGCCACRCAGCAGCTCCTCCTGCCAGCTGGCCCCAATACCTATTGCAAGGTGCGTGGTGGAAAGGTGTAAGGGGTGTAAAGCGCGTCCCCCGTGCAGGATGCTCTTTGCTGCATCCTGCCTTTGTAGCCCTGCTGCGGTTACACCTTGGCCCCAGAAAAGGTGCTGGCCAGCCTTGCTGCTTTCCCTGGAGCTGGTTCATCACCTTCATGGAAACTGCAAAGTCCTTGCTAGGGAAGCTCCCTTTTTTTGTGCTAACTACAGGTGGTCAGAGCTGCACAGAGTGTGGGAGATGGGGTCTGTAGAGGGCTGGCTGGGGAGATCTCACGAGATCCCTGTGTCCTAGGGGATACCTCATGCCAGGGAGACTTTAAACATCCTCCAGAGCAGTGAAAGATTTCTAGATGCTCCTGGATTTGGTGGTGATTTTGCTTTTTCTCCCCACCAAGCTTTTCCCATCCTTTCAGCAGGAAGCCTGCTGGCTGTGCCTTTTTGTCTGCTGCTTCTCCATCACCCAGTCAACCCGCTCGCTTATTCCTGGAGAGTAAAAGCCACCCAAACCAGGTGATTTAGGTTCATACAGCCTAGTCATCTCCACAAGTGTAGCTCTCCCTTCTTCCAGAGCCAGAGCAGGACCCTGTTATAACCAGGACCTCACTGCTGCTTTGGCCACCTTATTGCACTGCATTTTTTTTCCCCCGAGCAGTACCTCTGCATCATCTTGGCTTCTGCCTTCTCCTGACCCCTGAAGGGGTTTTCTTTGGCTTCAGACAGAAGAAACTCCTAATACCCTCCATCTATGTACCTCCAACACGACAGCCATGTCTCTTTGAGGTCTCCCCTTTYGCTTTCATAGAATGATAGAATCATTAAGGTTGGAAAAGACCTCTAAGATCATCAAGTCCAATCGTCAACCCAACGCCACCATGCCCACTAAACCATGTCCCTAAGCGCCTCATCTACACGTCTTTTAAA
>JAYKAV010000544.1:1083335-1184768 GCA_035582835.1 Phoebastria nigripes | reverse complement strand
TCCGGCCCTTCTTGTAGATGGGTGTCACATTGGCAATTTAAAGGAGCAAAGCTTTGTCTGCCAGGCAGGGGACGTGGGGAGTGCCCCTTTCTGCAGATCCCAGTCCCTCTGCTGACTTTTCCCCCCTCTCCAGTGCCACCTCTGCGATAAAGCCTTCATGAACGACTCCTTCCTGCAAGCCCATGTGCAGCGCCGGCACGCAGAGGCCACCAAGGCGGGTGAGCACTGGGACAATTTCTCCCTTCGCTTTCCCAGGCAGGTTTTCCCCCGTTGGATGTAGATGCTAGAAACCAGAGTGACCATAGGAGGTTAAAGACAACTTCTTATAACTGCTTTCTTCTTCTGCATTTCTGTGAATGTTAACTGAAAGYTTTCTGCTTGCTGCCTTTCCCTCAAGCACAGGTAGGACATGCAGTCAAATACGAGACTGCATGTGCATTTGCAGCTCATCTCTGTGCCTCGGTTTCYCTAAGGATCTTCTCCACCCAAAGATTCCATAGTATCGTGGGGATGGAGCTACGCTGGGGAGTTTGGGAGAGTGTTTTGCTAGAGTGGGAGGGGGGTTCACCTTCCCCATGCCCCTTTTTTGGCAAGGAATTGATGCTCCTTTGCAAAACACTTTGAAAGCTGCAGGTGTAACATGCTGTGTGAGAGCTACGGAGCCTTGTTACAGCTTCACCTGCACCCGGCACTTGAACTTGGCAGATAAAAAAGCCGCTTTTGCTGTTTGCTGGCAGGTTGAAACCCCAGCCCAGGGCTGATGCAATGCAACAGGTTGAGCTTTGGTCCAGAGGCACCTTCCCCGGTGTAGCCTGAAACGTCCAAGCAGGGCACTTTGGCTGCTTGGGAGAGCAAGCCCGCTGCAAAGCCATGCTGCTCCACAAGCCGCTAATCTCTCCAAGTTTACAAAAATAAATAAATAAAAATAGTCAGAGGCCACATGGCCGCATTTGTCATGGTTCTTCCTGCAGTTCAGCTACCTGCTTCTCCACCCTGAAACCCTACAGCAATTTTGCTCAGCGCTTTAGTAGGATTCGCCACCCCACCCAAAGCAAAATCCCAGCAGGAGCTGGCAGATCGCACCCTTGCTCACGGCACCTCTGTTTCCCTGGGCTTTGCAGAGAGGCAGAAGATGAAGCAGGTGAAGCAAATGGAGGATGAGCTGGAGGAGCTGAAGGCGAAACTGCAGGAGACACAGCAGCAGCTGGAAGCGGAGAGGGAAGTGGAGAAGCTGCGCAGGGAGCAGGTATGGGGCGAGGGCACTGCTGCCTGTTTGGAAAAAACAGGGAGAAGAAGGAGAACAAGTGATGAAACATGGGAAATTTTTAAAGCACAGGTGAAAAAGGTGCTGAAAAATATTTCATGGTGGGGCTCATGCTTATTTCTTTGGAAAATTTGCCCCAAAAATTTCCCGTGGGAAGCGTCACATGTAAATAAGGACTGTGTAAGTGTGCCTGCCCAGGAGGCTGTGCTGCCTCGATCTCCCTATGGTGTGCAGGCAGGCTCTGAGCAGCGATGGGTGTAATGAGAGTGTTGGTGCTCATCCCACTGGCACCAGGGCAGAAGCCCCAGCCCTTGGTGCTTCTGGTCTGCAGCCAAGACGTCTCCAGCCCCGATTTTTCCACTGCCTTTAGGAAACAGAGAGAGCTCGCCAGCGAGAAGAGGAGGGCAGGAGAGATTTGGAAAGGTGGAAAGAGGATGAGAGTATGAAGCTGCGTGAAGAGATAGATGGTCTGAGGCAGCTCTTCCTCACAGCATTAAAGGACATGGTCAGCAGGACCAGTGCCATGGAGGGGGTGAGCAAGCACCCTACATGCTCCTCAAGGTGGGCGAGAGGATGTCCAAGCCTGCTGCCTCACGTGGTCCAGGTGGTATCACAGGTTCACAGCCCAAAAAGGCCTCATTTCTTTGCTCCTGGGGCACGCAAGCATTTTGGGGTTGGAAGCAGTGGCTGGCCAAGGTTGGGCTCCCCAGGAGGAAAGTGGATCCTCCTGTGGGACACACAGGTCCTTCCTCTTCCCCACTCCAGAAACTGCAGGAGCTTCAGGCTGGAGAGGTGGCGGTGTCCAACCTGGGGACCCTGCAGAATGATGATACCGAGGAGGCATGGGGCCAGACACCAAGCTGGGCAGAGCTGCGGGGTGAGCGGGAGAGGATGGCAGTGCAGGTGAGCAGTGTGGTACCCATGTCCTTACCCCTACTGTGCATCCCAAGAGGTGCATTTGGATGGAGGTGGACCCCCATCCATGCGCCAATGTGTGCATCTGCTTCATGGATGGCCAGTCTCAGCTCAGGTTCAGGTAGCAATGGGCTCCTGCTGGTGTAGAGCACTGACAGTCCAAGTCCAGAAATGGGACCTGGAGGGTGCAGAGGGCATGTCACAGTCCCAGGTCAGCCCTGCTTGCTGCGGGGAAACCCATCTTCAACGGAGCACTGCAGAAGCTCACCACATGGAAAAGCATTTAAAGTACCAAATAAACGAGAAATTTATTTACCCATGAATCAGCTGCCTTCTCAACATCTAAGAACAACTGAAGAAGGCATTACCATGCATGGTACTTCTGAACACGGAGTGGGGTGGGAACGGCACCACTGTGACGGTGCCAACTGTCCTTCAGGACCCAAAGGGAAGCTGAATTTCTCTGAGTATGAAGATGATCAGTTGCCCATGCCCACAAGAAGCCCCCAGCCCGCAACCCGAGGAGGGAAAYGCCTGTGTGCTTAATTTGGCAGAGGGCAGAGCAGAGGCAGGCACTGAGGGAGAACTGGGCACAGGAGGTCCAGGTGGGTGCCAGATGTCCTTGGCAGCTCCCAGGCACCTCACTCAGAAAAGGCCTGGCTGTTTCCCTTATGGTTTTTCTCCATCTTAGCTTCAAACTCCAGAGATGTTATGTCTCTTCAGAAAAAACAGGGATGCCCTCTCTGCAGATCAGCCCAGCAAGTGGTAGCCAGAAAGAGTGGGGCTACGCACTTAAAATGAGCTTTGGCTGGACTTCAAAACCCAGTGCAACAGAGTATAGTTATTAGGTTATCAAGGGGAAAGAATAAATGAAATGCAGCGACCAAAGCTGTGTCCTATCGCAACCAATGAGGAGACATGAGCTTGCCACCAGCAGACTTTGAAGCTGGCTGTATATCTTCTGCAAGGCCAGATCTGCCCTTTGGARGACATCTCAATAATGAATAAAAATCCAGAGAGGTGCCCTTGCTGGTGAAGGTAAGAGGTGGCTTCAAACCCATTTTTACCACGTTCAAGTCTTCTTG
Source organism: Phoebastria nigripes (assembly GCA_035582835.1). NCBI lineage: Eukaryota > Metazoa > Chordata > Aves > Procellariiformes > Diomedeidae > Phoebastria > Phoebastria nigripes. The sequence goes on along the minus strand of JAYKAV010000544.1, from coordinate 1,181,504 downwards.
TTCCTTTTTTGCCCCTGTCAGTTGAAGGAAGAGAACAAGGCACTCTGTGCTGCCCCATCCCAGGACCAGCAGGTGGTTATGGACCGTGTCCATCAGCAGATGGATGCCCTCAGCACCTGGCTCAGGGAGCAGCCCAAGGTCACGAAGTCCCTGGAGAAGAAGGCAAGTGAAATTAAAAAAAGGAGGCCTCAGTTCATCAAGAGGGTTTAAGCAGATGTTTAACTCTAAGCAGCCTTAAAATATTTGCTGAGTTAAGACTAAGCCTAATTTCAAGCCCATTCTGTATTGCTTTGCTACATCCGGCTCTTTTTTGCACTCATTAAACACGAAGCATTACATGAATATCGTCAGCACGAACCATGCCCACGGGGGTGTAGATCACCAGAGCAACACTTTACATTACAATCTGGAGCATCTTTTACTCATTATCAGTTCTGTGACTAGCACGTGGGTATAACAGGATGGCATCTGATGTGCTAGTGATGATATTATGGAAAGGGAAGCCCCTAAGCTGACCCCTTGCAGGTATGGTCTGCTTAAGGGAAATAGCACTTGGGGAGTGTATGTGCCCACTTTAGGCTCTTGCTATTTTCTGGTCCTTTTTTGAATRCATTTAATAATAATACTCTGGAGAGAGAGGAAAAGTTACCCAAAATTATAGGCAAAGAAATGATTTTTGAATGATGTCCAGTCTATTTCTTTACAGATCATGTCGCTATCTGCCAGCAAACCTGAAGGTAATGATTGCATTTTTAAAGTGAATCAATTTGAGTCTAGATAAATTTTTGATGGCTAACAGCCCTTCAGACCACAGTGTCTTCTCTGTCTCCCTCTACAAAAGCGTGCCATGGAGTCCTCTCCAGGGAGCTGGCTGTATGTCCTCTCACATGAAGCCACGGGGTGGACACCTTCCAGTCCCTTGACTATCTGCCGCAACAGCGTAGACCACAGCTCTGGTCGCTGACACAAAACTAACTTGTCTCTTGGGTGGGTTTTGCATTATAGCCATACCCCAGAGGAATGACGTTTCAATCAAGCGCTCACAGCAAATAACCTTGCCTTCTCCAAAATGATGCCAGTGGTTATTTGCATAAAAATAAGGAGCTGAGGCACACTGTGGTTTCTTCTTTACCGTCTGGGTTTTCTATAATCAAGTGCCAGGGAAAGAAAATGGGGACTTCTCATCTGCCCAATGSCTGCGGCACAGCCACAAACCCGGCCAGGTGCCACTCGGAAAACAAAAAGTTATAAAACAGGGATGCCTATTAGCAAATACCCAAGGGGTACATTGTTGACTCCAGCCCTGAGGGGTAGCAGAGGGCTGTTTGCCCACTGACATCCTCCAGCCGGTGGCCTTGGCGGGCGAGTGCCCCGGGRTTTCCCTCGGGGATGTTCTCCAAGGGCTGGTGCCAGACCTGGGCCAACTTTGGATCCCCAAAGGGACAGGTGTGTCCATACTTTCCGTACAGGAAAACCAGGTGGTGATCAGCACTTGCTTCTGTGCTGGGGCCTTGGCTCTTCTTTTACCCTCACAGGTTCCTTTCTTCCCTGCAGTGACCTGGGAGGTGACCAAAGTGGTGGCTGATGAAGAGTCATCAGGTGGGTACTGGAGTTGGGACCATCCCTATCCTGAGAGCACCAGGATGAAGCTGGCGTTTGGCTTGGGGTGTTGTGCAGTGAGGATGAGGGGGTGCTGGGCAAAGCTGGCGGTGATGAGGTGGTGGGCTGGGGGCAGAAGGGATGAGCTCGCTGGTCCCCTCTCGGCTGTGCAGAGTATGACAGCACCATGACCAGCCCTGCTGCCAACACTTCACCCGGGAAAGCTGTCCCAGGCAGCTGCTGGGCTGTGGGTAGGATTTTGGAAAAGTTGTGGCCAGGAATTAATCAAATTAGAGGAGGAAGTTGCCCCTTCATAGAGGGATGTAGTCTGCTGAGAGCAACCAGTTGCTTCCTCTGGGACTGGTGGGACCTGTGTCCCCAAAGAGGAGGAGGGGGGACCCATCAGCCCCCTCCCCAGGGCGCAGACCATGTGTCGCTGTGCTGGTGCCAGTACCCACCTTTACTCCAGACAGGGAGGAGGCTGCCCTGGGTGGGAAGCAGAGGCTGCTGGAAGCCCTGCGGAGAAACCCAAATGTCCTGAATCAGTTTCGTACCATCCTGGAGGAAGTGCTGGAGGAAAAGCTGGAGAGCATGGGGGTCAAGAGGGTAAGTCTGCCCTTTCAGTGACAGCATTTGCAATGTCAGGCCTGAGCCAGTGCAGGGACACAAAGATTTTTTTTGGTGGGAGAACAACTGAAACACTAACAGGCAGTAAAAAAGACTCCCTGTCTGGAGCAATCACACCCTGAGAGGCAAATGGGAAGGTGGAGGCAGAATCACACAGTAGCACAGGGAATAAACTGCCGTGCTCCTGTCTCTGAGGTTGGTTATTAGTATCTCTCCAGCAAATCTTTCTCACAAGCAGCCTTTCATATGCTAAATTACCCAGCACTCCCTCTCTTCTAGGGAAGGAGGGTGTTTGAGGGCACAGCAGCCCGTCACGGGGATTTCAAGGGGACTTTCACTGTCCAATTCCTTTTCATGCCAAGCATATTAAATAGTAACTCCTACAAGTCTTCCCGAGCTCCCGGCAATGCAACACCACCACCTAGCACCTTGCAGAGTTGGTGCAAGGGCAGTGAGCAGGCAGGCAGCAGGCATGGCTGCTGGGGACCCGCGTTGTTCCATCAACCTGCATTTCTGACCTTTCTGTTTCGGGTCCCGAAGGCACAAAGAGAAAGTAGTGACTGAATGACTTCTCGTGTGATTGTTTCATGGAGGTCCTTGTAAGGAGCACTGCTGGGTTCATTTCACATAGGCTGGAGCCCTGGCATGTCCCCCCTTTCCCTAGCATCTTATTTGGGAACACTGAGGTGGTGTCAAAAGCAGCAGAGGTGCCCAAAGCCAGGCCCACAGGCGTGCACCCCCTTCACCCTTCGCTTCTCATCATTTTGCATCTCTACAAGCCCAGGACATTCATGGTCGCAAAACCTGCTCGAGTTGTAAATACTTGCTAAGAGAAAATGCTGCATTTACGCTGTAGCCTAGAAATTGCCCAGAATAGCTGAGATTTACGCTTCAGCGGTCATTTACCAAAGCAGATGAGGGCTTTGCAAATGATGACTGAAGTCTCATTGTGGGCTGTTTGCATGGGATACATTGTGCTGGGGAAACGATGGCTATCAATCAGGGATGGTAAGAGCTTCTTTGGGGTTTGGACAGGGCTTGGAGCTTGCAGGATGCTCTTGAGATACAGGCAGTGCTGCCAAGGGCTTGTTTCAGCACYCGGTGCTGTGGGAGGACTGTGTCAGGCCCCTCAGCCATCCTCTGTTTTAGGTTGCAAAGAGGATCTCCACTCGGACCTACAAAAGCCTCCAGGCTCTGGTCAGGCTTCAGCAGCAACAGAAGGCTGAGAAATTCCCTGGTCTCCTCCACCTGCGGGATGAGTTGGTCCAAGCGGTGATGGGGAAAGTCAGGCGATGCAAGAAGCCCAGCACTACTTTGCGTCGACAGCTCTCCATCATCCCAGGTGAAGTGACCTCCTGTCCTCTCTACATACCAACCATGGGGACCTGTGGCCACCCACTGATGGCCATGGGATGGTGTTCCCTTACCCAGTGAGACAAGAAGACAGAGAAAGGGCAGGAAAGGGCATTTAGGGTGATGCAAGTCTCTGCAATTGCTCTCTGCCTATTGACCTCACGTGGGTTGGCCTGACATATTCAGGAAAAAACATCAGCTGTCCCCAAAAGCCCCAGCAGAGTGAAATACAGGTTTGGCAGTGCTTGCAAATCTCTTTTTCCCCCTTTTTCTACACAAGCCCATGTCAGATGGCCTGTGTGCTCCCGCAAGGGCAGCCCACAGGACTACCAGGTGGTGGGTGGTGATTCTCCTTGCTCTCAATATTGCCTTCCAGCACAAAGCCTGAAGAGCCTCAGGTCCCTTTGTGGGTCACAGCCCATGGCGATACCAGCTGCAGTAGAGCCTGAAGCCTCGGTAATCCCCCAGCCTGCTCCTCGGAGCAAAGCCCGCTCCACCCACAGCCCCCCGAGGACTCCCTGGGGCACCCTGCAGACCTCCAAAGCCAGCAGTCCTCACCGAGGACTTGTCCCACAGCGGAGGTGAGTCCCATCGCCTCCTTTCAGCCTCCAGGCAGGTGGGCAGTGCCTGGGACCCTTGGCCACAACCTGGCCCCAAGTATGCTGAGTGCTGCCCAAACACCAGCACCTTTGGAAACTGCCGAGTGGTGGGTGATGTGGCACCCCAGAGGGGGTTTGTTTGGAAAAGGAGTTTCCTGGGGTCTCCCTGCCCGTACAGGCTGACTCAAACAACTCAGCAAAGTCAGACCTGAGGGCTTGTACCCACCATGTGGTGCTGGAGATAAACATGGGGCATTTCCCACTGGTGTTCGGCTCCTTCTTCCCCTCCCAGAACCTCTGCAAGGGGATGAAGGAGATCTCTTGGGGTTTTGGAGCAAAAGTAGTAAAGATGTAAAATAAAAGCTTGGAGAAACTGCAGACCAGAGAAGAAACAACATGGAGAGGGTGTGAGATGGCAGCAGAGGGGAAGAGAAGCTCACCTGTGAACAAGACCAAGAGAAGAAAAGGAGTTACTTGTTTGCTCCAGGAGCAAGAAAAAGCCAGATCTAGGTTTTAAACTCAAAGCAATATCCAAATGCAAGGCAAGGTATGGGTGTAGGTATTTGTTGGAGATGCCAGCAGGAAAGTGTTTGCAGTCAGTGGGTGTGATGGACCTGTCCACATCCATGGCAAATGCAGAGCTTCTCCATGGGCTGCCCTGCTCAGGGTCGGATCACAGCCCAGAGCATCGCAGGGCTTCCCTGCATCTGCTGCAGGAGTGGGGAAGGGGGATGCCAGAGCAACCCCATGCCCGACCCATCTCTCTGTGCACTAGTTCACAAGCGATGCTGGGAGGGAAGAAACCTTCCCCATCCCCTGTGAGGCTCAGGTCTCAGCAAGAGCCAGCGCTCTCCACAGTGGTGCTGGGGAGTGAGACCAACTCCAATGGGTGGGACCTGGACTCGCTGTAAGAAACAGCTGGTTCAGGTACCACCTGTTCTTGTAGCAACTGTTGTGGGTGAGCGAGGTGGTGGGGACGGTCCTGGTGAGCGCTACCACGTCACCTTCTTCCTGGGGCTGAAGTGGGACAAGTCTTACCCCACCATCCCCCATGCCTAGCCAGGCAACAGGGCACTGGTGGCTTTAACCATCTGCAACATGTGTGCCTGACCCTGCCAGAGTATTTTCCTAGGGCTCAATAAATCCTGCAGCTATTTCTTTGTGCAGAGCGAAACCAGACTGTCTAGAGGATGCAGGGAACCCCACAGGACCCAAAGCGCCATCAAACAGAAGGAAGAAAGCTTGTTTTAACTGTCAGCTGTATGCTGTAAAACCCGATGTGAACCATGTGTCAGGGAATGAGGTGGGGACTGCTCCCAGCCCACTCGGAGAGTTGTGGGGGCAGCGGGAGGCACCTCTTCCCTATGCATTAACTGCAGACAGCAGCAGGTACTCCTTGCATGTGGCTTTGGCATGTCCCAGCCCAAAAAAGAGCTGTCAGTGCTCTGCCACACACCACTAGCCCAGGCTGTGTGTGCAGATGGAGGTTTCCTCCAGCATCCTTGCACACACGGGAGCATTACCCACCCAGTGCTTGCTCGGGGACGGGGACCCCCATGCTTTATCCTATGCACAAAATATTTGTTTCCTGAAACAGCTCCATTGGGATGGGTCCAGACAGTGCTAGTGAGTTTAAGCTATTTAGAAACCAACTCATCCTGAGGCGGCCGGCGGTCCCCTCCCTTCCCACAGAGCTGTGCCATCACCGTGCCCTGGGGCTCCCCATTTAACCTGCTCCGCTCTGCACAGGGACAGCCATACCCATGATGGTGAGGCTCTTGGAGAGATGCCTGGATGCAGTGGCACAGAGACCACCCGGTGGGGTGAAACCCTTCCCAGCCCTGAGCTCAGCATTGCACAAAAACAGCCAGCCCGCCAAGAAACATCAGGTGTCTATCTTGTGCGAATGTGGCCGCAGGGATGTTTGTCATCATCTCCATTAAAAAAAAGGCATGTCAAACCCTCTTCTCATCAGCAAACCCCCCTACCCATCAGCAGTGCCACAGGGCATAGTCTGTGCACAAGGGAGTTCAAACTTAGAGCAGCAGAGACTTGGCCCTTGCCCCCTCCATCCAGTTACAGTCATCTGTCCTTCCCCTAATGTTTGTCCATTCACCCTCTTTGGGAAAAAAAATAAAAATATCAGTGTTCATGCAATTGTGAGCAAAACACTAAGAGCCAGAGAATCGAATTGAGAAGAGGTCTCTGGAACAAATCCAGAGATAATTGGAGTAATGCAATGGCGAAATTATTAAATTACTAAAACAGGACTTAAACATAACCTCAATTTATGGGGGAGAGCTGATGTAATTAAAGTGGTGGCAGTGTCAGAATCAAATTGCTTTTTTAGAAAAAAAAAATGAAAAAGGATTTTACCTAAGGAAGGTCTGGCACAAATACTGGGAAGATTTTTTTTTCCTTCTTGCAATGACGATGAAATTCTGGGCCTTCATCTGGCAAAGTTAAAAAAAGTGAAGCAATGGGAAAATTTGCAATTTGCAAGCCATGGAAATAGAGAAAGGGTCTCCTGTGTGGCGTCCTGGTGCAACCATATTTGGCCCTCTTTGCTCTTAATTTTTGCATCAGCCTGATGGAGAAGAAATCCCTGTTGATTTGTAGCAGGGGAGCACAGGGTGCAAATGTGATGTGTGGGTCTGGCCCTGCTGCTCCCCTTTACCCTCTCTGTGCTCCTCTCCCGTTTGCAGGTGACAGCACTGACCTGGAGACCTCCTCCCTGGAGGACCGGGCTGAGCCACCGGCACTGGTGGCTGCTGATGCTCAGGGGGCCACCTCGGTCCCCAGGGCCCTGGGGAGCTGGGCTGCAAGGTGACACATGGTGGTGACAGGGAAGTGACAGTCCTCTGTCAGCAGCCACTGGATGGTGCCACAAGACCAGAAATGGGCAGCAGCTGCTCTGCAGCCTCCCCAGGGCTACTCCTGGGCTCCGGCCACCCCTCTTTTTGGGAAGACCCCAATATTGGGGCTCTCCCAGACAGCACAGGGGGGTTGGGTCCTCCCTGGCCAGCCGCTGTGGATCACACCAAGGAGGATAAATACTGCGTGGTCTGAAAATGAGTGATTTCTGCTCTCCCTTCATTATGCACATGAGCAATAACACAGTGTCCGACGGTGCCATGAGCTTTTGGAGCCCCAGCAGCTCTCCCTGGACTTTGCATCCCACAGGCTGGGGCTAACTCTCCATGCTGGACACAGCCCAGCACTTGTGTGTGGCTTTTTTATTCTTTAAGCAGTTCAGAAAACGGAGTCAGGGAGGGGAGAAAACAGCTTTCCATCTCGTTGCGTCTCTCTTTGCCAGTGCTCTGGAGGGTGATGGAAAAGATCTCGTTTTCTGTTCTAGGGGGAACCTGGCCTGAACGCATTCGGACAGAGTAACAAGCCACAGCTGCTGTCTCCTTCCTCCTTTCCTTCTTGAATCGGTGGAAACTCCAACCCAAAGGATGATTTTTTGCACTATAAACATGACCATATAAGCCTGCCTCCACTGATAGTGCTCATCTGTGTAAACTAAGTTCATTTTCCTAATTCTCTCTCTATTTTGTGCATTTTTAGCAGTGCATTTATGATTTTGATCCCTTAAAAGTATGAAATTTTGGAAAATGCAACAGGAAAAACTGGGACTTCTAAATTTCTCTTCTCTTTTCCAACCCACTCCACCGCTGGTTCAGACTTCTACCATTCCCTATTTCTAACATTTGCATGTGGGTTTTAATGCTAGGGAGCAGAAAGCCCAACCAGGGCTGAGCAGAACAGGGTGAATTAATTTAATTTCACTGAACAGCAAAAGTGCCTTCCAGATAACTGTTCACAAACATGCAGAAAACCCCCCATATTTTGCAAATCCCCATGTCCCCCGGTATGTGCACATTCACCTGTGTGCTTATACCCACCCTACGGTGTGGCTCTGTAGCTGCATACCGTGAAAAGGATTTTTTCCATTTTAATCATTCAAGTTTAAGAACTATATCTGTCTTGTGTTACACATTGCTTACAGTGTTATTGCCAGATGTGTTACTTCATGCTTAATTTAACAGCTGTTGTTCGTTTTGGTGAGTTTTAATAAATTAAATAAAGGAGGGATGTTTTCACCCCTTTCAGAGCTCTGGTATTGGTAACCAGGAAAAAGAAATGAGCTCTTTACCTGTAAAAAATTACACGTGGAGTTAGCAGTGAGCATTTGCTCCTGTGAGAGGGGTGATAGGAAACCTGTCCTGGTTCATGCACCTCTGCCCTTGCTGCCTGCCATACAGCAGCCCTGGTCTGGGCTCCAGTGCTGACACAGTCCAAAACCAATGGGGAACTAAATTTCTGCCCAGGAGAGCAAACAGGTAGGAAAAGGGCGGGAAGCAGAACCTGTTTTGCCTTGACTATGTGGCAAGCTCGGTGCCAAGGCAGGCRCCTTGCCCAGCGCTAAAATCTAAATCACACGCGTCCTGCCAGCTGCTGACCAAACTCTGCCAGCCCCAGCTCTGGCTGCTCTTGCCACTCCTGCACGTATTCACCTGCCAAGAAGTGCAAGAATCACTCTTACATTCATTTTACCGGCAGTTTTCATGCCTGAGTTGCTTTTGAGCCATTGCAGTGAGCTTCATGCACTCAACACGAAGTTCCAGATGGTGCCAGAAAGGTGAGGGAAGAACTTCCCCTAAGCTTGAGAAACTCCAGAAATAGCTGACAGCCTTGTGCTAAGAGAAAGGTGACACTCATACTCTGACAAATAAATAAATATAGTTACAGACAAAGCATTTTTATTTCAGGCTGGACATTTTGAKCCAGCATGTTCCATGGGAAGTTGTTCTCTGTGTGCTGCAAGCTGCAGCGAACCACATGACAGAGGATGCGCAGTGGGCATGGAAAAGCCATGAAGATTCACCTTGGGTTATCACAGGTGATGGGCTCTGTCTCCGGAGAAGTGAAGAGAAGAGGAAAGGAAGAAGTCACTCCAATGATATGAGCTCCATCAGTGTGTCTTGTCCAGAAAAGAAATTTTACTCATTTTTTTTCCTGTTGTGTTATGGACTCCTTCCCCAGATAAAGCAGCTGCTCGTGTACCCCTTTTTGGAGTACTGTCCTTTTCCTGATGACATCAAACTGGGCCACATTCCCAGGTACATGGCAAGAGTCTTGTGCCCATTGGCACTGCCGAGCGCTCATGCTGTGCTGCGCGCTGCCAAACCAGCGGAGAGCAGCAGGGATGCTCCCCGAGCAGATGGATTACTGCAGCCAGGGGAATGCAAAACAAAGCAAAGCCAGCAGAAAGCACACAGTGGAAAAGAAAGTCAGAAGTGCAAGCAGGGACTCTTGCTTGCAGCCGAGGTTAAATAGGCAGACAGGTGTCCTGATATTTCCTTCGCACAAAGATTTCTTTGTGACTGCATTAAGGAAACAAATTCAGCTTCTCCCACAGGAGAAGAACAATGGAACAAGAGCCGCCTCCAAAATTCATTTCCCTCACCCTGTAAAGATGCGATGCTGTGACACCACGAGACAACGCGACTTTGTTAGCAGTGAAAGCAATGGGGAGGCTGCTGCAGGCAGAGATGGCCCGTGCAAACCACTGGCATCCTGCCTTCATGCTGCCAGCACCTCTCAGAGCCTGAGATCGCATCCCCTCCCTCTCAAACCTTCACACCTGCTCCTCGGGTCAAATTCTGCCCACCAGCACGTTGTCGTGCAACGCCAGCCTGCTGCTTGCTAGCAGGTGGTGGAGAGGGTGGTGGAGCATGCTCGGTCCATGGGCTGGAGCACACATGCCCATCTGTGCTGCTTAACACCCAGAAGCTTTTCCTGAAAAGCTAAAAAACCCTGCAGTTCTTGTTAAATGATGGAAGATGCAACCCTAGCATCATGGTGTGATTTGGAGGAGCGGGTCCTGTCCAGGACCCATACTTTTTCCTCAGCATGACTCTTGCCGTGGTTTTTACCTGTCCTCCAGTGCAAGCAGCCCAATTCTCACCCCTCTGCCCTGACCTACGTCCCCCACCCGGGCATGTAACCCCCATGCCTCCCATACCCAAACTGTTCCCCTTGAATTCCCACAGGTTTTTTTTTCCTCCTCCTAATTTTTCAATCTTGTCTTCAGTTCAGCACACTATGGAGAGTTTTCCATGGTCTTCACCAATTGCTGACATCTTGTTTCTCCTACCAGAAGTGACTCCTTTGTCTTCGTCCTCTCTGGAGTTTCTGGAAACAGTAAAACAAGTTCAGAGCCAGCAAAATAAAGAACTAGCCAATTTAATGAAGGAGAAACCATGCAAATCAGGGTTTCCCTCTGAGAAAGGGACCTTTGCAGTGCCATGCAAATTGAAGGGTCGAAGAGAAACCTGAGGTTGGGTTTACAAACACTATCCCAGCTGATGCCTGCACAGCCAGCTTGCAGGTACTGTAACAGAGCCATACCATTTAGGACATCCATGGGGCATAGGCATGACCCCCTTCCCGTGGGTACAAAGCAGCACAGCTACACTGAAATCGTTGGTCAGGCCCTTGCCAGGAGTTCAATGCCATTGGAGTCTCATGCTCTTTAAAATAATAGGTTTTGCGTTTTGTTTTTCTCGATGACATTTGTCTTCGTGGGACTCCATTTATTGGTAATACTTCTATAAAGCATGAATATGTGTGGGACAATTAGTAGATAATCAAAGCACAGCACTAACAATCTCTAAATGCAATGCAACTCTCCCAAATAATACCAAGCTGAAAGAAATAAAGGAAAAGAAAAATCCTATCAAATTTATTCAGCTGGAATATCTCACCCAGAGAGCTATTCTCCCATAATATTTGGGGCAAGCACTGTGTCATAAATCTTAGTGCTATTAATCTGTAGACTCATTCATCTCTGTTCAGCTATATAAAAGCAATAACCTTGTCACTATAGGAAGGAAGATTGGGCTTTTAATTGCATATAGATTTCAGGAGAGTTCTTATCTCATAGTCTAATTTGTAGCTTCAGATAGGGGTCTTTGCTTCCCTTGGTCAAAGTCCATGCAAATCTGCCATGCTCTCATATACTTATAAATGTCGCAGAAGCTCAGAAAGAATCTATGTAGAGCTCTGCTGGCAGATAATACACACAGCCTTTTCAGCATTTGCTTTATTAGACCAGCCTATATTTAATTAGCTCCTCTGAAACAGGATATGCATTTTTCAGAGGACGATCAAATTTATGGAAACAAAACCATTTCTGAGTGTGGGCACACATGCACACACACATCGCCAATCACAATTTCCCTGACTCATCTCCCTTGGCTCTGCAAGCGCTACCAAATGATCCTTTGCCCTGCAGTTTATTGTCAATAAAGGCAAATTAATTGGCAGGGCGGGGTGGGGGGGTCTTCTCTCCCTCACCAGTAACAACGGCAGGAGGAAACGCTGGATTTATTCACGGGCCCAAGAGATCTGCAGTATCTGGGCTCCAGTTATTTCCACTCAGCCAAAGCCTTCTAAAGGCACAAACCTCCTTGTTGCTGTGCAATTGGTCAAACCAGCAAGCCCAGTTCAGCCCAGCAAATATTTAACTGTTCCTCCCAAACTGCAGCCAGGCAGCAAAGCAGGATGGTGCAGCTTTGCTCTGCATGCCTCGGTACGGCATCGTACCCTCCCAAGTTTCTGCCTGCAGGGTGGCTGGCTGAGAACAGGGTGTTGCTCCTTCTAGCAGCTCAGTTTTGCACATAGTGCTGGGTTCAGAGCCTAAATTCACACCCTTTAAGGAAAAGTGCCTCCCTGCAGTGCTGGGGACCCAGGCACAGCGTGGGGTGCAGAAGCTGTGTTTTGGGTGGGTGTCCCCAGGGTGCCCCCCAGACAGCATATGGACTGGGTGTCCCTCCTCGCCATGCAGCTGGTGCTTAGCACCACGGGCTGTGGACGTGACACGGGGTTTTGTGTCCTTTGCATGTGGGCACTGGGACACAATGAGCTGCCACCAAGACAACATTGGGTCATCCTGGAGGGGCTTTTGGATCTTGCTTTTTTCTTAAAGTCCAAGAAATAATTAGGGTATCCTCATTTTTTTTAGCTAGTGGGGCTGCAGAGGAAAGCCTGGAAATGGGAACTTTGTTCTCATTAAAGACCAAGAGCTTTTGCTAAGCAGGTGGTTTCAGCTGCAGGGCTTTCAGGAGACAGTTCAGTTCGGCTCAAAAGGGGATATTTGGGTCCGTGTCCCAAGACAGGGGAACACCAAGTGCTTGCTGAGGTAGGAAATGCAGCTCCATGGCTGCGGATGCTGGTTATCCCCATGCTGTCATTCCCCTCATGCACGACGCTCACCACTTGCGGTGGTGCCCGCCACGAGATAAGGTCCGCTATGGCCAGAAAAAGAGGGAAGCAGCCATAATATCAGGTGTTGTTATACAGCAAACAGGCTTATAAATAAATAATTCTCTGTTTCGGAATTTGATTTTTTTCAGTAAAGTTCACTGCGTTAAAATTTTTCATACTGCAAGTTTTCAGCCAAGGTAAGGAAATGAAAACTGATGTTGGAAGATTAGAAATCTACTGAGGGCAGGAATTCCCGGGTACAGCTCTGTCTCAGCTCTCTGCTGCTCTCCATATTGCTCCTGCCCGCAATCTTGTCATCTACACGCTTGCACACATCAAATGAAACTGAGAGATAGCTGGCTCAGTGAGTTTGTCAGAGTATTTGTGTTGCATAAAAATAAAATGTAACTTTCAAAGGTGCTTCCTTGTGATTTTCTGTGTGTGCCTTTTTTTGTTCTACTGCAGTCAGAAACCTGTATTTCAATTTTTTCTGGGTGTTTTTCTGTATTTTTCATTACCGTGTGTACCTTTACCTAACCACCACTTATGCATTTCCTATCTAAATTAAACATTCCCCTGCTTTTCAGCCCCTTTCCAGTGGATGCTGGCAGGAGTGAGAGCATACCAGCAATTCTTCTGCCCTCCTAAGAACAATGAAGTATTTACAAGTGTTTAATTGCTACCTTGAAAGTCAGGCAGATGCTGGCCTGACCAAAGTGGCCTCAAACCCCAAAAGACCCATGCACTTGCTGAACTGTACTCCTCAGCAAGCCCAGGGTCCCAGCAAGGACCTCTGATTTCATTGCATCAGTGAGTTGGGGGTCCCCTGATGCTTATTAATCTGATTTTCTGATATTTTGTCTCAGCATATAACTCACTATATCTTATAAAGGAAACAAAAAAAGCCTCATCTTTTATTTTCTCCCTCACTCACACATACTTGTCCATACTGCTCCTAAGAAGCTGCAGAGCCCAGAGCTGGGGTGAGTTTAGCTGAGTTGGTAGCTGCTGTTCGTGGCAAGGAGAGAATAAGTGAAAACAGTGATTTTGGTCTTAAAGACTTTTTCTTTTTTAATATTCAAGTAAAAAAAAAATAACCGACAAAATGAACAAACAAAAAAATAAAATCAGCATGCAAAAAAGAGGCAGAAAAACTAAGTCTATACTGAGAGATGGGGAAAATACATTGTAAAGAATATCAATATTTTTGAAATAGGACAGGATTTTCCTCTGCAAAACTGAATTGTTCCCTTTTAAAAACAGATCCTTAAAACAAGTCCTTTGCTAGTACGAAAGGGAGAATCAGCACTGACATCCAGCAGAGGTAGCGATTTACGCCAGGTGGCAGCAGGGGCCAACGTCCAGCCTGAGATGGGACCAAGAGCTTCTGTTGGATGAAAGCTCTTCCCACCTCTCTGCATGATGGTCATCTCCTCCAACCATCAGCCCCTGGTGCTGCACCTTGCCAGGCGTTCCCTCCTCCTCTCGTTGACCTACCCAAGGTGCAGCCTCTCCCCAACTCCTGGACCTGTGCTGGAGATGTACCTCCATGTGGTGGTGGAGAGCTGGTGGTTATGGAGAGTTGGTGAGTACGGTTTGTGCTGATGTTCAGTGAGACAGCCTGCTCCCACTATTTGTACAAGCCACCAGAGATGCCAGCTAGACTGGTGGCGTGACCTACCAAAGGTCCAACTCTGGGGAAATGTTCAGCTCTACCTCTGATCCCTCCAGAACATGAAACCACTCAAGGGAATATCAGCATTTCTCCTGCAGAGAACTTACAACCATTACAAGTGGGGTTAAAACCTATTGCAGATACCTATCAAAATGGCTACTTTGGAGGTTTCAGACCCCTTTTCTCTCTCTCTTTATCTTATCCCTCAGTACCCTTCGCTCTGCTCACAGGCACTTTCTAGAGCTTTGCTAGGATGTGCTCTGGAGCCAGGTGGGAGGACCTGCTAATGGCACACAGCTTTTCCCTCCCACAAAATCTCTTGTGTCTCTTCCTTTGATCCCTTCGAATAAACTTCCTCTCTGGTGGATTGGCTAGAAGAGTCAATGTCCCACTAAGGAGTTAATCTTCACATCATTGGGGGAAGAATTAACACAAGAAAGTCCTGATGTCAGTATGGAGTTACACATCTAATGCTCCCTGGGATTTCTGCTCCAAATGTGACTCTAATTAATTCTAAATGAGAAATTCATCTGGCTTCATTAAAGATGACATCTGCAGGAACACTGGTTGTACATAGAGGTTTTCAGCTATTACAGCAAATATCTAGCGTAGGAATAACAATGGATTATACATATTCCTTGGAGAGATCAGAAGAAATAAATACACTTTGGTATCATGGGTTACAGCAAATGTCTAAGTAACATAAACCAGATTAAATATCACAGCAGATCAGCATCATAGTACAACCAGCAAAGCAAAGGTGTGTCTGAGTAGAAACAGTCACCAGGGAGGAAAATGCCATGACTATGGGATTTGTATGCGTTGGCCACAGCCAAAGGGACACAACTGAATTGCTTAAAATACACAGCAAAATAATATAGGAGACTACTAGATTATAATTTTTGCTTTTCAACCTGCTCCAAAAAAAATCAGGTAGCAAAACCAGAGCAAAGATACACTACCATTTCAGCAAAACAGTTTTTTCTGTTGAACGGAGGACACCAAGGTCATGGCATACTGTTCATCTCTCCAAACTCTGAGATAGTAGGGGATGACATTACCTAATTGCATGAAAGCCTGCTCAAAGAGAAGGCGGCAGTGGGGTAACATCGCTTTTACATCTGGGCTATTATTTAATGGGAATTTTTACCTATTAGAAGAATTAGAAAAGGGCACAAGGCACAATCCTGGTCCTGGATATCAGGGTTTATACATAAAATATGAGCAAACTGTTCTACTCTGAGAGCATAAAAAGGCATTACTTTTGTTATAGACCTCCTTATGGTAGGCATACTAACAGGCAGTCGAATAAAACCGATGTTCATAACAAGCTAGGATACAACCTCAGAGTAGGGGAAACATGATAGAAAACACAATCCTATTTACAGACTGCTTTGTTTGCGTGTACTTTTTGCTTCTGAAGTGAAAAATATTTTATAAAAGATAGTGCATCTCAAGCCCAGAAAGTCTACTAGACATAGTCGTATTTTGAAGGGTACGAGCGTCTTCCATCCTCGCTTCGAGCAGCTTCTTCATACCCTGCACCCTTCCTAGTCTTCGTTTCAGGTTCGTACCCCGAACCAACCTTATACGGCCCCGTTCTGTAGGAGATATTCCGCCCCGACGCATTGTAGGACACCGCTTTGTAGCTGAAAGAGACACAAAAGATGGCATCAGCCACGGGAGGGTCTGTGACTACCCAATGTTGCACCCAGTGCTCCTGTTTGCTGTTGGATTTTAGGCAACTTCGTACTGTGTCATCACTTGGAGCCACTCAATGAGCTCAGAGCCGACCCTCTGTGGACAGGCTGCAAGTCTCTTTCATGTTTTTTCATAAACTTACACTTTCTTTCCCATGAGTAAATCCGTGGTTAAGTGAAGGACCCACCTACAATAACCATCTACGTAGGCGTACAAAGCCCTACCTGATGTAAATCATAGCTCAGCTGATGCAATCTACACCTGTTGATGATCTGCTATGCAATTTGCAATCAAAGCTGCAATTAATGGTCCTGACTTAGCCAGCACATCACAAATTTTAGATTTTAAGGTGGATGTCTCCTGCCTGCTCTATTTGTTTGCAAGTCATGTAGTCAGGGAAGGGGAATGGTCACTTTTGACCCACGATGCAGGGCAAACAGAGACATCATCACGATAACTCTTGGAGCAGGGGTATTATTCATAGACATGTCGTGTGGTGAGCTGGCTGTACGCTATCCTGACACCCAAGGCTTCCTGCAATATCTTCCCATGTCTACCACAGATAGGCTTACCGGGATTCTTCTGGAATCAGCCCTCTGCAAGCAAGGCACATCATGATGCCTCCTACGAGGGCCAGGCCACCTGCGACCCAGCCAACGAAGAGGGCTGAGCCAAAGGTGTACCTACAAAACACAGAGACGTGGCTGGTTAGTACTGTGACAGTGGTCCAGTCTGCTGCTTCTCAAATGCACTGAACGTTGTCATTCTCTCTCTAGTCATGCAGAAGTTCCCGTGAGCACCATCCCACCCACAGGCTCATCCTCAGTGGGCTCTCTACCTCCTTCTTGAGCTGCGTGAACAGAGACATCCCAGCCAATTTGCTTGGACAAATTATCTCCAGTGCAGATAAGAAAGAGATTCAATAATCTTCCAAGCCCTGGGACCAGACTAATATACGCCCAGAGTTTGCCTTTCCTTCAGCTGCAGCACACCCTGGCCCTGAGGGAGATCTGCGCTGCGGAGCACCCCGAGCCAGATGATCACCTACCTGTTCTGGATGTTCTGCATTCCCTGGTACATATTGGCCGTGGACATCCAGAAGTTTGTGACCAGCATGTTGGCAAATACAGACACTCCAGTGATGGCACACAGACCTGAGATCAGATGGAAGGGTGGACTGAGACACACACACAGTAATTATGGACTCCAGCTTTTCTGGGCACCCCAGGTCTTATTTATCCTCACTACACCCACCAAGACCTCTGAGTCTTTCCTGAAATCCAGTTACTCACAGCACTGGGGAGGGACTGAGCAATCAGTGGTGCTTCTGCCTCAGGTCCCCATGTAGCCATCACTATCGTAGTACTTCAGTGTCACAGTCTTTAACACTTCTGTCCTGAAAGCAGCCCTTATTTTAGAAAGAAACACAACCCCCAACTCACAGAGGTGTGACCAAGGGCCAGGTCCACCATGGCACGTGGGTACCCAACTCCTTGGCTAGCTGAGACTAAGGACCTTATTTTGAAATGGGTGAACTCAACCAAGGGATGTGCCATCCCAAGAGTCATCCACATCATCATTTTAGACACCCTCTCTTTGGGAATGCATGGTGGGCTTTTCTAATATACTCATTGGCCAAATTCTCAACCCACTGACTCAGATCAATAAAATGATAGATTTTAAGTGCAAAATTAAAGCTGTGTTGCAGAAGGTGGTTTCCTCTGTCCAGCTTGTACTTATTGTACATCTTTAAGTTGCATTGTATGTCTCATATCCCAGCAAAAGTAAGTGCTGTTCAAATGTAAGAATTTTAAATAGGGACATTCTCCTTCCCTTCATTAGGATATGGATTTGATTTAATTACTCATCTGCAATAAAGTGTGGGAAAACCTGTAAGTGATGTTCTTAAGCATTTGCAATTTTGGGGTAGCTGGGCAACACTAGGCATTCCTGCAGCGTTCCTGATAAACCAAGGTGTTAAAAAATTACAAGCTAGGCTACCACAACCCTGAGAGTCTTCATAAAATTATTATGTATAAAGCCAGAGAGTCTTCATAAAACTATTAGGTATAAATAAAGGATATAATAGTACATAACAACAATATACATATAACAAATAAAGAGATTTAATTTCTTTTTTATCTGTGGGCTTTTTTTTCAGCCTTCCATGTTCTGTCCCATACAAACTTCTGGTTTTCTTTTACTAAGCAGAGGTAGAAACCACTTGTTCCCAGAAGCGCAGGCTGGAAGACAAATGCCAATAACTTCATGCAAGCAGCAATGCTTTGGGTTGCTTCAGAGCATCTGCCACCTATGACTAGAAGTGAATGAAGACTTGCCCAGTCCTCAATTCCAGGCAACCGCAATGCCTTACACATGAAAGACGTGACACCACCCACTTACCAGCAACAATAAACATGATGCCAGAGGTCAGAGTCATGTTGGCTTTTGCAGAATCCTCCATGTTGCCGATACGGATGCATTTCAGAGCAAAAATGCACACAAGGAGGCCAAGGATGCCCAGGACGATACCCACGATCATGAGAGCCCTCACAGCCTGGAACATCGCTGCAGAACAAATTGACAAGAGCCACGCTGAGTGACTGAAATGAGATTCATCAGATCCTGGGAGGTTTTTAAAGATTGTTTCTGTCTAAAAATAAAAATATTAAAGAAGAAAACCCTGAACATATTTTGCAATTCATTTGCTGAAAGCAAAGACTATGCCTTGGAAAATGGGCACCGGATCTACTCTCAGTGGTTTTTTATGGGACACCTCCAGAAATGTGGCTGTTCCAAAAGAGTTTGACGGTTTCGACATAATTTTTGTATATGTTCATTGGCACCGGTAATGACTTATTCAGCTGAAATTGAGCTGGTGTACAGCTGGGATAAGCATGAGTTATTTCATAACTGAAATGATTGAGAAAGCTTTTTTTTCTCCCCAAGCAGCAATGAAAACAGACAGCTCCACCCAACTATCCATTCTATTTCCAACTACTGTGTGACTCAAAGTGAAGTTTTGTATGTTCCTGCTTTACAGTAAAACGCATGGCACAGGAGAAGAGTAAAATCACCTTGACAAACATTACACATACACCAAGGGAGAGCAACAAAGCTTCGGCAATGACGTCCCCCAGCATATCCTTTCCATGGTTATTTTTCATATCAGTCCTGTATACATCTGTCCACGTTCATTAATACAACATGCAAGTACCCTAGCCCTGAATTTGTTTAGCAGCCTGCTGTCAAGGTGGGAATGCTTGGTTGGGGGCAGGTTGTGATGCTGGTAGCAAAAACCCTCCAGACTCTTCTTGGCCAGAGTAGAAAAGTAGGGGAAAAAGCAAAGGGAAACTTGCACCTTTTAAAATGGAGAAGTGAAGGGAAAAGACCATGCATTTGAATACCAAGATGATTTTCTAATAAGGTGGCACATATCCCATCTTGCCTGCAATTCAGTGCTGGCCCCAGACACTTCTCCTCCCCACCTGTGCACGCGTCCCTGGCAGAGACAGGAAGGCGGCAGGGCTAGCAGAGCACTGGGAAGTAGTGGTCGAAAGTATTTCAAGGGCTGTTGTGATTTGGCTGGGATGAATTGCAGCCTCTTCTTGCCCTACCATGAGCTCTTGCAGCCCTGGGTTTGGCTTTGATGCTCCCTGCACATGACTGTCCATCTTCAGGGAAGATGGCATGGGCTTGTGACCGACTGAGAGGGACAGGCAACATAGCCTGCAGCCCCAGGGACTTCACTCAGCATGCCGGTCACCCCTTTTGCTGGGCTGGCCCAGATGGCCATGGTGCCCATGTGTCCCGTATGGCCCAACTGGAGCAGAAGGCACTGGTGCAGGAGAGCAGGGAGACCTGCTGGTCTTGCACAGGGAGGGAGAAGAGAAATGTTTATAAACCCTCCCCAGGAGGGCAAGGGTGGGTGCTGGGGTACCCGTGTGGGTCTCCTTGCTTGTGGGGTACCATGAACCGAGCAGAACTGCACTGGCACCATGACACACAAGGAAGCCAGCGGTCTGCCATCCCACAGGCTGGGAATATACCACCTTCTCCCATCTGGCAGTCCCACCAGAGCTGCTGCTCTTATGACTCAATTTGCCCTTATCAGCTGATAACAAGTGCTAACGAGCCTGGGATTTTCAATCTCCCATTCATCAGCCCCCAGGTGCAAGCTCATTAGTTATTATTCATCAGAGAACAAGAAGCTGGCGGATACGCTTTATCAGCCCTCAAAGGTTTTTCACGCAGCACCTGATGCAAAGCAGAAAGCTGCAAAGAGAAGAAAATCACAATACTCATTTGTCTTTACAGTCACTTAAATTTCTTTGCAACTGCTTTTGTTTCAGGGCAGGCGGGAGAGGCTGATACTCCAAGGCAGCATAAGACACTACGGCTCGTGATGGAAGGTCCTTGTTCCCAAGACAGTCCTTCATTCCTGGGATGCTTCCTACAGACCTTATGGTTCCTAGGTGCCATCACTGTGGTGGTTTCAACCCTTCAAGAAGTGACCCTAAGCTAAGACCTCACAGGGATATTGTGGGTTCCCAGGAAAGATGTTCCCAGTGCCTTGGGTGCCAGTGGAAGGACACAACAGGCAGGCCACGCCAAGCAGCTCCTGGGATGTTGCACTTCTGCTGGAGCACTGAAGCCCAAGTGTGGTGAATCTGTGGTGCATTGAAAAGGAGCAATCTGCAGCTGTTGGAAAGGGGAGTGAGAGGAACACAGCAAGGCACAACAGAAAAAATGCAAAATAGCCATCAGCAGYGATTCCTCTCTCCATGAGGCTGACTTATGCACCATCTCCACAAAGGGACATAAAGGAGAAGAAAGTGCTCCCAGGTCTGCTGTGGTATGAAGGCTCATGGGACTGAAAGTGAGAGCTGTTTGGCAAGAGAGCACTGCAGTTTCAAGTGAATTTTGGCATCCATCAAAAGTCTTCTGAATAGAGCTGCTTTCCAAAGGTGAATGACCTCCCCTAGGAGGAAGGAGTGGAAGGGCTTAGACAAACAAAATAGGAGACTAAGGAAAAAAAATTGTATCAGGAGAACTAGGTAGCAAACAGCCCTATAGTTAAAGTCAAGCACAGAAACTACCTGCCGTTTTGCATACACATTTTGCATGAGGTAGGATAACTTTGCTTCATACCTGCATACATATGGTTGCTCATTTTGCACACCTGATTTCCATATGAAGGGATGGTGTGCACAGAAAATAGTAAAAATGCAAGCTTATTCACCAAAATAAATGTCAGTGATCTGAAACCACAGTTTGCATCACTGTGTTTTTCAGACGAGAGTTGTCTTTTTCCCCAGTGTTGCTGTGAGCAGTGAGAGGTGTGTGAAGTAAAACAACTTAAAGTCATCTAAACTAACATCACCTGCATTTCTGTTACTAATACAAAATACAAAGGTGGAAATCTAACTTTATGACTAGTTATGATTAATGGAATTCAGAAAGTTTAGGGGAAATATGAGGTTTTTAAGTTAACCAAAATCAAGCAGGGGCATTCCTTCTTTATGTTTTAAGGTACTCATCAACTAAACGGACACATAAAGAGAACAAAACTGACAGAATATCTCTAAGACATAACAGAAAATGCCTGTGACTGCTTYGCACGTTTCCTTATTGCTATATTACCTAAAAATAACAGAAAAAGTAAAATCTTGATGATGATAAATTGGCATCAAAATCATGGTTACCATTGCCTCATTGCTTTTTTAAAACACAATCACCTACACACAGCATTATAAGGATATGTATATATATTGATCAACATTTGTATTTATAGTTTAATAAATATATTTTTTATTCTTTAAAACAAATGGTCCCATAGGAGAAGTGACTCCAAACATCAGTTTTGCTCTTCCAAATGAAAAAGAAGTTGCCTAGCAATCGTGAAGCTGGGTACACAGAAACACATTTATTCCATCTCACCCCTCGGGATGGTCACGGGCTTTTCTCAAAAAGCAAACACCGCAGCCAACACACTGGTCTTCAGCAAAGCACTCCCTCCTGCCTCACAGTAGGGAAGCAAGGTTGGCATCTCTGAGGATACGGGGCTGAAAGCCCACATCATGCTCTCTTCTACACTGATCAATAGATGCAAAAGGCATCTATYGATGTCTTGTACAGTAGTCCTTGCTTGTACCTATTTGCAATTGTGCACCAAGAGTGAAAAACACTCTCAGGGCTGTATTTATTGCTAGCTGGCAGGGCACAGGCACGACAGGTCACAGGGAGGCATGGTAAGCCAAGCTGGCTGCTCCCCTCCCATGGGTCCAGCTAGCTCGGGAGCACTGGAATACCCTCACATGCAGTGGGGTGGGAAAAGCAGCTCTTTTTGTAAAGCAAGCAAACAAATGAGAAAGTAATATCCCTCTGCAATCTACTTCTGTAACCACTAAAACTCCCCAGGTAACGTGAAGTGACTGAGTGCACTTTTCCCCTCCTTGCCCTTCCTACACACGCGACTCGCAGGCAGATTTCTTCAATTCTTTTCTCTTTAGAAAAAAAAAAATTCAATTGTTTTCTGTAGAAACCATTATTCTGATAGCAACGCAAAATTACATGCAGCTGTTTTTCTTGTGTTTCGATTCAAAGGGATAAAATATCTGTGGGTTTCAACATACTCGCTCTCCTCACATCAGTGGAGCTGTGCTGATTTATGCCAGCAACAGAGCTGAACCTGTGATGCTCATCCAGAGATCACCTACACATGCCCCAAGTTGTAACCTCCACTGAGTAAAGGTATTATTTTGGTAACAATATGCACATATTTTTATGCTCATACACTGAGTAGCCTCAAAATTTTATTCTACGCAAAGTGCCTTAAGATATCTGCTCCTGCTTTGGATGAAAACTGCAGAGCTACAGGAGAGCTCCTTGGTTAAACCTGATGCATCTTTTGCCCCTACCTGGCAGCCCAAGAATGGTGAAATACGGCCGGCACTCTGTAAAGCCAGAGCTCTGCCGCACGCAGCTCCTCCACAGTCCCTGATATTGGAAGACAGCCGTGACCGGGTTGTCATACAAGTCCTGCGTGCTCCACATATCCATGGCAGTGGACACGATGCACCCCGCAACACCCAGTGATGAAACGATGAACCCCATCACCTGGCAGATGGTCGTGGACATGGTGTCTCCCCYGGAGAGAGGAAGTGAGACAGCCCTGATGAAGCCGCAGACCTAATGGGAGCACCAAAGTCCTCTTGACTGAGCCACCAGAAATGCAGCAGCTCTTATCAGATGCTTTCCATTGAGTGCTGTGTTTGCTCAAAGTGTTTTTGCAAGATAGTCCGGTTTCACTCTCGCTGGGTAGGTTTGTGCTGGCAGGGCCAGAGATATGAGCTTTTGTCCTTTAGAAATGCTTGTCCTTCCCCAGCTAAGCAGCCACGCTCTGTCGAGTGTTGGGCAACCCACTTGGAACATGCGCCGTCCTCCCACCGAAACCCTTTGCTGTCCATTGGGCTTCTCCTGCGTGCTTGGCATGGTGCAAATGTGCTGAGAGGGGCAGAGGGAAGGACCACGTTCCCAGGTGAAGTCAGCACCTAGCCCAGGTCACAGACTCCCTGTTCCTCTGCTTATGCAAAGGGGGAGAAGATCTGCCATCAGGCCAAGATAGGGACATCTCTACACCCGGCCACCCATGCAGGCGTCTGCACAAGAGGCACGGTGATAGATAGGGATGCCAGTGGTGAGCTCTGTGTGAGGATGCAGGGCCACCGGCTCAACCCAGGGAACAAACAGGGACACAGCCACCCCTTGCAGCCACTTTGAGCATCACCGAGGTTGCCTCGGATGCTGACCGTGGTACAACCCAGGGCACCGAACCAAGAGCCCCAAACTGACCAAGCAAAGCTCCTGCAACCCTGTTCTTCTTCCGCCCGCATCCCCATCACCTGTCACGTGGCCCCACTGAAATCTGTGTGGGGAGAAGGAGAGGGAGGGCACAGGGACCATTTGGAAAGTGCCTTTTTACAGGTGCTTGTCTATATTGGCTGGGGGGATGGTCCCGGAAAAAGGGGTGGGGGATATAAAAATTAGGAAAGTAATTATCTCTTTGCATGGTGGAGAAATGCTGGGCTCAGGGGAGAAATATAAATTCCCTGTGCCACTCTGCTGACGGAGCGCAGTGAGTTACAAGGACCTTCCAGACTTCACACACATCCATTCTCATCTAATACCCTGCTCTGACTGATTTACTTCAGCCCTGACCTAGAAACAAATTCCCACTTTAACCAGTCCTGATACCGCTGTCTGCCACAGGCACCATCAATACCATCGCCTGGTTGTGAAGCCATGTGAAAGCCACCAGGAAGAGAGGAGAGGCTGATATCTGTGGATGGATGAGTTACAATGGGGTTATTACATGTTGTCTATTGCTTCTGACTTCTGGAGAATGACTGCCCAGGACACCCCTTCTGCTTTTATGGCTGTGCAGCGAGCTGGTGGGCAGCAGAGAGAAATGCTTTTGCACTGGACTCTGCTGTAGCAGCCAGAGCACAATTCACATGTCTGGTGGCCACAAATCACAGCCACTAAAGGCCTCCTGGGTCAGGCACAAGACGGCTTTGCTTCCAGCAATTTTATTCAAATTTAGTCATTTCCACTGACTTTGGCAAGTTTATATCAGAGGAAGGACTAGCTCCAACATATCTAAAGGTCAGAAGTTGCCAGCAAAAATAATAGCGTGAACAAAAAACATAGAAGTAAGCCCTCAAGAACCAGAGGTGGTAAGAGCTGCTCATCCTCAGTGAGGGAGAGGGCATGCTGACTAACATTCCTCATCTTGGATAATGCTTTGTGATAAATTAGGGCTGGAGAGGACCTAGAAACTGGGAGGACAACAAGGGCAGGGGAGGACCTAGAAACTGAGAGAACAGTAAGTGCTAAAACAAGTAATGTGGCCAGCTCTCCATCCCATCCTTCACTACCCCACAGACAGAACTGTGTGCCAATCCGGAAAAGCTGGCTGCACCCAAGCCCAGATGCTCCTCAACAGCTCTCCAGGACTCCTCTCCTTCTTCGTGCCCCAGGACTTGCCACCTTCTTGCCATCTAGTGGCAAGAGACCACATCACTTTTTCCAGACTAGACCACTTCAGACCCTGTCCCAGGGACAGATATTCCTCTGGGACATAACCCCTATGCCCAAGGGTGGTGCCACCCTGCATCATTAGCGTGCAACAACTTGCAGGGCTGCACAGAAAAATGGACCCATGGACTGGTCACAGGTAAAAATAACTCCTGGGGAGGAAAAAGAAAAGCCGGGGGGAGAATACAAAGGGCAAACATTTTTTTCCAGATTTTTTTTTCCAAAAACCTCTACCACTTTTTAAATTACTGTTTTTTCTGCTAAATTGGACATCTGGATGGTTGCATGAACACCAGTGGGGGTGGCCCTCCCATGCGTCATGCCCGCGTGTTTGCTTTGTCGGGAGGGGAGCCACCACTCCTTCCTCTAACCCTTTCTGCTGGTTTTGGCTGCGTGCAGTTGGAGCAGATCTTCAAGCCAATAGGGAACTTCTCTTCTCCTCCTCTCCCCCTCCACCATTTCACGCTCCCAAGCCCCATTGCTCCCCCAACACACCTATTGGAAAGAGGGCCATCCCCTGGATTGCCCCTAATTGTGCCCTGAGCCAGAGTCTGCCACCCAGGCAGTGCTGCCTCGCTAACCTTTCCAGGATACAGTTTTCTCCTGCTGATGGGGGATGCTGCTTCTCATCATCCCTCTTACTCAGGGGCATCGAAACCCCAGAGCGATGGTGGAGCAATCAAAAAATGTCATCAACATTCTCCAGGTATGCAAGAAATCCTGGGTGAACGGGCTTTGATTTTAAGGGCCAGATTGAATCATGTCTCTGAAGAGGATAAACCAGCACAGGGTTGCATATTCCCCCCTGAAACCTCATGCACGTTCCCCCCAAAGATGGAGCTGAGAAAGCAGCTTTAGTAACAAGGGTCATGCTGCGGTCCTTAGCTAAGAGGCAAACAAACACCCAACCATGCTCAGCACTCCAGATGTTGTCATCTTTGAAGTATTGTTGTTTTGGGGGGGGTTCTATTTGCTCATCCCTAAGAATATTGCCTAAAGTGCTATCCAGCCATCCCAGCATTAGCTGCTTGCCATTTCTCATGCTCTGATTAGCATCACACCTGTAAACACTGGGAACTCAAAGCTCCCACAAATACCTTCCTCAGTGGTTGGTTGAAGCAAAGTTCTGGAGAAAAAACACAAACTTGTTTCCATCCCAACCCTTCCCCTAGCCCATTTTCTCTGCCTTTCTGAAATGTTCTTATTTTAAGCTTATTTTTAATGGTTGTTTCTGAGCCACTCATGATAGGGAATGTTTCCCTTTGCAAAAAACTTATAACACCTTTTCCCAGCACCCAGCCCAATAACAGAAGATCAGCTGGGAGTTTTATCTGAACTGTTGGCTCAGAACACAACCTGAAAAGTGGTTGAGTGATAGGGTAGCTGTAGAGCATGTCTAAGCATGTTTACCACAACCTGATGCTCATCTCCAGCCACCCCTGGGAGATGTCTACAGCCAGGAGCAATTGAAGGGTGGCGATCTCTCTCCAAGCACATGCCCGTTGCTCAGTCTCCAGCAAGGTGGTTGAATGCTTGGGCCAGAGGGCTTGCCACACCACATGGTAATGCTGAGCAGTATCTAAGGAAGGGACATGGTGGGGAGACAGCTCTTGCAAAGGCCAAGCTTCCTCACCAAGAAGCAGAGAACAGGGCTCCCATTCTGAGTATTGGGACATCTCCAGCGGTTTACCCAAACTAGGAAAAGGAAAGGTACTTTGTGACCGCTCCCCTCTGCAACCTTTATTTCAGTTCATACTTGCTTTATCTACCCAGGCGTTGACTCTGTATTATCTCAAAACCATTCACTGGGCCCATTGCAACTCCTGAATGTTATCGCCACCTCTCCCATAAAAATCACCTACAGCTCATGTTTACTTTAAAATTTGCAAATATAGCTCACACCCTACCAGTCAGTTCCAGCTTGTTCAGGCCGAAACAAAGCAAATCCACACTTCTTTTTCTGTCCCTCCATTGCTGTGATGACGACAGCCTCCAGGAGTGCGTGGTCCACCAGTCCATAGCATGAGAAGGGCTGACTAGCCTTTCTGAAACTCAGTGGGAAAAGGGGTCATGGAAGGCCCCTGTCCCAGCTCAGACCCACTCTACCGCATTGGTCTTCAGGTGGTCCAGAAGGGCCTTAGAGGTTCCTCAGCAGAGCTGGGGTGCATGAAGTTGCGTCCTTCCCTACATGCTATGAGCTGTAGCCCAGCCCCACATCTCCACAGCCTCTTGCCATTTCCCTTGCCTTGCTCCTCTTCTGGCCCTCAGCCCAGATCCTTTAGGATTATTTTTCACATCTCTCATTCTTTCATGGTGTAAAGGCACGAGACAGTATCAAGGATGTGATGCATGCATCTAGCTTCCTGACATCCCCTGCTGGGCTCTCTGCCACCTCTCCCCACCCTGAGTGTCACTGGGGATCGGGGTGCCCGAGACCTCTCTAAGGGTCTCACATTAGCTCTTTCCCCATCCCTACACCTCCTTCAGCTCCTGCTGTGAGTGCAAACCCACAGCAGCCTCACGTGCACCCTTGGTAGGTTATATCAAGTCCCCAGCCCACCTGGGTCACCTAAAACTTTCTGTGCACGAAACTTGGTCTCAAAAGACTGTAAGCAGGTTACAGCAGTTGCCTGCAGACATTTCAAAATTTGGAGCTGAACTGACTGGGTTAAAGGATTTTAAGTAGCAAGCAGAGCTTGGAAAAGACTTTGCTGTGGCCAT
The DNA here is from genome assembly GCA_035582835.1 of Phoebastria nigripes. Classification (NCBI taxonomy): domain Eukaryota; kingdom Metazoa; phylum Chordata; class Aves; order Procellariiformes; family Diomedeidae; genus Phoebastria; species Phoebastria nigripes. The sequence goes on along the minus strand of JAYKAV010000544.1, from coordinate 1,153,856 downwards.
CACCAGTGGAGGATCGTGACACAGCAATTAGCAGTCCCCATCCTTACAAACTTCAGGCATGAAACAGTTCCAGGGAGCAGAGATGCTGTTTCCTTGGCCAGTGGGCTGCCCTGTCTCCAAAATCCCCAGAGCAACGGTTTTACTAAGGTTATGCCACAAAATGCGTGTTGGTTGTATGAAATAAAAGAAAACCTTGTCAGAACATTGATATAGAAGAAAAAAAATCCAGAAATGCCAACATTAAGACTTCCCAGACATGAATTCTCCTCAGGGAACATCTACGCATCTCTGCTACCCTGCACCAGCAAAACTGAAAGCAGTTGTTTTATGCAAAATCTGGACAGCCATGATTACATTTCCATGGGATATTTTTACTCTGACCCCTCTAGCAACACATACCCTTTTAGTAGTTGGAGAAGTTTGACAGGGTGCTCTCAGACTTTCAAAGTTTACTGTTGGAAAAGCAAAAATATTCTTATTTTTCAAGTCACCAGCCTTTTGTTCCACAGCAGAGAGATGCTTCAGCCTTTCTGAAAGGGTCAAAAGGGGTTTTGACTTGAGAACAAAATGTCCATTCAAAAATGGCTGAACTGGTCTAGCTGAAGAGGTCTGGAAAACAGAGACCAAGACAGACAACAGGAAAATTACTGCCCATGTTATTGTAGTTTAGCAAACTTGTAAGCAACTGAAAAATGCTCCTTTTAGCAGAAAGTGCCTTGTGACTTCCGCACTAGGTGAAACTACCAGCCTTGCCAGAGCTCAGCTATTGCTATTTATCTATTATTTGTGTGTTCAAATTCGCATTGTGTCCTCCAGACAATCACAGCAAGGTCTGCCGACACAGCAAAGCAAGCAGCTAAAAATAATAAGAGAAAGCAAAATCAGAACAAACAGGCTTAGTTCTCAGGTCACATATGTCACCAGAGACTGACTGTTTATAACCGAGCAGCGAGGGTGAAAGCCATAAACTACCTATGTTATTTCTCATTTTCATCTATTATCTTGATTTTTCCTCAATCTATTTGAAATTAAAATTCCCAGCTAAATTGAAGATAGATGATGGGCAAGACAAGTTTAATCTTTGCTATGGGAGCAAGGGATTGAGAAAAAAAATCCTCAGAAACCAAAACTTCATTGATGTACTCAGGTCACCTCGCTGCTTTGCTAGAGTCCTATTATTTTTATTCACTCTGGCACTATTGTTCCCAATATAAATTGCCATTGTCAGAATAATAAATAGGAGTTTATAATGGAAATGCTGACAAACCATTAACTACGGTGTGGTTAGCAAAGGGGGTTTAATGGAGATCAAGGTGCAGCATGGTTAAAATAAACACTGGGATGATCCACTTAAATAATATCTTAACAAATTAATAATCTGATTTTTAGCATTGTTTTTCTCCCCCTCTGGTTGGGATACAGCTGCCCTTCGCTGGCGATGGGTGGGAAGAAATGCCTGTAGGAGCAGATGAATTCAGGAGATGGAGCCAATCTATAAAGCACAGCAGTGGGGCGCTTGTTTTTGCACCAGCTTCTCCAGAGAGTGGAGGTGTCAGACAATATATAACAGGAGGGAAAAGAGGGGGAGGGAGAGCAACAGAGTGAATTCAGAAGAGCAAGCCCTGTTCATTAAAAAGAAAGGAAAAAAAAATCCACCTCACTTTGTAGGGCAGTGCTGATAGCACTGGTCACAGGAATCATCTCGTCGGGACAAAAGCACATAGATATTCATATACCTAGACACCAGCAGGGAAGGCACCAACTCTCCAACACCACTAAGGATGAGGACAGCAACTTCAGGGGGTTCAGGGTCCCACCCATCTTTATTTTTAAAGGTTATGCTTTATTCTTTGAGCTCTTTTTTAATCCCTTTTTGTAGGAGACTGCAATAAGCCCAGCAAACACACATGGTAACTCCACTCTAAGATGACCGGTTCATTAGAAACCCTGACATTTAGGATAGGATGCCCGTTTCTGTCTGCAACTGGGATGGAGATGTAGAGCTTGCTGGGTGTAGCTGAGGAGGGACAGACTGATCTCCTGCAGCCCCTCTGCTAAATTAAGGAAATCCATCCCCCCAACACTGCTGTGTATTTCCCATTTTAGTAAATTAATACCCACCCTACAGACACCAGACTGGAGGCTTCGGAATTGCAAAAAACACTCTAGCTTTTCACTGTAATGCTGGAGGTTAGCAATGGAGGTATTTTGAAAGAACAAAAAAAATCCCAAATCTCAAGTATTCTGGTTTCTTCAAATATTAAAGTAGTTCCCAAAGCTGAACACATGAAAAGTTTAATTGCTTCTTCTGTAGAGTTACATTTTCTGTAATTTTAAGCTTTCAGAGCTGAAGAACTGAAGTAGTTCTGCAGTGTGTGATGGGTGTATGTGTGCATGGGGAGGATTTGCTTTTTACACCTCTATTTGTTCCTCACATGACAACTTTAATCTCTTTACCTATAAGCAATTAGCCTGCTGGAGTCAAGTTTTACCAACCTGTCCTGCCACTTGCTGCACGCATTTTCCCTTGGTGAAACTGTTCAGCTTTGCTGACTGTGATGGCAGTGTGCGAATACAAGCCCTGCACAGATATCCCTCTTTGGATGTCATCCTACATTCACTTGTACCTGCTACAACACACAGCTTTTGCTAGGGGCTGCACAACGGGATGCCCAGGCAGGATCAGGCTCTTGTACTTCTAGGAAAACACATATCTGCACCCCAGACTCTGTGTGAACAAACAAGGGCATTCAAAGCCACAGCTCCAGCAAGAGGAAGATGCTCATGGGCATCCCTGGCACCTGCGCGGGGATGCTGCAGCACAGGTAATGCCAGTTGGGAATGAGGATCTAGAGATGAGTGACATGGAATAYGGCTGAGGGGATGAAACACCCTTCCTACTGGTGTCTGAAGCCACAGCTTCATTGGGTTACACAGATTTGATTTGTGCAGAGATAGACTAATTAGGAAAGAAGAAATTTTTGTGCACAATGCTTACTTCTGTATGTTTTGGAAATGCCATTTTGCAGAAGTTCTGCAATGATTTGCTGATATAATTGGCTTCTTCCCTCCATTCTTGCTGTGCCAAAGCAGAGGCTAGATGGATATAATAGTCTAAGTGCCTTTTTTCTCACTGTATTAAGGCAAGAAGGAAATCCAGATAATCCTGTTGTAACCTAATTGTTTGCACCCCTACATACTCTGGGCACAACCAGGACAGGGATGATACCCGTGGAAGAAAAAACTGGAACCAAAGGAGAATTAGGGAGAAATCCAGCCTGGTGTTGTTAGCCCATACAGAAATACAGTGAGCTGAACTGTGACATATCCTCTTAGAAAGGATCTTCTCTGATGCCAAGAATATTAGTGGTTTCTGGTGGGAAGCCATGCGCAGCCATGCAGCTGGGGCAGGATTTTATACACAAGCCAGCCACGGTACGGGGGACGAATCCCCCCACGGAGCAGCCACAGCCCCGGGTGTATTGCCTGGACAACGCCTCAGGCACCTGATGCATAATCAACAGTAATGAGTTTTGCTGAACGTCAGCTTGGCCGTGGGAGGGAGTTTGGGTTGAGGTGCCTCCAAGGGACCTGTCCTCCAAACAGGGTGAGCACCTGAGGTCCCTTTTGGCTAAAACTTGGGTTCCCCGCTCTGCACCAAAAATTGCCCATCACCACCTCTCACACACGGCTTCTGGCAGCATAGATGGGAGGTGACGTGCCCATGTCTCTGCCCTCCCACCTCTCTGCCCTCGCCACCAGCAAGCCCTACCTGGCAGCCCCAGGATGGTGAAGTAGCCGCGGCATTCGGTGAAGCCAGAGCTCTCCCGGATGCACGTGCGCCAGAGGCCCTGATAGTTGAACACTGCCGTCACTGGGTTATTGTACAGGTCTTGGGTGCTCCACTGGTCCATGCACGTTGACACAATGATGCCTCCTATTCCTAAAGCGGACACCACGAAGCCCATGGACTGGCATATCGTCACAGACATGGTGCTGAATGCTCCCTAGGCAGGTCCTTGACATGCACAAGCCTCCACAAGCTGGGTCTGGGGCAGGCAGCCAGGGCAGAAGGGACTTTTAGCTGGAGGCACAGCCTACGTCACAGACGGGAGTCAGGAGAGGTCTGGTCCGTGCCATACAAACCTACCCTTTCCCTTTATCTGTTTCAGTGAGATAATTTTCCTCGCTCGGTACCAAGAGCCATTTGTTATGCATGGCGTGAACGCCTCGCTCTGTTTACCTTCTCCCTCCAGGCAGAGGTGCAGCCAGCACGGGCAGACGGGGACCAGCAGGTCCCTCTGAAACAGCTCGGGGAGAGCTTCTGCAGAAGCGACTGTGTGCTGCAGGAGGCCAACCACAGAGATGCTTAAATCAGATGAAACAGATAAAAATTATGGAGAGCCTAATCCTTTCCTGGCAGGGATGATGCTTTTGAGCCAAGTGGAGAAGCCTCTATCTGGGGATGTTTGCTCAACCAAAACATTTAAGCAAAGGATAGTGTATAAAAGAGGATAGCGTATAGCAAAGGACAGCGCACTGCTGCAGCAGATGCTTGGATGGACCTTGCTGCTTGGTGAGGTCGGGCTGGGAGCCCACGGGAAAGGCAGCAGTTGCTGAAGAGTGAATGGTGTGAACCTGCAGTTTGCTATGGGAGGACCAAGTCTGGCAGGCAGACCAAGGAAAAAAATAAATAGAAGCAAAGGTATATCCTCATTTGCTATTGCTTTATCTCCTTCATCCAAATATGAATTTGGACTTGTTTAGATGGACAAAGAATGAGGGCAAGGCAAACATGTTGCTACGTATTACTGTAAGACAAGATCACCTAAGAGACCTGACCTTATGACCAAAAATCACTTCGTTGGGTAATGTCTTTTTTGCCCGTTCTGCTACATCCCTCACCACTTCCTTCCTAGCCCAGTTTTCCACTGGTGCCAACCTGTTTGTGATTTGAGAGTAAAGGGGGATGTTGCTGGAAAACTGCTCTCTGTGGGAAGGAGGAGATGATGAGCCCTGTTTCAGCAGCGGCAGCCTCACACACAGCATGTGAAGGGTCAAGGAAGGGACCTTCAGAAGAAGTGGAGCCCGGTGGGGTGACATTTAGGTGGTGGAAGTGGAAGGTCATCAGAAAGCATGAAGTGGACCGCTATTATCTGGCTACATTCACCCTTGCTCAAGGACCATTGGGCCTCTCCCAGATGCTTGGTCTCATGTGTAGATGGACTTCCCTGTGAAGCTGCTTCTGAAGATCATCCAACCTGTTGTGTGAACGCAGTAGTTGGCTCCTAGAGATTATTTTGTTTCTGCATCTTTTTGAGAGCACCAAGCAAGCAAGAAGGGACCTTGGAAAGTTGTCCAGTCCATTCCCACACCCAAAGCAGAGCAACTCTACTTCTCCTAAATCTCTGACCTGCCTTCAGAAAGCATCCACAAGGAAGATGTTGCTCTCACTTGGGATAATTTATTCCAGAGTTTCAAAAATCAATTCTGACAATTTTATGCCTAATACTGAAGTTCATTACACATCATTCATGAAAAGTAGTGCCCAAAAGTAAGCACTAAACAGGGAAAAGCTAACTCCATGTGTCTCACCAACAGTCCTCTGGTTTAAACATAACATTACCCCATTTTCCTTGTTTTCCCCAAAGGAACAGTATTGGTGATTCATATACACTTTCATAATTCACTGTCTCTCAGAGACCCTTTTTTGGACATAGTGATACCCAGTCCCGGTGACACACCTCACCTGCTGCATGTCATGGCTGTAATTACTTTCAGTATCGGTCAACATAGCTTAATCACAGAAAGCTTTCCCGGTATCACATAGCTAAATATAGAGCCTAAGACTAGAGCACAGATACACTTCCTGTGTTTGTCACAACCAGGATCACCTGGTGACGGGAAAGACTCATGACAGCCGGGGATTGTTTTCAATAAATTAACTAAAAGGATAAATTTGCCTTGCATTCGATCAGCCTGTGAGGCCTGAAAAATGCATCTCCATTTGGTACACCTCAATCCCTGCGTGGGAAGCGCTATATATGTGCAAAGGGACAGATCTTGGCCAAGTCATCACTCCGTTTATTTCAATGACTGTGCCAATTTACAGCAGCCAGAGTAAGAGTAGGGTCCTGGTGTGTGAGTAGTATCATTCACAAACAGAAATTTCATAGCTCTAACCAAAAGGACAGTTTTATCTACTGACAGCATTTCATAGTGAAAATAATCAAGGACTGGACTCCTTCAACCACCTAAACTTATGAACTTGACATGAGAGTACCACTTATTTCCTTCGTTCAAAACTCACCAGCACCTTTAACAACTGTTTCTCATGTTGAAGTGCAATCCATGACTCTCACCCAGGTCACCTGGGAGGATCAACCACCATCCTGCACTCTTGCTTTTGCCGTTTCCCCTCCTCTGCCCACCTTTCACAGCACCTCTCATCTGAGCAATTCCTCCTTGATTTCCCAGCATTGAAATAAAATGTATCCTGCCCTACTTAAGTCTTCTGTAAGAGCTTRTTCCTAGACTGTGGTTTTCCCCGGAGCAAGGACTGGTCCACCCTCCAGTGAACAGTGTCAGAATAAGGTTTGGTAGGAAATGCAGGTGCTTTTAATCAGCAGGATTTGTTCATTGTAAGGGAGAAGATTTAAACAACCAAAAGAAAAAAAAAAGGAAAAAAAGGAGGGTGAAGGGTGGCTTTTCTTCATTTTTTGTTACTTATCTTAATATCTTAAACAGAAAAATTAAGCTCGCCCCAATCTCCTCCCTAGGTCTGTTAAATTTCTGTTATAAAACCAATAATTTTTTTTATTTCTAAAAACCAGAAAGAATGCCAGTGTAAACCCCTTCTGAATAGCTACCACCTCCGGTATGAAAAAAACAGCAGGAAATGAAAATATCTCCATAGGGTCAAAGATCTTGCAGCATCTCCTCTCAAGATGCAAAGAACTGCACCAGAGCTGAACTCTACAGAAGCATAGTTGTAAACGTAGTTTTGATGCTACAAATAAGATTAAAGCATGAAGAGATGCCTGTGAATATTCATGTGCTTGGTGTGCACCACCAAACCTCAGCAACAGTTTGATGCTTTTCCCCACCCTCCACCTCAAATAGACCGGGTGGTCCTGCAGACAGGAGAAGTGGTGTGACTGGAAGGCAACRCTTATCCCAGGACACCCTGTTTTCATACTCTTTCCCTGGGTGTCCAGCCCACGTGAATTTTCCAAACTAACTGCTTAGGAGGAAGAATAAGAGATGCTAAAGTTGAGGGAGATGTTACAATGGGAAGATGACCTGGAGTTTGTCTTTCTACAGGGATTAATAGCCTTTATGCTGTGCGAGATGTCGCACCAAGAGATGTGTAGAGAGAGAGAGACAACTTCTTACCTCTCTTCAGGACAATACCCCTAGATGGACCTTTGGACAGACAGCCTAATGCTTGCTGGGTGATGCTCGCCCATGCTGGCCAGGGCACTGCCTGGCTCTGCTTCTTCCTCCTGTTTTCTTCCAGATTGAAGTGGAACCAGGAAAACCTTCCTTGTGCTGATAAAACAACCCTGGAGGAAAATAACCTGCAAACACTGCTCGCAACAGTAGGATTTTCAGCAAATGGTGGTAGCCGTGGGTTTGGCTTTTTCTGTGAAATGGCCTCAAAATAGCTGTGGAAAGAAGATAAATAACTATAGAAATGAATAAATAATAGAGTGCATAAATATTGTAGTTTTGCATTAATATAATGCAATATATCAATATCAATAAATTATATATAACTTAGAAATAAAAACTTCTGGGAGAAGACCAATTTAAAAATAAAGAGAAAAGAAGGATAGAGCAAGGAATTTGGACCTGCAGTTTTACTTGTGCTGGGCCTAAAATGACAGTTATTTCTGGTAAAGACTAAATGGCACAGTCTCTTCTCAGTTATCTCCCACAAAACAGGTATGGCAAGGGCAAAGCCTCCCCTGGGTGTTTTTCTAAGGGCCTCATCAGGGATGATGCCACCAGCTGCTCCTGTTAGCCCAAGTCCTGCCAGCTGTGCCCACCAGCTGTTCCCACTGCCCATCACCAATGCCATGACTGCTTAAAAAAATAATACCCATTAGAGAGTAGAGTTTGTGTTGTTCTCTGTGACTTTGGTGATTTAGACTGGCTTTAGTCATTGCTACTGCCCCTAGGAAGGGGACCCCTCACAGGACCCTGCCCAGAGCCATCAGCCCCTTCCCACCAGCGATGTCCACTCTCCATCTAACACATCTCCTCACCAACTTCACAACCGCATTGAACCTCCTTCTTCCAGCACTGTGGAGAAGATTTCTCCTGAATACAGAATTTGTCCCTGCCAAGGAGGACGCCTTGACTGCCTAATTATTTTATTCATAAGCCAGCCATAATTTGAAAGACATCTAGGTGACCTATCTAAAGCTAAGTGAATCCCTCACCCCGGAGGAGACCCACTCTTCTTGATCCCTCTGGGGAGCTGGGGTTGGGTGGTGGAGGGGCTGCCGGGGGAGTTACGTGCAGCCGGACAATGAGAAACACATTGACAAAGTGTTCACATTATTGGCTGATAGGTCTGCATCAGTCACTCATTCACAAGCACAAGGTCTAAATTGCAGAACCAATTAACGGCACTAATAGCCCTTGCCTGAATTAATCTTTGAGACAAAAGAGGAGAGAAGTGGAAGAGCTATTAGCAAATCAAGCTGTACCATCCCTGCTTTATTGCGGGAATCTAAGTGTCTGTATTTGGCTATTATGAACTGACTGCAATTACAGCCCTCATTTAAAATGATTAAGTGGTTATAATTATTTTTCAATTAAAACTTAGATCTTCCATTTATACAACATTGCAGGCTTCAATTAAAGTCCTTTTTCCTCCCTTTTTTTTGGAGGAAAAAAAGTACCACTGTGCCAAAAGAATCTTGCATCTTTTCTACCCATTAAGAGCCAAATAACATGCTAATAACGCTTTTGTTTGCACCCCTCCTTCCCGGCCTCGCTGAACTCCTACATGGTGAGGGAGATAAACTGCCAGGCACAGCACTTACAGTACCTGCCAGAGGTCAATAAAAATGAGCCTGGAAAGTGGTATGGGCCTCGGCTGCTTCTCTGAAATAAGATATGCCCAAGGGAAATGGTGGGTTAACCGTTTTCAGGGTTAGGCACCGCAGTACTTTGTTACTTAGAAAGGGGGTTGGGTTGGGGGAACTGGCGGGGACTTGGTTTGTCTGGGATTTTTGCAAAGAGTGAACTCACTGGAAAACACAGAGTGTGGCTGCGGATGAACTCAGGATGGGTTTCTTCAAGGTGTGGTTTTAAAAACTAATCTGGGAAGAGAGAAGCCAAGATCTTCATATGCAAATTTACCAAAGTTAAAACTTTTTCTACTTTTCATTTCAAAATGACATTTCTGTTTCTAACTTCACTTATAAGAACATAAAGAGATTTAAAAGAGGAAAGGGAAGGGAAGGGAAGGGAAAGGAAAGGAAGGGAAGGGAAAGGAAAGGATGCAAAAAAGAGGTTGACAAGAAATGCGTTGGTCCAGCCAAAACGTATTTTCCTGTGATTTTTTTTCAGCCACATGCCCAAAAAACTTATTTATGCTTTTCATTACCTATAGGAGGTTAGAGACCTCTAATGGTGTTACTTGGCCATGACTTCTATTGCCAAGTTTGGCTCAGGAGTGTTAGTCATCAGGCAAGAAAGGCAGCTACCATCAAAAGAGCCAGGCCACGCCAAGAAGTCACTCCTTCCATCACTGGGTGACCTCTAACAGGGGACKGCATAGTAAGCTTTGTCCCAGAAATGCTGAGCACACCAGGAAACTTTATATAGAGTACATTTTACAATTAGCCAGGGAGGGCTGGGTGCAGGGGGTGACTCACAGGAGCAGGATAAGAAAGGGTTTGTAGCCCAGGAGGGCACAGGCAGCAGAGCTGCTCTACGCCTTTCTGTTTTTCCCAATGGGTCAGAGCAGCAGCCACGGCTTCACACTATCAGGTCTTCAAAGAACAACAAGGAGCACTTTCCCTCCACAAGTTCATTAGCTCAACCATGACACCTCCTTGTACATGCCCAGGCAAGGTGAGCTTCTCAGTAAGGGCGAACTTCATGCAACCTCTCAACTACTACACTCTTGCCTGTCCCCAGGAGGAAGAGGAGGAAACATGGGCAGGAGAGCTTTTGTCCACCAAAGAGAGTTCAGGAGAACTCATTAATTGCTGGTTGTTTCCCTGTTTTGTGATAAGGAAACATCCTGAAGGAGCACCAACACAAGAGGTAGTGTTTGAAGATGTAGGGAAACCCCTATTCCCACCCAACCTCAACTTACCTCTACAGCCTTCCTTTTTTCTACCATTGACTTTTCGGTCTTAAAACTAACCTGCACTGAAGTGTCCCCAGCCAAGGTTATTGTCAAAGGAAGCAGAAAGACCAGACCAGCGGACGGAAGCTGGGACCTTTGAGTGTGTCTAAAGGACAAGTGAATGACATTGGCCCCCATTACAGGGGCTGCAGTACCCTGTATTGGCACCTAGACACCTTTATGAACCTAGCTGGCAGGGTTTTTGCTAATACTTCTTCTCTAGATTTATTGGTGTTTGGGAACAGGTTGTTTTAAGTCAAGTCCCTGGAGGGAGATGACCCAGTGAGCTCGATCTGGGACCCCAGGCAGAGACTTCTGCAAGCAAGGAAGAACAAACAATAGGCTGCAGGTACAGGATCTTGTCTCTGACACTGATACAAGCTAAGCACATGTGCAATTAACTGTGCAATTAAATACATTCCTGAACAGTGGATATTCTCCTGGATCAGAGCTTTGCAAGGAAGAATCTGAGAACTGCCCCAAATAATGGATGTAGTTAGCTTCGACATGGTGGCTTTGAGTGACAACAGAAACTTGTACTGTGAACCAAACGGCACAGGTATTCTCAATGAAGCAGGTGGGAGTGGTCCCCTGGGAAGAGCTCCTATGAGCACACAGTGCCTTTTTACAATTTACTTGTCCATAAATTGATGCTCTTGCTGACAGCTAGCCTAGGTTTCCTTTCTTTTCCAGGTTTGGATCAATAGGCCTTCTTTTCCCACCTTAAATAATTTCTTGATCACTTTGTGCTGTTTCCACTCATGTATTTGTATACAAATATCATGCGTGCTACTTTTGTTATCTTTCTTCTAGGTGGCACGGGAGTTATCCCTTCATCTCACTACATGAATAATATTCTCTAATCTTGTATTGTATTTGCTGCACAACTTCAGCCCCCTCCAGTGTATCAATGTTTTTTTATTATTTTTACAACTTGCTACAARCCCTTCCTCTTGTGCTGATACAACATTGAGATTGTATATTTAAGTACTTAAAAGCCAACAAAAGCAGAAACTGAGGTTAAAAGTAGAATAAAACTGCCATATCTTGTATGCATGTTGTGACACACTCAGACCCTACAGTCTTCAATTAAGGAGTGCTTGCCTAAAAGGTCAGTGTGTTTGACGTGCATAAGGACTTCAGAGGTGATGACATGCTGCTGCTCACACATTTCAAGGCAATATGGTGTACTGAATCCTGCTACCTTCATTTATTTCTATACTGTAAGCAATCCATGAAAAAGTTTTCTGCTTGTGAGAGGCAGACAGGAATAATTCACATACTATATAAATTAAAGTGTATGAATTTGATGTGCAATGGTAAACTCCATTTACCTGACCAATCAGAACAACTTTAAACACTGGTTTGGGCCACAGAGCAATGAATTTTTTGGCTTCTACATATTTAAGAAGTCATTAATGATTTCTCAATAATTGGCTCTGGAAGTCGATGTCGCACTTTAACTGAGCGAGCACCAGGTTGCACAGAGGCTGCAGGGAGACCGGAGCAGGCGTGTTCTAGTTGCCATATCCAAGGCATGAATAGAGCTAACACTGAACATTATCGCAAGGATGATGCTCTCGTTCAGTGGTTTCATGATGCAAAATGGCTTTCTCCACTGCTCACAGAAGGCACAACTTAGTGTTTTGTGGTATCGGTTCTCATCAGTATGTCCTGGTGCCCTACTTCTCTCTGGTTTGCTAAAAGCACAGTGTTTTTCAACCTCTTGATCACCACCACCAGAAAAGCTTCACCCCCACCAGCCATCTGTGTATCTCAGGCTCAAATCCCAATCTTAAGCCTTGGCAAACCCTCTCTATCCCCAAATCTCCCTTTGCAGCATGGATGCCCGCCAAAGCAAGAAGTCTGGAGGGGTGGAGAGGTTACCTGGGAGGTGACCCAAGGTAACTGAAGGGAAACCAGTGTGAGCACAACCACACCCCAGCTCCTCTCATCCATTTGCAAGAGCCCCAATACGGATCAGTGTTCCCTCTTAGCCAAGAGCATTGCCTTTGTGCGCTCCCACATCGCATTGCAGGGGGGCAGGTGTGACCCCCTGCAGCTCCATCCCATCCACCGGGATGCGGCAGCCGCAGCCATTAGGTCCCCTGGGCACAAGTGGGTGACTTACTGAAATACCATCAGTGCATGTGCCAACCGCATCATTCTTATACATAGGAAAACCATATTAAACCTACTCCACCAGCAGCAATTAATTTTGGGGGGAGGGAGGAGGGTGATTTTTAACATCTAAAGCCCAAACAGATGGTAAATTCCTGTTTCAGGTTTTGTGGCCCGAATCTAAAGGCTCAGACACATCTGTCACAAACACCATTTCAAGTCTTTTTCTCCAAGCCTTTGTTTTCTTCTCATTGCTTTGACACCAACAGATTCCCTCTGGAAATTCAGAAATTGTGCTTGCAAATAATACAGCCCCAGCTTTCTCAAGACCTAAAGCCTGGCATTGAAGGGAGCAATTGTGTCTATCTCCAGTTTCCTTGGAAAGACAAAATTTACTTTGGCAGGGGTCCTCTGCATTGGTGGGCAGAAAGCGCCTAGGACACACTTCTAAATCATTCACTTAAATTTTTTTTCTTGTGTTTACTTCTTACTTCCAAGAAAGCCTATGTGAGCCATACTAGAAGACCTCTCAAGGTGCCTTTCAGCCCTGTTTTATAGTGCTCTGGATAGAGCAAAAGAAACAAGGAGGGAATTTCACAAGTCTCTGATTTTAGGATGAATGAAAGAGGGAAGATGCAGCATGTGAGAAATGAGGACAGATGCCCCTGCAAGGTTCCAGCAAAGTCCACTGGGGACAAGGGACAAGGAATAAACTGTCCCACCTTCCCCTGCATAGCTGTTGAGAGTCAGGATTTATTTTCACCATCTAGGGCAGCTTTCTACACAGTCCAGGAATTCAGAAGGTGTGGTGCCACTGGCAAGTCCCAGTGCTGCAATGGAGTGTCCTTGCAAGGAAGGAAAAGAAGTCTCCAGCCCATTAGGGGATGTGCCTGAAGATCCTTTGCATTGTATATTTGTATTTTAAATTCATCATTATTAATTTTTTTACTCAAAAGCATTCAGATCTGTCCATTGTCCTTAGGTGTAGCTAGACAAGAAAGTCACAAGGAAAAGTGCAGTTTCACTCTAGAAAAATAAACTTCTCTACTTGCTTTTGTGATGTCTGTATCCTTTGCTGCTGTCTCTTGCTCTTTCAAGGAAAGCAGATATTCTCTTTTTTGTAATAAAAGGCTCAATTTTCTATTTAAAAACTTCTTCAACTCATTTTTTTAGGTAAACTTTGTTGGAAAAGCAACAGAAATGGAGCTGGCACATAATTCTAGTATGCAGACGATGATAGATGTTTCTGTGCAATGCCATTCATGTAAGGCTGCATGAACTCCCATTTCAGAGTCATAGGGTGTCTAACGCATATCCTGGGTTGATTTTTCAGAAAAAAGATAGGAGTGCCATATTGTTGCATTTGTATTGGCCAAACCTCCCCTCTTAGGTGGGAATTTCAAGTTTCATGCAGAGCACCAGCCTGCTCTCTTCCAAGTTACCTTTCTCCCATCTCCTCCTCTTCATTGGGCAAACCAGGGTAAAACTCCAGAGTCTCCCCCGGGTTTTCCTATTCTTAAGTGTAGCTTTTCCGCCCCAGCCTTGTCCTCTTTTTCATCTACACTACTTTCTCAAGCTGCCTCCTGATGTGGCAAGTAGTGAAACTGTTAGAAATGATCGCATCCAAAGCAATGGCAAAGTTTAACATGCGTGGATTACTTTGAAGAAAAAAGCCTATAAATATTGTCACTGGCCATATCAAGAATATTTCCAGGGCTCTGTGTTTTTGAAGCAACTCACAAACATTTGACTAATTAATTTCTACATGAGGCACAGGCTGCAGCAGGAGATCCTGCAGACCCCTGAGCATGTGGCATGTACCAGAGCCTCTCACTTTGACCCCTGAGAGCACCCTGACCCTGCACAGGGTGCCTGGCTGGTATTGCCTTTAAATGTGTTGATAGGCCTATTGATCTGAATAAAAGCAGTATCTGGGCTGTGACCTGAATACACAAAGATTTATAATTACTTTGTCTTGTTGGGAGTTGTGAAATCTCTGGAGTTTTCATGATTCTGCTGTTGCTGGAGTGATGGGAACAAACCTAACCAACTTGGAAAAAATGGACTTTTTATGGTGGAGAAGAGAGCACAGATTAACCCTGCAGATCTAAACCCCAGGGAAACTTTCACAACAAAATACTTTTGCAAAAATGTCAGGCTGGCAGGGGAAGAGCATGGCACGTTTGCATGCACATGGCAGGGAGATGCCAGCAGCAGCGAGGAGAGGAGCAGCCCCAGCACACGCTGCCGTAAGTGCAGGCAGCTGCCCAGGGGACACGAGGGACATCTGCCTCCACCTTGCTCAGAAATCTCTCAAAAAGAGATATTGGGCTTAGGCAAAGCAACGTGGATTGTCGCCACAGGATGGCAGCAGAAACTCGTCGATCCAGTGCTGGCCTGACCTTCTGCCCTGCTATGATGGTCTTCCTCTATTATATGCAGTAAATTGAATAATTTTATTGTCTGGAGGAATTTTCTGCAGTTTTCCATCCAGAGACCTGCTTTGGTATTTCAAGGAGAGGGTACAAAAATAAAGGATGACGGTGCCCACGCACATGTCCTGTGTCCTGCAGCACAAGGGTTTCCCCCAGCGGGACATGGGCACCCCCCGAGGGCACAGTGCAAAGGGCTGGTGGGTTAATTGATGGGAGAACTCTGCTACTTCATCTGAGACATTGCAGAATCACTGAACACAGATTAAAAATATATATATATATATATATAAAGTCTGTTAGTCCACCTTGTCCACCTCCCTCCTCCTCACTGCTCCCTCCGTCCAGGACACTGGCTAGCCAACCTTTACATACTTAGGCTTTTCAGTCTTTCCAGCCCATTTCAGGTGCGTTGTTGCTCTTCTTCATCTTCCCTCCTTTTTATTGACTTCTTGGGCTGTGCTGCCGATAGCAGGTGGTTGGCTGTACAGCCCTGAATGCACAGCCAGGCACCTGCAAACCTGCTCAAGGCACTGGAAAAGAAAAACACCCTCCCACTCCCCCTGCCTGTCCATCTGTCTGTCATCCTCCGACTCTCCTCTCAAAGGCAGGGACCAGCTTTCAGCCACAGCACTGTATCAATGTCTGATCTGCCTTTCCTCCTTTCCATGTGCTTCGCTGTGCAGGAATGGCTGGGTCTGAGCAGTGAGTGGATGGACTTCGCAAACTTCAAAACAGTGCTACTGCCTCTGCCCTGATCTTTCTACCTGTTCTCTCTGTAATAAGGTGGCTACGTTTTTTCCTCTAAAAGGCAAATATTATATGTTTATGCAGGCAAGTAAGGTTGGTAGCCTTAGGGCTTCTTTTGTTTGTTTGTTTGTTTTTTAATTTTCCGTGTTTTGGTAAGCCTTATTGACTGTCAGTGTTCAGCCAGTGAACTAAGACATAAATTACGCATATGGATCTCCCATGATCAGCCCCTAGACTAATACCCAGCCAGAGAGTTGGTTTGATTGCTTTTCTAGTTTAGCTGCTTCACAGTATTGGCAAAGGCAAGCCATGTGTTTTTTCTGAAGCCAGATTTGGGCTTTTTGGTTAAAGACCTTTGCCAGCCCTGCTGGGGCCTCTGACACTTTACCCGGATGCACAAGGAGACAACGATCTGTATCCAGCCCTGCTCTTCTCCRAGACATCTGCTCTTAAACCCAACCAGCTCCCTCCAGCTCTGAGTGTCCCAGTCTCCAGATCCCACTCCCAGGGCTCTGCAGAACTGCACAGAAAACAGCATGGGAAAAGAGGCCAGTGCAAAGATGTAATTCACATTTCCCCCAGAGAGGGTCCGGGTTTACCTGCAAAATTCTGGCCATTCAGATTTTGCATCCAGAGCTGACAGTACTCCCAGCCTAACTTTTCTTGTGGTATTTCAATGCCTGCAGGTGTAGAGCCTGGAAAGGAGATGAAATTCAACATTAAATAAGTTATTTGGGCATTTTTCCACCCCTCAGTGGAGGAGTGCTGCTTCCTCTCCTCCTGGATAAATTGTCCCCCTTTCAACTGTTTTTCCCGTCTCCTTTTCCTATTCAAGTCCTCGACTTAGGTAGCGCCTTTCATTTTAATAGTTTGCTGCAGGTTTTATAAAGAGACCAAGGAAACTCTTGGGCCAAGAAGACCAAGGAAGTCTGAAGAAGACCACGGTTTTCTCCAGACCATATGAACAGCACTGTGCCGCAGAGACACTGCACCTGTATGACACCATTACCCCAGACCTCAGGGTTGGGGGCCACAAATGAGGCTGGAAAGGGGGGATATAGGAGCAAGAGCTGGTGGCTGGTCAGGTAGGGTGGCTGGATAAAGGTCCATTTCCCCCATTCTGACCACCCTAAATTATCTTATCCAGTGGTGTTGAGTCGCCGTAGAGCTGGAGGAGTGATGGGGAAAGTAACTGGGATGCAGTAGCACTCCCTGTCACCCTTAGAGAGAAGCAATACCTCAATATTTGACACCTGGGGGAAAGAATGAGCCCACAGTAGCCATCCTTCTCTATTGCTAAAGGTCCCACTGGTGGGTCCATAACAGCCCCTTGCCAACAGTGTGAAAGGCAGCCGGTGGATCCAAATCTGCCCAGACTCACTACTGGTGTGAATCAATGTCTATCATCTGTCAGAGAGGTTGCTACACCACTGTGAACTGGTGTTTTTTTCAACTCCCCATTAAGAAAGTCCATCCCCATCCAAATATAATTTAAGTTCTGTTTCAATTGAACAGGAGTCCATATCTCTAACCAACATTACCGTTGGCAGGAAGACCTAAGACTGAAAGGCTGTAGAGATTCAACTAACCATGTCACTGAAAAAAGTGGTCCTGTTGTGATCCCTTTGATTTGGCCCTAAGAAATCCCATCAAAAGATGCACTAAATTGCTGGCGCATAGAAAAATAGAAGTCATTTTATCCAGGCTTTAGGGAAGATATATTTCCCCCTTCGATACAGTATCTAGTGAGTCTGTAACTTAATTGTTATGTTTTGTAGATGAATATGATATCTTACCAATATTTTTGCCAGTGGTGGGTACTTTGAGCTTCTTTCACTTGAAGGATACAAAACCAAGCAACATCGTATCACTACACAGTTACCAAGGTAACTGGAGAGAAAGATACAACCGGCTGGGGTTGCACACTTTGTGATCTCACTTCATTAGCTCATTTCTTTACATCAGCTTGCTTTTCTAGCTCCATTTCTCCCTTTGCCTTGAAACCACACAAGAACTGTGAATCCACTAAGTCTCTTAGGAGAAAGGTGATACTGCCCAGCAGCTATTTTGTGAGAAGCAGAAAAACCATTCGTGAGCCATTTGTCACTATGATTTCATTTTGGAAGACATTTGTTCACCTCAAAAGGGAATGATGGGGGGAAGTGTGTCATGAAGAAGGAACTAACAATGCAGTTGTTGTCCCTCTACCTTGGTGGCCAAAATGTTGGCTCTCACACTCAGAAGACCTTCATGTCAAGGTGCCAAGCCGTGACATCCATCCTTCTCCCACGTGTGGCATTAATTCATTCGTGGGCTTGTGCTCCGGGGCGAAGCAAGAGCAGTGGGCAAATGGTCCAGCTGTGATTTGCAAAGCATCAACTGGGATTATGTCCTCAAAGATCACAGCGTGAGCAGCTCCCACAGAGACCTGTCACGGCATTACAAAGGGTGGGTGCTAATACCAGTGCCAGAGGAAAATCAGACTGGGAATAGACCCGATATTCGGTAAAACACAGTATAAAGGTGCAGTGAATGCAACTGCTTCCTAAATGCAGTATTTAATAAGCACCCAGGTGATTGCAATGCAACATAAATAAAATGCATTCAGGAACATACAGCTAGAGGCTCAAGTCCTTCTAACAGTTTGGAAACCAGGTTCTTCACCAGATTTTTTTAATGCATTTGCATGGCAAAGTGTCAAGACAAGTTGATTTGTGATAAAATCAGTTCTGAAGTATGTTCAGTATAAACCCAAAACTCAAGCCAGGCACTACTTTGAGAAGTTACAACACTAGGATGGATAGCTGTGCAAATGTAGATCCAAGAGCAATATGCTGCTGCTGAGACACAGACATAAGACATCCAGGGATACATACCCTGCTTTAGTCCCTCCCCACTGTAAGAGGGAGAGGAGGGTGAGAGAAGGCAGGAGATGTTGCAGGGTGCTGTAACCTGTGTAGCACTCAAGGCCTCTCCCACATACAGTTTTGGTGTTTGCCTTTCACTTGCAGTGCTGTAACTGCTCACTTACACGCCTAGAGGCTGCTGTGGCAGTCTTTACCCTGGCATCCCAAGTGCTCTTATCTCAGGGCTTTGCACTGGTAGATATGGAAACACTGTGTGTGTTACTTTGGGGATCTTGTAGAAAGCATTTGTCACTGACTTGTGAATCACCCTTACTCCCCCTGTCTCACTGCCCTTTCCCTTGTTGCCTTTAGTTTATAACTTCAGAGCCTAGTATATAGTATAGTAGATAGCAGTAATTCACATTCAAATAGATGCTACCCAATAGTGTACATGCACAAAGCTCAATAACCAGTGTGCAACAACTGCACCTGATCATGCATACTCCAGTCAGTGCTGAAAGAAGTGAGAACAGCCCATAGAGTTTGAGCAGGTCCTGATGAAAACCACTTACTTATTGCAGGGGAGGTCATCGGGGAGGCGGGGTGCACTGGAAAGAAGCCCAGAGGAGGATGCTTGCCTGGGGACTCCCAGCTAGCATCTGAACTACCACCCAAGTGCCCAAGGATGGAAGAAGAACAGCTCCAGCCTTTGTCATCTGCTGGAGTCCAAGGACTGGGGTCCTGGGGCTCAATTCTTCCCCCTTATCAACCTCAGTTCCACTTCAGCCATCTCTGCATCATGGATGTGAAGACTTGTTGGATGCTGGTGTCAGTAATAAGCTAGGCAGTGATTTCAAAGAGACATTGCTTACACAGAGGTGTGCTTGCACTGGGTTGCAGCAAGTACTGAATCAAAGCTTCCCTTGCCTGGCTCCATGCCCCTACCAGATATGCACTAAATGCAAAACTCAATACAGAAAATAGCCAACCACAGAAAAATCAAGCCCAGACTATTGTTCCCCTCCCCGCCCCCTGCCCCGCCCATTTTACTATCTCTTTCCAATCCCAAAGACAAGATACACTGATAAACCTGGGCAATTTGAGCCATGGAGGATACCGATCTTAGGTATTACAATAACCCTTACACACACCTCTCCTTCACACCAAGCAGTTTCTACATCTAGCACCTCATCATACCCTACGTGTGGTGCAGATGGGTGAATCATCATCCTGGGGACATCAACTCCCCTGCCAACTTGTTAACCTTTCAGTTTTTTACTCATTTCAAACACACATGGCAGACTCAAGCCTAGCACTGCCTCCTCACCTACACACTGATGCTTCCAGTGCCCAGGAAGGGCGTGCAAGCCAACAAGGACCATGCCACAAACGTGGGAACACATCCCACAGAAAAAGGGTCGGATAGGCCAAGAGCAATAATATTTCTGAAATAAGGGGGTGGGTTTGTCCCAGTAGTATCTACTGGTGGTGACAGCAAAGTGCTTACTGATCTCTTTTGTGGCTTCAGTATGTGTTTGGTTGCCCATCCTCTGATGGCTCATTTTCAGCAAGGTTGGTCTGTGTTGGAGGCAGGCAATAGAAAGAGCTACCAGCTCCATGCCTTCCCTACACCCTATTACACGGTTATGTCTAAAAGACATACCCAGGGGACAAATTATTTAACATAGGGATCATCTGTCATGCTCCCTCAAGGAGAGACCTGAGGCACACTGGATGTGCTATGGGGAAGGGTATGGAAAAGCCGGAAATGGGATAGTTTTCCTATTACACCCTGTGCTTGTTATTACCAAAAAAAAAAAAGGTAGCTGTTGAGCCTCATATCTTGTATTTCAGAGCACATCAGCCTATCCCACTGCCTACTGGGAAGAAAATACGTCCTGGCCTGGTTTCTAACTTTTTTTTTTTTTTAAATAATACTGTTTGTCTCCCAAGCTGTGCATTCCTGCTTCTCTTTCCATCTTCTCCCTTTGAGAATGAAAGCAAGGACAGGTCACTTGCCTTTTTATATGAGCATCTCTCTGAACATCTCCAAGAGAGGGAGAGAGAGAAAAAGAAACCAAAACCACAAAACAAAACGAGAGAACATTTTTAATTGAAAGTGTTTTGTTTTCGCCAGGATTTTAACTTTAGAGAGCGCCTCACAAATACTCTCTCAGGGTCCACTGCTGAACGGCTTTATTCTGCCACAGGCAGGCTTTCATGGTGCAGCACAATAGCTTTTGTTTCAGAAGTATAGGGCAATGAGGACCTTGAATGCCAGAGGTCTGTATTATATCCATAACTGTAGATTTGGATGGTGGAACGGAGGTTGGGGGAAGGTGAGAATGAAAAATTTCTCCATTGTATAGATGGAGTCCTTCCAGCAAACACTGGCACAATAGGAAGCACATTCTTAAGAGCTGAAGCAGACTCTGGATAAAGACTCACTCATTTTGTACATAATGGTCCCTGTGCTTTAACCTTGTACAGCTGCTATGACACCTGCTTTTCAAAGCCATTGTYGAAGAACAAGCAGAGCTTTGTCTGCTGTAT
This sequence comes from Phoebastria nigripes, assembly GCA_035582835.1. NCBI lineage: Eukaryota > Metazoa > Chordata > Aves > Procellariiformes > Diomedeidae > Phoebastria > Phoebastria nigripes. Next base: position 1,132,782 of record JAYKAV010000544.1, on the reverse strand, counting down.
ACATTCTGCACCACACATGTTAACATTTCTCTTTTTGTATTTACTTTTGTTTCCCCCACCTTCTCTCTCCCTCTTTTTTTTTTCCTTTTTTAAACATAACAGTTATGAATGAATGGCTGAAAACTAATTTCAGCCTTGATTCCAGTAACATCGTGTCCAGTCTGAAAGTCTCAACATATTGTAATGCAGAATAAAGGGCAGATATTAGACTGGGGAGTACTATTTTCCTTTTCTATCAAACCATCAGTCTTTGTGTCTCTGCTTCCTCCTCTTTTTTCCCCATTTCCCTCCCTTTCCATCTCTCTGGCTCTAGTTTGAAAGGACAGGCAGAACCCATCAGCTCATCTCCCCTCCAGCAGAAACAGCTGGAGGACTCCGTGGCACTGGCTCACTCACCGCTGTGACTCACTGGGAAGCATCTGGGATGGACGGTGGGAAGTCCAGGTTACCAATGCTACTGATGAGATGGGAAAGGTTTGGGGCACCACAGTCCTCAAGTGGCCTTTTCTTGGGCAGGGATCCAACTGAAGACAAGAGCAAAGGAAGCCTGCAGTAGACAGGATCTCTGTTATCTTCCTCTCACTTTGCAATCTGCAGTGGAAGTAGGGCAAAGACATCACATCCTTCTGAATTACCTTAAAGCTCCCCCATTTCCAAGTTTCTTTAGCTGAGTAGGTGCTTGCTACAGGGGGCAATGGGAATAAGAAAAACTGCTACTGATCTATCAAGGAGTGAACGAATGATGACTCCGGCCAATGGAGCAGCTAAAATCCAGGCCCCAAGATCTGATAGTGAATCATATAATAACAAGGTTATTGATGATGCCCACTCCCAATAACCCCAAGGTTATTGATGATGCCCATACGGAAATATCTGTGAAGTAGTGAGTAATTTTCCGATGCCTCATCCCATGGATGATGGCCTCTATGTCATACAGCAGATGATCTCTATAGGGAGGAGGTTCTGCTTAATATTCTTCAATGAGCAGAATCAGGACCAATAGTAGCCACCAGTCTGGATCTGCTTCTTCTCTGACCAGCACAGGTTCCAACTTTGACAGAGGCTTAAAACTGTGGCGATGCTGTTAACTATGTCCTTTTATGAACACACACACACGGGAACATCAGAGTAGGAGAGGATGGCCAGAGGTAAAAACAAGTGATCTGCTCATGTAAGGTTGGTTATTCCAAGCATGTTGCATTGCCCCTGAGCAGTACAAGTTAACAGGTTCAAGGTGCAGCAAAACCCTTAATAACCACCACCATTAAAATTGTCTGGGCTTTATGCTTGCATTTGTTTTTGTGGCTTGGGAGGTTTCCTTTGGTTTGTGGCTACAAACCCTCCTCCGCTCAAAGGCAGATTTTGAGGGCTACAGGGAAACGTCTCCTCCTCAGCTAACCTCCCTTCCCAGAGCATGAGTACAGCTCCTGCAGAAGGGGTGGGGAGGATCCTCGGTGCCCAGACTCTCTGTCAGATTCAGCCCCTTTCTGACACTGGTATTACCGTGGCATGAGAAGGGACATTAACGACAGTGAGAAGTGTGGGGTAGGAGTGGTTTCCAGGTCCTAGACACTAGACATATATTTTCCTTTTTTCAAAGAAAAAAAGAAAGAAAAAAGAGGCCAAAATATGAAATTAAAGGCAGGAGGCTGGTTTCTGAAATCCCTATTTGAGTTTCAGTTTTTCATGAGAATAACTCAGACTTATTTGTTTCATGGTTGCTTTCATTTCTAATTATTGACAGGAAGTGCCTACCACATTCACTTGATCTTTAGCATGTTCATACTTGTTGGGGAAGGGAAATATCCATGGATATATCCAGAAGACATCCACTGTCTTCAAAATGTGAGCAGCTGGCAGGACGGCAGGCAAAAGAGAGGGGCAGGCTGGAGTAGGGCTAAACACTGAGCTTCTGCTGGGCACAAATCTTGGATGCTGGGAGAGATTCATTGGCACAAAACCTACCTTAGGACTGTGTTTATCAGAGCTGCTGCCCGAGGTGGGAAACTTAAACAGGACTCTCATGAGATCAATGTTATTTCTGAAACCTCACATCCTTTACTGACCTGAATTGAGGCATTATTTCTTTTTTAAGTATGCTTCTCATTTGACTGGTTTGGCATGAAGCTTGGACATGTGCACCTTTCAAGTCCAGACACTGGGAGCTGAATGAAAAACAGTTGAATGAGAATGATGAGAAATTATAACATAAGTGTTAAAAACATGTCTCAAGGTTTTCGTGCCAACCTCCTGAATTAAGCAGCCTAACTCTTAACAAGGGATGTGTCAGACTGCTCTCCTGTGTGCGTCCTTCCCAGGTATGTTGGAAGGGAGATGTGAATCCCAGCGGGCTGAATTTCATAATATCCATAGAAGTAGGAATGTTTCAATTCAATCAATTTAAAAAGAAAAAAGCAAAGAGAAAGCCAGAGTGGGTGCAACTTGCACATTCAGTGCTCAGTCCTCTTTCATGTCAGACCCCCAAGATCAGTTCACACCTCAATATGTAGGCTGTTAATAGAGCACAAGACAATTCAGGCACCGAGCCATCCAGAGCATAATCCTGCCATTTGAAAGCACATAAAGGCACTTCATAGCAGCAAGTGTCAATAGTCACTCCCCTATTGATATAACATCCCTTCCCTCCTCCATAAACTCCATCTGGCAAAGAAAATAAACAAGGGTTATATGAAATCTAACCCCAGCATAGCTATAAAAGATGCTTCACAAAAAAAACCAAAAAGGTGATATTTAATCTGCTAATTCATGCTCAGGTCTTTGTTCCTTGTTTAGGAAGAGTGTCCACAGAACAGTTCTGATTGATTAGGGCAGAGGGGGAAAATACAGCTCGTATCCTCCACCACATAAGCTGCTGGGAGACCTGTCGGATAACAGACAGATAAAAGACCTAGTGGAAAGAGGAAGAGGCAGAAGCTCAAGGAGCCCTTAATCCATAGTCTCATTACAAACCATTGGACATCCCTGCATCTCATGCATTTTCTGCATCCCCAAATTGTTGGGGGACACAGCAGCAGAGCTGAAAAGGAGCATGGACAAGGGATGTGCTGCCAGAGGACTTAGGAAGGGAAGCAAAACCCAACTTGCTGCAGACACATAGCTTGTACTGGGGCTGTCTGCAGCCACGGCTGGGACCCAGGCGGTGCTCATCCTGCTGAATCTGCCTCTCACGCCCTAACACCCTGCCCCGTGGGTAAAGGCAGCACCAGCGCAGCAGCAGGGCTTCCTGCAAAGCCAGGCTCTTTCTGTCAGACAAAAGCACCAAAACGCATCACTGTCTCTTTCAAAATGCCCCACAGTCACCCTGAAAGATTCCAGGTCTGTGCTTTTCTTGAAGAACAAGGAGTAACAGGCAGAGGGTAGATCTGAAAACCTCTAAGGAGTGATCAAGGAAGAATTTAGGCACCTACATCAAGAAACATAGACCACAAAAGCTCTCTTTTGGCAGCTGACTGTCTGTTAGCATCTAAATCCCTGCTACAGCACACATGCAGAAGCACTGCCCTCATGCAAGGGCTGGCCAGTCAGGATGCCACATGTTCTCCAAGGTGCAGGGTCCATGAGAAATATCTGGGCCAATTCCTAGGAGTGTCTCAGGAGAAGGTCTAACCTGTTGGGCGGAGGAGGGCTGGACACCCCTTCCCCAGTCCCATCAAAGCGATATAAAAAGAGCGCATCTTTCACAGTGTCCCAACAGCCCAGTTAACCATGCCCAGCAACACGTCTGAGATGTCAATACCAGCCTCAGAGCAGGTCGTTATTCTGTGCTACAAGAAAATGCCTCCATCAGAGACTCACCATTTCTCTAGCCCTAGCTTACGTGTTTCCTAGGCTTTCCCTACTGCAACACAATTCCATGCACCAGCTGCAGGGACCCGCTTGGCTATCACAAGCCTCAGTGGCTAGCTGTCCCACTCCACCTGAGAGAGGTCTAATCCACCCATATTGAGTTCATGAAACTCATTCTCAGACCCACATCAAGCATGGGGACGTGGAGCATCACCAAATCTGTGCCCTTCTCAGGATCTGGGACTGTGATTTGAGAGAAGGGTCCAAACTTACAAACTTCTCAGATAGTCCTTGCAGGAGTTAAATCTCCCTCCTACTCATCATCCTAGGCTCCTGCAAGTTTTTCAGAAGGGCCTTTCCCTTTGTTTCTAGGAGCCAGTGTTTTTGGGAGCTGCTGGTACCAGTCACTCCCAGAAAGCTATCTAGGCAATAGAGCATCCTGAAGGAAAAAGCACAAAATAAGTGTGAATTACTGTAAAACTGTCAAAAGGCACCTTTGCTATCCTGATGGGACATGAAGATGTACTTCACTTGCATGGAAGGAACCAGAAGATGTAAGAAGAGACCCTTCAGAGGCCGGAGATGGGGTGAAGCAGAGGTGACTTGGCTGTCCAGTTTTCGCATCGGTCAAATGAAAGATGATTTGCAAAAAAAACAACCCTGATTGGTTAATGAACATCTCTCAATTTACAGCAGCAAAATGCTGGGTGCCATCAAATGCAACCCAAAGTTAAAGCTATGACTGCTTTAATAATCAATGACTGCAGAGTATTTAAAAAAACAGCTAAGCTTTCAGGGGCTTAAGACTTATTGCTTGCATTTTCTCAGCTTTCTTAAAGAAAAAAGGGGTGTTGTAGAAAATGGTCAAATTTATCATTTATAGCAAAATATTAATGTAGCAGCAGGAGACTTGATGTGGCCATCTATCTACAAGCATTCAGACTTCAAAGGAAGCATAAACACGAAATTAATGGTTTGTCTAGTGTAAAGGAAAAATAAATGCAAATGTAGCCTCATTAATACCAAGTGGGTGACTTCTTGGTTTATGGGGTTTGGATTGATTTTGTCAAAGGCCAATAGATTTATTAAAAATGTCTTTTAAATTTAGCATCCGTATACCCATTAGTTGAAAGAAATAAAATTCTCTGCAATTGCCACCACCTCTCCTCCTCCTCTCCCCCCTCCCTGGATGTTGTTTTACCTAAATAAAGTTCTTGCATTAGGACTCACTTTCATACTGAAATATGTCTCTTGTAGAAGCTGCTATAAACGTCAGCATTTTCCACAGCATTAGTTTATGGGCAGAGTGAATTTTAATGGCATCGTAATCTCGCTGCAATCAATTGTGGTACATGGTGGGGGGAAACCTTAGGGAGTGTCCATTAACCAGAGCTCTGCATCACTCCCAGTGCTCAGGAGCTTCCAGAGGGTGCTTGGAGGATTTTTTTCTTTTCTTTTTAATACCTATTCACAAAATGTTTGTTCTTGGCTGTTTCACCTCATTTCTCATGGCTCAAAGCAGGCTGAGAGGATCCTAACTCCTCTTCTCAGGATGTGCTTGCTGGCTGGGACATCTCATGTCCATCCTCTGCCATCCCTCTGACCCACCGGACCAGGATGGGATGCTTTCCAGACGTCACATAGACAACGATGGCAGCTGGTGGCTGCATAATCACGGTCCACAGGCTAGTTTGTTTTTACCCAATTTAACATTCAGGGGTGTGACAATAAATCTACCAGTTGGCATGACATAGTGCCTGAGCTGATTTAACCCCTTCAACGTACACTGTCCCAACACACACCATCTCCTGCAACAACAAGGCACTTGCCCAAAACCAGAGGTCAGCAAAATGTGCTTGTGCATCTCAGGCCCTCAAGGAAGAGCCTGAGCTTGCACCATGTAAAAACCTTTTTCCTACGTCTTTTGACCTGTTGAAGCTGACAATAGTCTGCACCACGTTTCCACCACTCATGAAGCAAAGCTGTAGGATCATGTCCTCTCCGAGACAAACCCCTAACTTAGCCTGCAGCAAGGTTAGCTGATGCATAGCATAGGGTTTTCATCAGGAAAATAGAAGAATACAGCCTTATAGTCCCATATCACATACTTTTGGGTTGCTGCGGGACTCAAGGTCGCAATTCCCCACTCCAAAAATCATGGAGAAGTTGTCCTGAAACACAATTCTTCTGTTAAAGTTGATTTGTTCAGGCCATTTTAAAGAAAGAACTTGCAGAGATATTGCTGTGCTCCCATGTCTGTACAGGAAAATGGTACAATGTTATGGGAGAGAAAAAAATGGAGAGAAACAAGGAGGATGAAGAGATCTGGGCCCTAAGGATGCGCTTGGTCAAGTAAAAGATGAGATGAGGGAGACACGGGCAACTAGGAGAGAATAGACCTAAACTCACAAAAGGCCTGAAAATGGCAAGCTTGAAATCCCTGTTAACAGATAGGCATGTAATGCAAAGCAGGGACACACATAGGTATCAAATCTCTGTGTATACACAAGAGAGAAAAGAAAAGGTCTTCACTCATTTTCTTCAWTAAAAATAAATGGGAATGCTTCTTAAGATAAACTTACTCTAAAGTTCACAAACAAAACCCATGACAGCTGCATGAGGAGCACCCTTTCCTGTATCTCGGTCTTTTTATTTCTGTAACTCTGATCTAATTCTTTGTTTAAGCAGATTACGAAAATTGAATTTGAATCATCACGTTTGCCACACAGAAAAACATTTGATTTGTATGATCTTTGCCATGACAAAGTCAAAAGAAATGAAGACATTGGATTTCCTGGGAACTGTAGTTTTACATACACCTGAACACTAAGGTAAAGACTGCAAGGGGATCCACCACCTCCCACTCTAGTACAGGATGCCACTTGGGTGCAGTGATTTGTTCTGGCATTCTTGAAAACTCTAGATTTGCTCTCTCACTGCAGATTTTCCTTCCACCAGAAAAAGAAACCAGGATGCAAGTAGATGTTTTGCTATTCAGTTCTAGAGGTCTGTATTGCAGGAAGAGATCATATATTTAGAGGATAGCTGGAGACCCCTTGAACCAGCTTCACCATTCATAGTGCAGGACCAGCTAGATACAATGAGTGTGTTTGAAGCACATAAGCAGACACAGGCAACCACAGATGTTGGGCCAGAAATTGAACAATCTCCCATAAATATATCAAAAGAAAGAAGTGTATGTAAATGTGTTTATTCCAAGAAAAATAGCAATGTTTCAGCTTGTGGACTTCCATTAAAAACAGAAACATTTTCAGTACAGTGGAGTCCCTGGGTATCTGCAGTGTACCTGGTAAAAGCTCCTGTGCTGTACACCCCAACATGCCTTTCACTATTTGGTGTGTGAATTCCTATTAAAAGTGACCCCATCTGCTGTCACTATCAATGCATAAATCTCCAGGCTGACAGCGATTAGCAGAAGACAAACGGTCAAAAAAACATAACACTCTCCTTGACCTAGAAATCATCAATTCAGGAAAGCATCTGAAAACACCCTGGAACCTGTCAGCAGAGCTGGGCGGGGAACAAGTCTCCCGACTCATTTAAATCTTTTAGATGCAAAATGTTTGTCCTATGTGGGCAGGTCAAAATCAAAACCAAAATAAGAACAGCAAACTCAACACAAACCATGGCTTCGCACACAGGTGCTTTGTTTTCTCAAACCAGAAACAAAATATTTAGAGTAAAAAAACCTGATTACATTTCTCATTTGCATCCACATCCAAATGCAAACTCTGCTTCAAGGGGAAAAGTGGATGTTTTAAACTGAAAATGCCATTTCAGCCATTGCAGAAAGATTCCCAAGTCACTAACACAAGCCAGAGCTGATCCCTTCCACAGAAATCTTCATGGCTGGACTTTCCTGAACATACAGAAGATTTTGAGAAGGAACTGGCCCCATTAGCAAAATGCTTGTCACAGCACTTATAGTGCCCGTTCACTTTGCAGCAGAGAGGAGGAAGCCTGACTGAGCCCACACAGTCTGGAGCAGGTGTCTCAAGTCCTCTCTCAGACTTGGCAAGCCAACTTTTGGCATGGCCAGAGCACAGTTTCCAAAACGTGTGGAGCCCCTGACGCCTGAGCACCCCCCAGCTTGTATTTGTAGCTTGATATGGCAAACAGCCATGCCATGCTTGCATGGCTGTGGAGAGACATGCAAGGTGGGAAGGACAGGGATTGACAAAGAAACAAACAAAAAAAAAAGCAAGAAGCTAAATAAAGGCTGGGGCCAATCCTGCCTCCCCCCGCCCAGGGAATCTGTATTGTTCCTGGTACGGAGAGGGGAGAATTAGGGTGTCTGATGGCAGAAGACCTCAGTTGCAAGAAAAATCTGAGTACACACAGACATGCCAAATCCCCTGGGGGTAACCCAGCAAATTAACAGAGATGCAAGGTGATGGATAAATAGGTGGAACAATCCCTTGTCCTATGTCAGTCACTGTCTAGGATGTGTGCCTGGCAGGAGCACCACTCACCGCTCAGCCTGTCCTGGGGTAGATGAGTCTCCTGCAGAGGAGCCAGTCTCTTGAGTCCCAAACATGTCATGCCATTAACACCCAACTCACACGCCTCCCACTTCAGAATTCTTAAGAAAAAGTATTACATTTCAGGAGTTCATGGCATGGTATCCTCTGTACATAGACCTAAGCATTAGGAACAGAAAGAGATGGACTGTGTTGTCCCTTTCAGGGATGGGTTTCAGGAAAGCAGCCACCTCCTATTGCTGTAGCACAGAGACAGCTCATCATCTCCTGTTACAAAACAGGACTGTGAACCAGATCACCTGGATGTATTTGGATTCACCAGCACCTACTGATACAAGAAGACTGCCAACCCTTGCAGCCAGTACCAAACCACTAGCCAAGACTTTCCTCATTCCTAGCTCAGGATGGACTCAACCGTTTGCACCTCAAAGCAGGTCCAGACCCTGAGACAACCCTCTGCTGCAGCTCAGCTCAGTCTGCTGGGCTGCCTCTCCCTCAGTCCTCTGCACAGCCTCCTCTGGAGCGACAGTCAGCCCTTTTATCAGGCATTGAGCACAAGGAAGCTGCCCAAACAGTTGTCCTTAATGAAAACTTTTGTCTGGCTTCAGAAAGAGCCAGTAAGTACATCTGGCTGCTGCTTCTCCTCCTTCCTATAAGTGCTTCAGGGCCATTCTGTATTGCCCACGCTGATAGCAGACAAACAGAGGATTCAGCTGGTTTTCCCTTTCTCATTTCTTCTTTCTAATAGGGCTCAGAAAAAAATTATGAACTACTGCAGTAAGTGCATTTATGTTACATCTGCAGCACCTATAATATTTTGGCATGCTTGCAAAGTGAGAGAGACCTCTGTTATTTTGCAACCATCCAGCTGGACAATCCCTTGAGCCTTGTCTATACTGCTGCTACCATTATCCTCACTAGACATGTGGGGACAAATCCAAAACACCAGAGCAGAGCTAGTCTGTGGTGAGAGAGATCAGCTTATACGGTATTCATTGCACAGGTAAGGCCACCATGTAAGAAAAACAAGGTTACGGGTGATGTTTCTTTTCCAGCCTTCAAAATTCAGAAAAAAGATGAGACATGCTTAGAGTAAATGTTCTCAGTATATCCCTTCTTGCACCTTTCTTTTCATTTTTTTAAATTAAAAATGGAACAATCCAGGCTGTTTTTTTTAAAGATGATATTAAAATGAACATATTTTTGCAAAATGCTCCCTCTTAGTACAATTAAATACAGCTTTCATGCTCTGAAAAATCTCAGCAAGGGGAATTTATTTCTGGTCCTTTTGAGATGATTCTTTGAGCAGAGCTATTCTCAAGCCTGGGGTTGCAGTGAGCTTGCTTTCTCTCCTATTGGGATTTTTTTTCAAGTTGATAATACGCTCCATGGGGCAAGACGAGGAGAGGAAGATGAAGTTTTTTCCTGAAGAGTGATGCTGTTAATCTTTCTTTCTTCTTATTTGCTTAGTGCAAGCGAGCTTGGTACTTTCCAGCAAGCCCAAGCATGCCAGTCCAGTCTGAGACTGGAAACCTCTTCGAGAATGAAGAACAGCTAGGATATCTGCAGCCACATACTTACTATATGGGTTTCTTACATTTAGAGGGCAGTAGAATTGCCCTGCTAAATATCTACTAAATTAGACATAATCTGGTCAATCTCTCAAGCCAGCAAGCTTTTCCCATTATGGTATGACACTCAGTAATGCATCTCCCTCCCCTACGTACTCAGCCTGGTGCCAGGTCTTCAAAGCACAGCACATCTTTCCCTCTGCCTCCAAATGAAGCCATTTACCATCTTCCCCCAGTGAGCACCTGCAATACAACAGGCAAGAAGCTTCAGTGTGATGGACTTTGCTGGAATGTTCCCTGGCAGCTCTGCATCGTCCCCTCTCTCTGCTTCCAAAGAACCTGCACCAGAGTTTGCAATTCTCTTAACCCTGCCTCCAACAGGCATATATGTTTAGACCCCATGACAAGGTACAGTCTTGCCTGGTGCCGATTCACCTCTGCTATCATCTTCCAGAAGGGTTTAATAGTCTTTCCTTGCTTTGTTGCATTTGTATTGCTCCAATCACAAGGATTGAACCTGCCTCCCCTCCCTTTGAGCTGAGCAAAATCATGTTTCTTATCCAACAGCAAATCCCAAATCCATCCCACAGCCTTACAAGAGGCTGGGCATTCAATTAACCATGTTTTAACCACAGATTAGGTAAACTAGTCTGCAGTCTGGCTGTCCTATGTTACTGCAGCTTGAACAATTCCCTACAACGCCCCAATATGCAAAATGAAAATTTTCTCCCTTCCATGTCATCTGACAGGCAAAGTTTAAGGTTTCCCTCCCTCGTACACACTCATGTTCCCTATGTCCCTGGTCAGATAGCTGCAGGCCTTCCTACCTGATCCGAATTGTCTAAAGGGTCCCTATACACTTCATGCACCAGCTGCTTAGGAAAGCAGGTCTTCATCCTGCATGTATCAACATGAGTCTTAGATAATAAACAGAGGACTAGAAGAAGAGAGAAATCATCAGGGCTGTTAATTTGACACCGACTCTTTTGATCTCCTCTTTAGATCATAAGGAAAGGGTAAGTGTACTTCCTTTTAATCTTCACTCCCGCACTTTAAAGGCCTCAATAATGTTCCCACCAACCAGATCATTTTCATTTGCAACTCTAATTAATCAGTGAATAAATATGCTTCAGAGAGGTGGATTGATTTAAATGAGGACTGTCTTTTCACCTTTAATCTATAATGCTGCTTTTCTCTCTCTTGAGAAAATAGCTTCTAGCTTGCACTCTCTCCCTTTCTCCCCAAGTTCATGCAAGGCTCTTTCTCCACTTTTTTATTATAAAATAATGGCTTCAGCAGGTGAATAAAAGGTTAGGCAAGTTTGACAAAAATGGGAAGCTATTCACCCTTGCTACCTTTAATCTACCACATTCTCCTCCTAATGAGTGTAAATTACCCAAGCTATTTCGCAGAGTCTTTATATGGCATAATACCAGCCAGCAGGCCATTCTCAGAAGGGCGTTTTTATATTATTAGTATTATCTTTAATCTTTTGTGGTGTGAAGAATGAGGACAACACAAGGATCCGTACAAAGCAGTAGGAGCCAGGCAGAGGGGAACCTGGCAGGGCCCACTGGGCTGTGTGAAGGAATGGGTCCTCCATCAGAAGGATCCAGCAGCCAAGTGGCATCCTTGTAGGATGGAAACCCACCAAAAAAATCCAGCCTCATTGGCTTTGCAAAGCTTGGCTAAAGCCACATCAGTGTGTCTGAGTTTTCTGTGCCAGTCATTAGTAGCTTCAGCCAGGGTTGGGAGAGGAATAGATATCTGGTCCCACAAACTGCCTCATATGCAGTCTTCTAGTGCTGGTTTGCAGAACCAAGGTCTAGGCATAGATGTAGCAAAGATCTGCCCATGTGGCAAACTGCATGCACATGAGCAGTGCCATCTACCTCCACAGCACAGAGGTCCAGACAAATCCCATCTCTGATGTGAACAGAAGAACCCATTCTCAGATGGTCTTGTTTTGGGAAGATGAGAGAGCTGGGAGGTGGTGGAGCCAGCCCACTCATGGGGATGTTGGGTAGCGACTGCGTGCATCCACAGCACAGGGAGCAGCATTAGAGGAGCATCCTGGAGGACAAACTTGCAAGCTCTGAGGACGGAAGGGAAGAAGAGGAAAGCTAAAGTAAAACATCCCTCACAGCCTCTGACAAACAACAAACTGAGGGGGGATCTACAAGGAAATCTTGCAATGTAGGTCTCAAACTGGCCAATACCGCCAACATAAAGAAGTAACTCTGATTATTGAGAAGAAACCAAACTAGGGTTACATGCAAAGGACCACTTCAGAAGTGAGTCTCACATCTTCACTGATGATGTGGAGAAGGCATTTAAGACATTTCTCCTGGAGATATTCACGTCAAATCAGAAGCAGCTGTGAATGACAGTTACAAAAGGGCTACAGCATACAGGATTTGGTCAGGAAAAGTGCAAGGTATCTCACTGTTGAGGTTAAATATCCCGCAACGCTCATACCCAATGTGAAAAAGAGCCTGGGAAGCTACAGTGTGGGCAGGGACTTTGCCTTCAGGTGAGCACCGTGTTAAACCTGCACTCACAATAGAATAAGAAAGCAAGAAACAGATGATCCACGAGCAAAGAAAGCAAGAAACAGATGATTCACAAGCGGGCAAGTTGGCTTAAAGAATTGCCACTGCTCATCTGAGATGCTGTAATAGACTGGGAAAGCAGTATGAGAGCCCTTGCTATTTCACAGTGATGTGCATTAGTTCCCACCACCTATGGAGAGTACTAGTAACAAACTGGGAACGTTACCACTTTTCAGTGGAACACCAATGGGAACCCATACACCCACTGACCCTGCCAGATCCATCGAGCCCCATGATGAGCACCAAGCCACATCCCTCGCTAGTGTGAGCTGATGCCACCCCACAGCATCAACGGGTGTCACCATCCCCTGCCAGCCACTGTGCTGGAGCCGGGCTGCATTACAAGGAGGGCAGAGGGAGGACTGGGTACGGCTGGGTAGCAGAACTGAGCTGAGAAACTCCCCCCCTCCCAAATTTGGCCAGTGGTCTGAGGAAGAAGTGGAGTTTACACATAGGCAAAGATAATAAAACATCAACAAAATCCTCCTGGAGCAGAAAGAAAATCTTGGCTTTGCTGCAAACAGTAACTAGGCCATTCAAAATCCCAGCCTATTGCTAAACCCCTTCAGTCATTTCTCTCATCTCAGGTTGGTTCAGGTCCCCATTACTGCTGTTATATTATATGTCTTCCATTTTTTTTAAATTTGCCACTTGTGATTATTATTCTCCAGTCTAAGAATGCCTCATATTCAGAAGTTCCTTTGTTTCACTCTTATTATGCACACCATATATGTTCAAGGTCGCTAGACAGTCTATTATTCAAGTGGGCACTTTTTTTCCTTTTTTATTCCCCCCTCCCCGAAGAGGCTCAGTTCAAGGTCTCACATTCTCCGCTTTCTCCCCTAAGTTTTGCCATTTCTTTTTCTTATAAAAACATTTTCCCTTGCCTCACATTCTCCAATAGCTTCCATTCAATTCAATCCCTGCTAATATATATACACAAGAAGCCCAGGGCAGACCCCAAGTCAGCTGCTTCTGCTGTTTTAAAAGAACCAAAGAAAGCTCTTTATTTTCTTAGACTCTCCAGCAATTTCTGGAGTTGCAAACTGATATACAAAGCATTCTTAGAGGTGGTCAGGAGATTTCCATATCATTTGCAGCAGTACCAACTAAATATCAGGCTGCTGCATAGGGACTTGGGTGATAACCACCCCAGGAAATGAACACTTACAGTCCTAGCCACTAGACATGAATTTCAGCTGTACTGCTGTTGTCTTGCTTGCAACAAGAGGTAAAACAGCAAGGGATCGCCTAGCAGGCTGGTGTTTAATTTTGGATGAACAATGGAAATATGGCTTTAGCCTACTACAAGCCTACTTGTTTGTCAAGTGACAACATCCTCGACAAATCTGCCTGTATTATCAGTCATCTCTCATTATCCAGGTATATTTATGTACATTGTGCAGGAAAAAACACCTAACTGCTTTATGTGCTCTCCAGGGAGGAGACTCACAACACCCACTCCTGTGAGCATGAGGTGCAGTCATGATTTCACAGCATGCTTTAAGACAACCATCAAAACAAGGAAATCCAGGCTGATCCACTTGAAATCGGAGTCGCTAAAGCAGTCTGTGCGGTACAGGAGGAGTAAGCTGCACTTTTATATGCAGGATAAAGCTGTTGCCCTTAGGGACAGGGAGCCGTGTTGAGGAGGAGATGCCTTCACCAGGACAGACACTGGAGCCTGCTGGGGCTCCTTGCTGCTGAATGCATCAACAGCAGAGCCTGGCTATGAATCACAGCAACGTCCTGATCAGCTCCAAAGAAAAGCTGTCAGGAAATAACGATCTGAGCAAAGCATTAAGCTGGGCTTGTTGCTCCTCTGTCAGCGATCCCAGACCATGGGGTGCGGGCATGGGAAAGATATGCAGAGGACGCCCTGTATTTGTAAAGATTTTTACATACCATTTCCTTTCCTTGGGCTCAGCCCTGCATAGCAGGTGTTAAACCTTTGTAACACACATGCACACTGGATAGCCGAATTTGATTTTCCACCAGGTCACCAGGATCACTTTACTAACATAGATTACTTTACTGAAGTCATGGAAGTAGGAGATGAGGTCTTCTGTGCATCCCCATGCCTGCATGTGGCTCCACCTGATACAACTGCCAGGCCAATACAAGAGATATTCTGCCATCTCTTATGCACCCGGATGTGTTTTCACTGCCAGTTAGGAGCAGAAAGAGCCCATCTCCCATTCTTTACTCCATGACATTTCTCAAGGCCCTCATGCCCCAAGTTACCATCACCACAAGGAACAGCGCTTGTTTTATTTTTAATCTGTTCTGCCTCCTCCTTCTCTTCTTTTTCTGCTTTTTAAAAAAAAAAAAWTTATTTTTTTGTTTGCCAGGCTCAGTTGCAGCACAAGGACATGGGGAAAGACATTCTTTCAATTCTTCGGGCATTGTGGCCGACTGAAATGGGAAACAAGACAAAGCCAGAGAAGAAAAGCTTATTATGGGCAGCCTAGTTGGAAGAAAATGAATCACCCAAACAGATAGGTTTCAATGATCTCAGGCGAACTACACTCTTTATTCCACACACCCGCGTCTAATTGTTCAAGAAAATGTTCATCTGCTTCATAATGACAGTCATAATGGAAGTTATGTGAAATAAATAAAAAAGTTTATTCAAGGGTCTGCTTCTGAAAGTACAGCTATAATGCACTTTCTTCTGGGGATTTAATAGAATTTCCTCTTATAGAAATTGGATGGATAACAAGTAATTTTTTTTAATTTGAAAACTACGTTAGCTAGAAGGCTTTCCTGACATTAGATAGGACTTGTGGGGTAAAGGAACAGGGCAGTCAACTGTTATTAAAGAGGGAACAGGATGGGAAAACACAACGGCAGCACTTGCCCGGCTGCCCATGGCTCAGGGCCCTTCGTGCTCTGCCCAGCTTATATGGTGGGATGAAGAAAACAACTGCTCCTGTTTGTCTTTAGGACATAAAAGTGGGACCAGAGCACATACCTCTCAAAATCCTTCCCCAAGATACAACTAAACTTCACTGCTCTCCTTTGGTGAAAGGTGGTATGAGCAGGATGCAYTTGCATGATTTTCCTGGGCAGAAACAGCAGGAGAAATTCAGGCTGTGTGCTGTGTTTCATGTGCAGGCTTGAGCAGACACCTTAATCAAGACAATCCCGCGTTGTGGTTTAACCCTGGCCAGCACCTACCACGCAGCTGCTCGCTCACCCCCCCAACCCAGTAGGATGGGGGAGAGAATCGGGAGGGCACGAGTAGGAAAACTCACGGGTTGAGATAAAAACAGTTTAATGATTGAAATAAAACACAGTGGAACAGTAATAATAACAGTGATGATAACAACAACAATAGAATATACAAAGCAGGCGACGCACAATGCAACTGCTCACCACCCACTGAACCGACGCGTTGCCCGAAACGCAAGAGCCCTTCCCGGGACCCAGAGCCCCCCCAACACACACTTAGATTTTATACTGAGCATGACGTCGCATGGTATGGAATACCCCATTGGCCAGCTGGGTCAACCGCCCTGGCTATGCTCCCCCCTCCAGCTTCCCCTGCACCTGGCAGGGCATGGGAGGCCAAAAAGTCCCCAGTGCAAGCACCACCCAGCAACACCCAAAACATCAGTGGGCCATCAATGCTCCTATTATACCAAATCCAAAACACAGCACCCACCCTCCAGCTACTGGGAAGGAAGTTAACTCTGTCCCAGCCAGAACCAGGACAGCCCAGAAGGAACAAGAGGAGAAACCCAGTGTCTGCAAGGAACAGGACAAAGGAGCTCACTGGGCTTCCTAGAAGACGTTCAAGACCTAAACTGAAATGATGAGAACAGCTAAAATTTCCCTTGGAAACTTTAAAGCACCAGAGGGAGGCAACACTGAGTGTGTAGATTTGAGTTTACAGTCTAGTGAAAATCTCCTCTTGGTCCTGCAAGTCCATTTGATATTCCTCCGGTGCTGATGGTGCAGAAGGCAAAGCAGGCTCCTCCTGGCACTGCAGCCCACTCAGGGTCATCGTGGGGCTCGACTGCTGGTGAAGTCCATCAGCTTTAACACATGATGGAAAGTGTCTCTCTAACTTAAAATCAAGGCTTTCTTAACACTGCCTCTAGTACCTTTCTAAGACTGGAAATAAAGGTTTAGGCAAACTTAGGTATGCAGGAATATTTCCTCCAGCTGGGCAGCAAGAGGTTAACAAGACATTGAGAAAACAGTTTTTTAAACTAAAAAGATCTTAAATTGTTTCCCACATGAAACATTATGAAATACTTAGCACGTCTCTGTACTTCTACTTGTCAAACAAAACCATAATGCAACTTTCAAAGCAGAACGTTTTGACATGAGCTTGGGCAGGAGGCAGGTTTTGAAGGCAGGATGGTGAGATGCTGAAGAACCAGCTGTCTGTTTGACACTAGCTCTGATTCTTCATCCTTGAGCTGGAGGGAAGGAAAGGCTCCATTCAATTCAGCAGGACCCTAAAGGATGTGACCAACTTAGAAACCCATGAGTCATCTGACCGAAGCCAGGCAGGAGGAGAACTCATGCAATTCAAGTTAGAATTGTGCGGAAGTACTTCACGGAGCCGAGGCCTGAGAAAACAGACTGGCAGGTGCAATTTCCACTCTGGAGAAATTATAAACCTCCTTCCTTTTTTTTTTTTTTTTTTAAAGGGAAAGAAAACATTTTTGCTCCACATCTTTTTTCTCTAAAGGACTCACTGGGCTGGTCCTTGTCTTGTCCTGATGTCAGGGGCAGTCAAGGGGGAGGACAGAAGATCTGAAACAACAGGAATTTGCAGAATTTAGGGGATTCTAAAAAGAGTACAAGAAGAACCAGGAGCCAAAAAACATCCAGTGGGTATCTTACAGCAGGGCTTCCCAGCTCAGCAGCATAAGGCAGCTTGGGGATATGACCCACCTGGACCTCCTTGCAGTCCCAGGCAATGGGGCAGGTTGCTCAGCCAAAATAGGTTGCTCCCCCAAACCCTATTTCAGCTTAGTCCTGCACACGCACCTGGGTGGTTCAGCAAAGATGCCTACAAGCTGAGCCCAGCTCTTGGTGGCAGGAGGCCGGTTCTTGCTGGAAGAGCACTTGGTAGGAACAGAAGGAAGTGTTACACCTTTCATTTTATATACAGAAACCATTGTATGTCAGGCTTTTTGTCTGAGAGCATGCCTCTGTTAGCTGTTTTCACATGCAGGCCTTTTGAAGGTGACACAATAAAGTTTCTTGGAAAAGCTTCAGCTAGGAAGCTAGTTGAAATGTATCTGATGTTTATGTTTAAAGTTATAATACTTCAAGTTTTATGAAAGCAACAACCTGGGGTTTGCCAGGGAGCTAACTGCCCAATTTCCAGTGGCATTTCAAAGAAAATTTCAGGAAATAGGCTCCTGATTGCTTTGCTTGTTTATAAATGGTGCTGGTAAAAGCACTCCCTGCCCTGCCACCCCCCACAATGTTGCATCATCCAAAAAGGTGTCTGTTGTCTAATTAGACACCTTTTATTCTAATTGCACTGGCCAGCAGTGCTGGCCAGTCTATCTTGGAGCAGGTGTCCCTGGGAGGATCCACTGGCAGGACTATGCTAGAGGCCAGAAACCAGGAAGAGATCTTCAGCATTTCAGCAAAACAGTCATCTGAGTACAGACAGTTCACAGAGCAGCACCAAGGTCTGATGAACCTCTTACGTCAGTGGAATTTTAAGTTAAAAAATGGTTGATTCCCCTTTTTGATTTTATACACATAGCAAAAAAATGAGGAAGCATTTCCACAGCCACTTTCTGTCTCAGCTCTGCTTTTGAAACAGTCTGCGCACAAGGATGGGTGCTCTGCTGATATATTTTATATCTGGCTTTTGAGCCTTAGGTAGGTGAAAGGAAGGAATTCTCACATCACAGGCAAACCTCCAGACCTCCCTCAGTTCTTCAAAAAACTACAAATACACACAAGGAACCTATGGACAAAGGTGCTAAAGAGCTCCATGACAATATTAGCACTTAAGCAATCCCAGAAGAATTAACTGGGCTTGCAGATGTGTTGCAATCAAGAGGATCATAGTGCTACATTACCATCAATGAAGGCTTGAAATTGCCATTAGGACCTCCAGGTGCTGAGAGCATTACACAAAGTGGAGAAACAAGCCTAGAATTTGGGGCAAGAAAGAGCTTTTTGTAATCTAAAGGCACTTGATAAGGAAATCAATGAGTGAATCCCACCATGCAATCATCATACGAGTACCAGGAAGGAGCTGCACTTTGTGTTGCTCATGGCAGTCACTGGAGTGGTGAAAAGAGCAAGGAAAGAGCAACATATGCTTGCCTTCATCATCAGGGCATCAGAATTTAAGAGCCTGTAGCCAGCCCTGCTCAGTGCAAAACAGCTCTTCTCTCCCTTCCTACTTGAAACAATGCCCCAACTGCTCAGGGATATGAAAAAGGGATATGAAAAAGGGATACCAAGCAACCAACAGCACTAAGATTTAACACCACAGAGTACCCAGGCTGCTCATCTGAACATAGCAGGATTACAGCAGTTTTCATCCCAAAAGACCCAGGTCTACTTTTACCATGAGCAGATTTGCCCATCCTTACAAGAAGCATAGCCCATCTCAAACAATGTTTGCCATAGATTATTCAAGCCAGTAAGACACTCTTCTACTAAGGTGATGACTACCAGAGCCTCCCTGGAGAAGTCTCCCAGGTTGCCCTTACCCTGCACAAAGGAAAAGAAAGAGAAAATGTGATGCTTGATTGTAAGACAGAAAAAGAAGTGGCTACTCCAGGTCCGTTAAAGAAACATCTCCCACTCAGGGCATACAGCAGAGGCCATGTTACCTCCAGGGGGGATCCACCCAGCACCAACAACGTTCTCAAGCAAAAAAGAGAAAGTCTTGCTGAGACCCTATTTAATTCCATCAGGCTCTTGGTGAACTCCCTCCACCTGTGCCAAGCAGGACCACCTGCACCCTGCATCTTTCATCAGACCCTTTGCTCAGTTCACATCACATTCAATGTAATGCAAAGTTTGTTTCCTCCTAAGATATAAAATGCATGTGTTTTCCAAAGGGTCTTGAAGTACAAGGGTCAGGTGAGTGAGGTGCTCATGCATGCGTTTCAAGCCTGCACCTATTCCTGCTAATGGATGTTGAGTGTTGGATGAAATCTCTTGCTGAATTGGGACTTGGATTTGACTTCTTTAGACCRTCCAGCTGCTTTGAGATTTGACTTCTTTAGACTGCTTTGACAGCCTCTGGACCAGGGTCCTGATGGCTCCATGGATCCCACACCACCACAGGTCCCGGGGCCTCCCCATGCCCACATCCACAGCAGTGCCAGCCCTTCACTTCCCACTCCATGCCTCTCCTCCTGTGGGGGTTATCGAAAGCCTTTCCAGACAAAGCCCTGCCTCTTGCTTTTGTTTTTTCCCCACCTCGTTTCACTGGAGCCCGTGTAGGTATTCAGGGATGGTTTTTCTGGAGGTGGCTCTCATTGTTCCTTCCCCCGCCTTCCCCCAGCCAGGCCGAATGCATGGAAGGTCAGTTAGAAATGAAGCTGCTCTTATCTGCAATCTCCCACCAGCCCTAAGCTGGGTCCCCTTTTTTCACACTGAGGCCTAGCCAAGCATGAAGGAAAATAATTTTACCCAATCTCTCTGCTCTAATGCACACCAACCCCCGCCCTCCTTTTTCTGCAACTCCCCACCAATCTAAAGGGGAAAGAATTAAAAAAAAAAAAAAAAAAAAAACCTTTCCACAATGAAAGCACAACTAGATAGAAATCTTGGTGAGGCACCACTCTAAATGTAACTGCAGCTTTCAGCTCGTCCTCACTCAAATATCACCATCCCCACTGTTTAGCCTCCTGGTATAAAAATAGTAGTAATAAAACATAGTAACCTGGTGATTACTCGTGTTCCTTATAATTGCAACAGGCAGAGGAAAGAGGACTGATTAATTTTCCTTGTGAATTATGCATTATTTTCTCTGTCTCCTTCCTCCCCCCGCCATCTCCCAAGCACACTTCTCCAGAGCTTTATTATGTATATTTCTTGAATATTGTCACCTGTCCTCTCTTTGCTGCAAAAGCTGTTGTCAATAAGTATCAGTTAAGGCTTGGTGTTTAATCCGCTATGAACACTTAGCCGAGGCACCAGGGTTTGTTTACTGCGGTCGACGTATGAGCAAGAAGAGAAAGCCCACCAAGCCAACACTGAGTGCTGGCCCATGTAATTCCCCTGGACCAGCTACAGGATTTATGGAGCCAGACAAAACTAACTTGCACAAATGAAACAAAGACACTCCCGGCAGAACAAACAAGGTGGTCTTCGTATTTTAAAATCATAAGTGGAAGAGCCCTTTCAGCTCAGCAAAACACTTAAGTGCAGGCTTATGTTTAACATCCATGGGAGCATCCCTGTGCTGAAGTTAACAGTCCACAAGCCTGTTGCCTTGAGGAGTGGTATTTTCCTCAAATCATGGCATAAACAGGTTCATAGGTCAAGTGTTTAGGGTGCCTTTGTGTCAGAGTAGATACAGAGTTCAAGTTGGTAAAATTCACATCCCTGCTCAGGTGTACCTTTTGGTTTGGTAATGCTCCAGACCAAGCTGCAAGATGGGTCTGGAGAATGAACACCACCACCTGGGAGATGCATCGGTGCACCAGGCACCAACCCTCTGCCTCCCAGATGACTATGGATGATCTTCCATCTGTGGCACCTTCATCCACTCTCCGTCCATCATTTAGGGCCCTGAGCCAGCAAAGTACTTAAATATGTCCTTCCTTTCCAGCTTCTGCACAACTGCGCACAGGCTTACATTTATAGCCTGGCAACCCAGGGTCATGCAAATATTCTTGTGATTATAGTCAGTCATCTGTGCGATACGAGCAAAAGTTAAATATGCTTAAACCTTGCAATCTGCTAATTCTGGTTTTAGGGGTACCTGATCACCAGACAGCTCTGCAGTCTTACATCTCTTCTTTAGGGACTTGAAGAGTGGAGGGAGAAAACAGGTGATATTTTGTCCTTTTTGGTGCGAAGTGGCAGTGTCACAGAATGCAAACGTACTTCAGAAAGGGCTGGCTCTCTGCCTGCCCTCCTAAACATGTACTTCCAGGTGGGAGCAGGCACGTTACAGCTTTTCTCCGGAGGGAAGATGAGATTTCATGATTTCATGACCTAGGCAGTCACATCAAGTCAGTAGACCCACTCCTGGAGTGACTCAATCAGCAGATACACAACACATATGACAGCACCAGCTCTTAAATCTACTGGGATGCCATCTCCTGCAACCTGACTGCCTCCAGGGAGGCATTCAATAGAAAAAGCTGATGTCCCCCCAGTTTTAATCCCCAGTGCTACCTGCAGAACTATGTGACAGAGATTTGCTGGGGCAAAATCTCCCCCCAAAAAAATCCCGTAGCTCCAGACCCAGTAACACCCCTTAAAGGCGCTTGGGTGACAGTGGTGCTTCTCGGAGATCTCCTTGTTCCTCCTAAGGAGAGGTTGGAGGGACAAGGCGAGGAAATGGAGGAAAGCATAAGTGAACCCCCCACTAGATCTTCCTAAGGAGATTTTAGAAGAGATCACCTACTAAGGAGAGGATGGATGGAAATTTTCAGGGTCTAAAAGCTGATTAAAAGCTCAGATAAGGTCAGATTTTTCAAAGGCATTGAAAAGCTGCTTTTGAAAAGCCCCCTGGTTTCCTCTGCTTCTTCCATACTATTCAAAATCGTTCTTTGGGTTCCTGAAGGTGAGAGGAGCTGAGCCACGGATGCCAGAGAGGGATGCCAGCAAGGGAGCTCTCTGCGCTGGGCTGCTGGGTGGATTTGTTCCCACTGTTTTGTGTCTGGATCTCGGCGCCACAGCCCAGACAACGGGCATTCAATGCCCCAAGCCCTGGGGATGCTGCTAACCTTGCGTTGCCATCAGGTGCATACAAAGCCAGGAGCCCTTCTGCAGGAGGAGAGTGGTGGAAAGCTAAAAGGCGATTATAATATTCCAGGGGGAACTTTTTTGCTTAAAATGAAAATAAACGGAACTGAAGGATTACAAAACCAAACATGGAACATTACATGAAGCAATAATTGCCTCCTATTATTACTCTGCACTCACCAAAACAGCTATTTAGACAAACAAAAGAGCAAAGAAAGGCAGAGACCAGTGCTGAAAGTTGTTTTATCTCTACTAATCCCCACTGCTTTGATAAGTCTGTAATAGGATCATTTGGCATCTCCAAAGTGCAGTGTCTAAGGAAATTCCTCTCTGCAGGCAAGTTTTACTCAGGTGTCTGTTTCCACCTCTCAGTGATGGAGCGATACGGTGACTGCCAGGCTCTGGGCATGCAGCACTCGAAATAAAATTCCCCTGTATTTTGCATGCATAGAGCCAGGGAATCTTGTGCTCATTCTTTAGCTGAGATTTCTTCCAAATATTATTTATTATTGTTTTATTAGTCTCTCTTTTATGTTGTTAGCAGTGTAGTTAATATGAATGGTCTTCGGTCAACTTCGGATGCCTTTGCTCGTATTTCAAGTAGCTTATTCCACAAATGCTGACATTCAGCTCACTTGGACTGCATTAGAAGTTGGGATAAAGGAGTGTGCCAGGCACCAGACCTGTGCTACTCCATCCCCGACTGCTGGAAACAGAAAATATTGGGGTTTATCCTAAGACTATAGGAAGCTCTGCTCAGTGCAATGGTTTGATATTTTTAGTATTCACAATGTCCTTTTCCCTCTCCAGATTATCTTGTTTCATACTCAAGACACTCACATGGTCCATTTTTTATGTACTCTGAAAAGTATGAAGACCATGCTTGGTTCCCAGCTCATGCTCTTTACCCATCTCCTCCCAGCAAGGACCATGTTGCTGTCGCTGGTGGCAACGTCCCCGTCTCCCACCTGCTCCCCTGACCCACATGGCACAAGCAAGAAACCTTAATTTGCCTCCAAAGCATGCTTTTCATCAAAGATGCAAACATGGCAGAGACACAAAGCTGTCTGGTAGCAACTTCCTAGTTAAAGCTGTGATCTAAACTGGTGATAAAATCAAGCATATGGTCTTAGTTTCACTTACGTGGCTGACCCAAGAAGAGAAATTCCTCAAGGCTAGTCTATGTCATTTTTGTTCAGCTTTTTCCCCAGAATTAGTTTTGCTAATATGCAGTGCTAGAAATTCACCTTTGCCTGGAATTTATCCACACTGTCTTATTTTTTTCTTTGTTCACTAATATTTCTCTTTAAAAGAAAAACATGACCTGCCAACACAAAGTCAGCATAGATGGATACCTGGAGTGGATTTGGTGGAACATGGGGTTTTGGGTACTTTTTTTAATGTTGGATTTAAGATCAATTTTAGCCATTATTTGCCATATCAAAGTTTATGAGCTGTGCACAGAAACTTAATTGCATCAGATTTTTCTGTCAGGAGCTATGCTTTTCTGTCAGATTTTATCTTACAACAAAGAATGCTTCATGCACTGCTGCTGGCACATAAGAATTCATGAGCAGCTGCTGGGGGATAACATTTTCTCCACAAGCTGCTGAACTTTTTACCTGTACAGAGCAGTGCTGCCATTGTGCTAGCACAAGATTAGGGCAGAAAACACCTGGAAATGACCCCAAAAACACTCTGTTGCGCAGAGGTAAGACTGCACTGTAACCACACTCTGTCTTAGCCAACTCCCACAAAAAGGAGGTGAAAATAAGCTTCTCACTGTCTTATATATCACCCATGCTCCCGTAACCACGGTGGTGCCGTTTCTGCAGATGCCCATCTCTGCAAATCACCCAGCTGCGGTATTCCTTACACAGAGAAAACAACCTCCTCATTACTATCCTTTCCCCTTGGACACAAGCAACTGCTGTACTAAATCTTCAATATCAATGCAGCAAAGGGAAAATAAAGCAAATATTGCATGCAGAAAGTTGTCAGTGATGGGGGCCGTGTAGGAGATGTGCTGAGTTGGGATGGGCTTCTCAGCAAAACACATACTGCATGAACATACACCATACACACAGGCAGAAAAGCAATATTTATTGGGCAAAGTATTCTGTTTAATCATTGTGGGGTTTCCTTGTTAGTGGAAATGGAGCAGTGGGGTGATGTGGGGTGAGCCTCCTCCAAGAGGGGAAGGGGAGCTGCAGCTGGAAGGAGTATTGTCGGTATTACTCCACCCCAAGAGCAGGAGAGACAATGCCTTCACACCAGGCACCACGCAATGCKTATTGCAAATGGTAGTTCCTGCCCCAAAGATCTTGCAGTCTCATCTCCCGGGGTTGGAGAGGAGCACTTCCAAGGCTCTGGTTTGTATTTACAGGGAACGACAGGGCTGTTCCCAAGAGTGAATTCCCTGTGGATGTCTCAGAAGATATATACTGGTGACTGTTCCTATTCATAGCAATAATATGAACTGAAATGAAATATCAGTGACCCATCTTATTCAGCATATCTCTATTTCAAATCTGTATTTTGTAAAGAATACTGAAAGCATAATACAGAGCCTTCAGTAACCTGCTCTGCTTTATTACACAATCCACACAAGTTTTCCATTTTTTATTGAATTGGTCACTCAGTCATACTAAACGTGGCAGAAAAAGAACAGGAAATAAAATGAAGCAATAAATAAAAGCAGGGTTTCCAAAGCTTTTCTTACTGAAAAAAAAGCTAGAACGTTCTTCAGAGTTTATCCAGGAGAAAACCAYGTTAGTTAGAATAAAATTGTGCAGTGGAACAGAAAATAAGATGTTACTGTAAATGAAATGTATTCTTCAGTAGCAAAAATTAAAGATGTCTTAGAAGATAGGATTGGCCTGTGCCCATCTCACCCAGCTCTTCCCTGGGAATGATGACAAGATAGAAATGCACGACCGGTTAAACCCACCCATCGAGGGGCCAGGCAGGGCTCCGTGGTCCCTTTGCTGCTAGTCTGTCTTTTCTCACCCCAGAGCTTTTTAGTATGTTGTGAAAGTGAAGATGTTTAGTTTGCCATGACATCTTATTTTCTGTTCTACTGCACAGTGTTATTTTAACTAGAGCAGCCTGCTCTCAGATAAACCCAGAGGAACTTAATACCTGCAGAAAATCCTGCATTCAAATGTGTGTGGGTGTGTGCATGCTGGGGAGACAGGAGAGGGCTGTGACTTGCTGTGATTCTCTGTGATGTTGCCCCACTTAGGTCTCCCCTGTGCATGCGAGGAGGATTCATGTGTGCTTAATATGCAGGTTAGAGTGGCATGAAAATGAGCATCCTTCCTAGCTGCATGTGCTTGGGTAGAAATACACATCTCTCAATTAAACCAAGGGGTTTTGTAAGACTCTAAACAGTCTGGAAGGAGGGTTGTTTTGTGTAAATCTCCGCAAGGTCTTTTTCTCATTGGGACACGCAGCAAATATTCCTTTCCTCCCACCCAAGTGCATTCACCAGGCAAATCATGGTGGATTGGAAAGGTGCTGTTCAAATATCAATTGCCACGTCACCTCTCTGAATGCAGCACCCTGTCCAAAGACCAGCTTCGGCAGGTGATGCAAAAGACCCAGCAAACAGCCTTGCATTTCCTTCATCTCCAGACCCTGATATCACATCCTTGATGTGATATTAAAGGTCTCCAATATTTAGAGATCAGGACATAGTCATGAATTTGTGCTCACCTTTGCATTTTCAGATCAGTTATTGCCACCAGCACTGACGCTCTTAGTGTGCATTTAAATGTTGCATCACCTCCCAGATCTTGCTCATTTCTTGGCCTCGGTAGCTCCCTGTGCAAAGGACTTCCTTGGTTCAACACCCACTGTATGAAAACTATTTCCTTTGATTTTTGATTCTCTCAGATTTCATTGATTCTCCAGTAGTTCTTGCATTAGTTCTTCCATGACATTTTTCCTGATTCTCCATTCATTATGAACAGCTTTCCTGGGATGGTGGGACAACAGAAGCTGTCCACAGCATTTGGGGAAAAAAAGCTCAACGTGCAATTGCCACAAAAATATCAAGCCCTCCTTCACATCAGGAATGAAATGAGTGTTAACTAATACTCACTGGTATTAGCATCTCCAATTTCATAATGAGGAAATGCTCAGCCTCTAAGCTACTTGGTCAGTCTTGGAGCAGAAATCAGTGTCCCTCCCTCAGCCTCATCTCCCTGAGTTACTTATGGGTGAGTGTTAAGGTTTGGCAAAATGGCCACAAGAAGCAGCCTGGAGTCTTCCTCCCTGGCCAGCTCTCGACCTTGGAGCTGTGAGCGCCAGAGCACTAAATCTGGAGAAGTCCATGGTCCATCTTCTCCAGTGTCCAGCAATGGTTCAGTCTTCCTGAAGATGGTTGTCCAGGTTTTGCATGGCAGCTAAGGACCTCTCCAGTTCATAGGCCATATTTCAATTCAGTTACAGACTGGATCAGGAACATTTCACTTGCTTTCACTGTCAAAAGCAGGTAGCTTTAAATTTTGGTTCTCTGCCCAGGAAAATGTAATAGTAATGTACTGATAATATTGCACAGTTTAGAGCAGTCTTCCCCCACCTTTATTTAAACAAACTATGACAAAATAGACAGACTTAGAGACACAAAGACATAACTAGGGAATGGTATGATGGGATTTGTCTCCAGCCCCTGTACCTCGCACATCTTCAAATGTCTTTTCAGCAGCTGTCTAGGTTGCATCTATTCAATTGCCTGTAGATTAAAAGGTTTGCTAAAACAAACAACACTCACCCAAGCACCAGACTCTTGTCTGGGACCATGACAGAACAAATAGTCCCCTCAAGGCACACTTTGAAGCCTAACTTTGGATCTTCCTCAAAGTCCCCAAGCCAGATGTAAAAATCTTTCTTAAGCAGTATTTCTTAGCTAACATAACATAAGCTGACTGGCGTATCACCTCCATCCCAGACGACTTGCAGGCTCTACTTGTAGCAGACTAGCAGAAAACACTTCTTTTTGGTTTATCTGGGGTTTCTTTTGGCCAGCTCCGAATGGAAAAAGTTCTGTATTCCTGCAGAAAGGATGCCTGCTTACCCCGCAGTTTTGGTCAAACTTTCCCATCAGCAGAGACAGGTTTCTTTCCTTTTGTTGGTAATTTCATTTAGGTTTCACTTGATCCTCAGCTAGTGTTTGTAATGCAAATGGGAAACTTTTCCTTCTGAAAAGACCAAAAGGAAACATCTACTCTTCCTGGGTGTTTCCTCTCAGACTTTTTCAGAAATACCAGTGAAAGTTTACAAGTATTTCTGGTCAACCAAATGACTAAGAAGTGCTAACTCCTTCCATGACTTGTAGCCATTTAGAAATGAGGTGCCTCATCCAACCACGTCCTCTGCACTTCTTCCTTGAGCAGCAGGGCATACTGGCTCCACCGAGGGATGGTTTGTCCTCTCCAAAAAACAGTGCCTATGAGTGTGGAGCTGAAGCTGTTGCTGTTCTTCAGTGGAGTACAGAAGAAA
Organism: Phoebastria nigripes; assembly: GCA_035582835.1. Lineage (NCBI taxonomy): Eukaryota > Metazoa > Chordata > Aves > Procellariiformes > Diomedeidae > Phoebastria > Phoebastria nigripes. The sequence continues at coordinate 1,104,861 of JAYKAV010000544.1, read as the reverse complement.
CCTAGACAACCAATATCAACCAACCTTATTTTTCAATAACTGCAGGTAAAGAAAAGCATCCCTCCATGGTGCAATTAACCTAGAAACACCAGGCTCCCCTTCTCTTTTCATCAACTAACCCACAGATGCTATAAATCCATCCCCATTTCTGTGAGCAGCACCATCCTGTTATTGAAAAGAAGGTGGATGTGGCTTCCAGCCATGAAGTTACTTCTTGTTCGACAGGCAGAAATGCACTGTGGAAACCACAGACCCACACAAAGGTGATTGACCTCTTTGGGAATGGAGGAGCATTCTTTGCAAGGTTCCTTTTTGCATGGCCTGGCCTGATGTGGCAGGAGAAGACCCAGTATGGTGGCTTCAAATGGTAATCCTGAGTTACCGGAGTATCTTTCACCTGGTCTGCACGGCACTGGGACAGCAGTGGCAGGAAATCCAATTGCTGCCTGTGTGCCCCACACATGTGCCTGATAATCCTGATGGTTTTCAGAAGATTCCTGCTTTCCCCTCCCATGCCATCCCAGGAGCTATGGGATGGCTTGTGAATTGAGGGTGGCATGTCTCACAGGCTCCATTTCACCTGCTGCACTTGAGTCTTCTGGGCACTTCTTCTTTGTTCATCTCTGTGCTTCATTGCAGGAGGAAGTTCAGCCTTTTAAGAACAACTTCTGGATGAGATTTATGTTTCTCCAACAACAAACACCGCTGAGACAGTTAACATGTGACAAATCTTTGTGACTGTCCCTCAAAAACTACAATTAATATTAATGGCAAATCAAACTCTATCAATGAGAATCACTCTGGTGTGACAGGCTCAATTTCCAGCCTATAGCATCTTCCCATTCGGCACATTAATACCAAGCTGACCCTTCGAACTGTCTCCATGAGATCAGTCCAGCAGGATGAATAATGGCAGAGCCTGAGGGTCACCCAGTTGTCTGCACTGGCCAACTCAGAGAAGGTCTGGCCATGGGTGGCTGAGGTCACACCTGGCTGGCTGTGTCCCTTCAGCTCCCCATTGACACGGAGGACAGCACAGGGTGAAGCACGAGCCAACACAGCCCTTCCTGGCTCTGACACGAAGAGCAGCCTCCACTCCAGGTCTCTGCTCACCTGCACATCCTGGCAGCTCAGAGCAGCACAAGAAACTTGTCCTGAGTCCCAGGCACCACAACATAGTGGAGGGTAGCCATGAGGAGGTCTCCTGGGGCTTCTGCAAAGGTCCTGTTGGAGTTCTCCAACAGAAGGGAAGCTCAGCAGGACAGAGCCCCTGGATGTCGAGGTAAAACACATATTTCGGGGAAAGAAGAAGGAGGCAGAACTCTGCAATCTTCCCTCACAAACTGCTCTGAAGGAAGGCTTTGTGCTTTCTGTTGCAATGTATGCTGAGGACACAGCCCTGAAGCCTTTCCTCCTGGGCTAGTATAGCACTGGCCGTGCCATGCTGCCTCCTCTCTTGTTCTGTTGCCTGGTCTCACTACAAAAGTGGCAGTTTCTTCTTCCAGATGCTTTATAACCACTATTTCATTGAATGTCAGGGGATGAGGCAGATTCTCCCACCCTAAAACTCGGCAGTGTGAACTGGAGGACACAGCGCAGAGTTTGCCCAAAGGACTGACTGCCTGACGTCTTTCTTAACAAGGCAACAATCTACTCAGCACCTCTGAACATGGGGGCATTTGTGGCTTTCTGTAGCAGCCTCCCCAGGAGTGTGACAAGAGGGAGTACAGGTTCCAGTTATGGCATTTTTCCCCTAGTACATAAAGCTTGGTGAAGGTGAGGACTAGAGAGGTGGAGGACTCCAATGTTAAAACTCCAACATTTTAATAACCCATCATCCATCCTGCCACATTAAGTTTCTTCTCGAGCTGTCTGCCTGGGAAGAGGAAGCTCTTCATTATCCTACATGCTCCCTCCCCCCCAAACCCCGCAAGAGAAGAAACAGAGGAGAGATAATGCTTGAAAAACCACTAGAAAAAAAACTAGTATGGAGCTGTCTCCAAAGAGCTGCTTTCCCTGTGTGGCAGGCGCCTCATGGATTAACCTTTTCTATATACAGAAATAGGAAATGAATAAATGAGCAGTGCACAGACATCGCAGCATTCCCCGTCCCACACACTGCACTGCTCAGACTCAATGGCTCACTTTACAAAACCCTCTTCAATGGCACCTTTTAATTGAGATGTATAGAGGATGGGAGGCAAGGGGCAATGCACATTGCGCATCTCATTGTGCCTGGTGATATGCCTGGGATCAAGTGCAAGCCAATATAGTTCTGTCAACAAAATTATACACAGCAACAAACCCATTGGCCGAGGTGTATCCACTGGTATTCACAAATGCACACGGATAGTGGTGCAGGAGGGAACAGGGATCGTCCCCAGTCTCAGTCCACCGGCACAAACCAGGAAGAAGCCAGTTAGTTCCCTCCAAACAGATCCTGGTAGTCAGATCCCTTTTCACAGATCCAGTTGCAAGATGTTGACCTCAGTCCTTTCTTTTCCAGAGCTAAGACACATCACCAAGGAATATTGCCTTAGCCCCCTAGCAAGAACTCATTCCCTTGGGTGCAATCCTGTCCACACAGAAGTACTTGCAATGGAGGACCTGTGAAAGCAAAAAGTCAACCCTAGGAGAAACCAGATGAGGACGACCCAGAAGAGGCAAACTAGGTGAAGGCTGGAGAGACTAGAGAAAGAGAAACCTTTCTTTTGAGTTCCTATTCCACTGGATTTGCCACATATATTCTGGCACCTTCCTGTCAGGGACTGCCATGCCACCAGGCTCATCCTTTGGGCTGACAAACTGGATGTGGGTGTTTTTCATCAACTCCTCTGAACATGTGTCTAACATGCTTCTCCACTGGGCTGCTAAGTGATGCTGGTTTGCCTGAGACCTTCCCTGCTATCTGGAAGAGTGGAAAGCAAACATGAATAGAGTCACCCACTGATGGCAGTGATGGTGGAGGCCCCACACTGCCCTGGAGATCTCTGTGGTGAGTGCTCCACTGGGCACTGGCACAGCAGTATCATGTCTATTCATGCACAAGCCATCACAATTTATAGACTCCCAATGCTCTGGCACTAGGATTTTGGGTTTGGCTGCCTTGCTTATCCCAGTAATTGCAAAGGTTATGCCTGAACAAACACATCACAAGTATTTAGTAGGAGGTGTCAGGAATGTCTTTATGAAGCATCACAAATCTCCATTTGTTCTAGTTCAGCGTTACCACTTTCCAGATGGGCTTGGAAGAAGGGCAAAGAGACCCTGTGTCTTACCTCAGTCTCCATAGTTTTTCCTTCAGGCAGCCTCAGGTATGTGCTTGTGGGATTTGAAGTTGCACATCTGAGCTTGGATCCCCATGCCAGAGCAGCTTTGCCCTGTCACTGATGCCTGTATCCTTTCAGTCACTGGTGGCCTGTGCTTTCCTGAGGGTGCATAGGTAGGTCCAGCTCTAAGCAGATGCTCTGCTGTGGCAGGACCAGCCTTGCTCCTATTGGATAGGCAGTGCCTTTCCCACCATTTCAGGAAGGCCCTTTCCCAGCGCCATCGTGTGTGATCACCATGTTGATTGAGCTGCACAGACAGCACTGCTGCACCTTTGCGACTGACATGTCCAGCTTCCTTGCTGGCTGCCTGTCCCAAGAGACCTGTAAGCTCCTGACATGTTCCTAATTACTGTGGGGACATATCTGTGACAGTATCTTTAGCACTGTGAGAGTCTGGTTCCTTGATACCTTAACAGGTTTCAAGGCCTTGCTTGACTGTTGTTGTGTTTTAACCCGGCAGGCAGCCAAATACCACACAGCTGCTCGCTCACTCCCCCCCCTCACTGGGATGGGGGAGAGAATAAAATAAAAAGTAAAATCCGTCAACTGAGATAAAGACAATTTAATAGAACAGAAAAGGAAGTGGGGGGGGGGGGGGAAGATTATGATAGAATATACAAAATAAGTGATGCACAATGCAATTGCTCACCACCCGCCGACCGATGCCCAGCCAGTCCTGGGCCACGATTGCTGCTTCACGGACCACCACCCCAGTTTATATACTGAGCATGACATCATATGGTATGGAATACCCCGTTGGTCAGTTGGGTTAGCTGTCCTGGCTATGCTCCCTCCCAGCTTCTTGTGCACCTGGCAGAGCATGGGAAGCTGAAAAGTCCTTGACTAGTGTAAACATTACTTCGCAACAACTAAAACATCAGTGTGTTATCAACATTATTCTCATACTAAATCCAAAACACAGCACTATACCAGCTACTAGGAAGAAAATTAACTCTATCCCAGCCAAAACCAGGACAACTGTCCTTTGGAGATGGCAGTCGAGAATGACTCCACTGTTTCCTGGTCTCTGCTGTCTGCTCCATTCCTCACCTGTCCCTTGGGGAGCATCTGTGAAGCCCATCACTGTGTGCAAGCCTGGTGCTTGTGTACACAAACCCTCCCAAAATCTTCTGGTAGGTGTTTAGAGGGTCATGGAAGTAGGATGTGAGTGCTGATCCAGGATGTGGACATGATGAATTCCTAAACAACTGTCTTCTCATGTCCAGCTGATGAATGTGTAAATGGCAACTCTGAAAGGATCAATAACATGGAAGAAGCCGGTTTTGATGAAAGCCAAAGTGCTCCTTCTTGTCCATGAATACTTGGCCCAGACAGAAACCTTGGGAGATCAAGGGACAGAGGTCGTCATAACAAGTGGATGCATCCTGAATGCAGGTAGGAAGAGGGATAAAGCTTTTCCAGTGCCAGAACCTCACAGACAAGGTCTAATAAAGATACAGGAAGCTTTACCAGCAGAGAAGGATCTATAACACTGGGCTTACCCAGACAGCCTTCAGCATTCCTGGGGTATCCACCTTCGGAGGGAGCAGTGCTCACATGTTCACACAATTACTACTCCACATGCTGACTGTGAGGTAGATTTATCCACTAATTTCTGAAGGTTAGCTGAGTCCTCAAAGCCTTCTTCCTGGTCCTTACAACAAAGGAGCTGTGCTGAAGGCAAAGATGAGTGAAACATAAACTTCTCCAAAGGCAGTGCTGCTGGTTGGACTCATACCAGCAATGAGGAGAAGAGAGTGGCCAGATAAGGTCTTCACCATCCAGCTAGAATTGTTTATCTTTCTTTCCTAATATTTGTCATTTCCATGGTGACAAGTCCCTCTTCACCAGTGTCAACTCATTAGACCTAGTAATGACAAGTCTTTTTTTCTTCTCTAATGAATTCTGTTAATCTCCATTGTGATCAGACTGTGTTTACCCTTGAAAATGGTTATAACGGTTTACAGCACTCCTGGTGTGCCTCTGGGCTCTTCTTTCTCTAGTTGTCTTTTTTTGGTCAATGTGGTAGAGATTTCATACATTTCATACATTTCTAGAATTAGTACAGATATAGAAGAAAGACAGAAAAGGAAGAGATAGCACATAAACAAAGAGTTTCTGCCAAAGGTTGTTTGGTGCTCCAGCAAGTTAATGGCCTTGCTTTCCACCTCTGCAAATAAGAGCTAAAATCCTGGTATGAGTCACAACTGAACCAGGTTAGGCAGCCTTCGTTTAACTCTCCAGATATCTGCTGATGAATTCCTGGGTCAACTTAGGATGCTGCAAACAAGCAGTTCAATTTGTCCCTTCCCAGGGAGTATCTGTCTACCCACATGGAGGGTAGATACTGGTTAGCTGATGCCAACCAGTGAGCAAGGTGAAGAATTTGATGTGACAGCTCTGCCTTCCCAGGGATGGTGTCACTGGGGAGAAAGCATGAGTTGGTTTCTAACGTGTTCCCAGCCCATGAAAAAGAGGCTGCAACCTTATGATGTGATGGCTGCAATAAGGGTGGCATTACCTGCACATCTAGAAATTGTGGTTATATGTCTCCACTCCCTTTCTTTTGCATGAGAACATGGGACCGGTCCCTCCTCTGTCACCTCCCCTCTCAGCACAGTTTTAAGCCAGACTCAGAGCGCAATGGCCAGTTAGACCTTCCCATCCTGAAGAGGCACTGTGCAATTTCATTACCCCCTGCAATGTCAAACTGCAGCTTGCTATCATCCATCCTTTTCCTCCTAGGACTGCCCAGCCCCTCCCTTCCCAGTACCGCTAGAGCAAGCTTCCTAAGGTGAATTTACCACATTAAATTTGTCTGTGTTATCTGCATTGCCCTGGTGCCAGTTCAGGCAAGAATGATGGATATGGTCCTAACCTGACAGAAATTAGGGACGTTCACACTGTGTTTTAATAGCAAATGCAGTGATTTGACATTGAATAATGGAGCTGGTCAGGTTCTATTAGTGGCAGATTAGACCATAATTCAATCTCATACCTTGCTGTTTTAAGCCTTTCTCACAGACTGTATTAAATTTGACCCAGGTCTGAAGAGGCAGACTGGAAGTGCTCTGTCATACATGGGGATGAATTACATCTCACAGGGATGAGAGGACAAAGCTGCATTCAGACGCTGTGGGACCATGGTGGCAGCAGCCCTGGTTGAACCTGGGACCTCCAATTCCAGTGCTCAAACTCACCCATCTGAGATACAACAAGGCTGAAAAACTTTTGAGTGGGCATCATTATACGGGGCTGCACCCACTGGAGAGGGGGCACAGCCCCACACAGCTGGTACATTGGGCTGGAAAGAGTGGGAATGCAGCACAGATAAGGGACACACATAGCTGGAGAGGGCAAGCCAAAGGAGGATCCAGTGGGTCCATCCCAGGAACGGTACCAAGGGAGGGATGGAGACAACTGAAAGATAAGCGCGCCTTGATGCAGGGTGCCATGCTGGGTGTCATCACTAAAGGAAAGCACCTCTGTGAATGCTGGGGCTCCACACCTCTCCAGGGAGAATGCAAGACATGAGGAAGAACCCCAGGGCATGGAGAGACAGAAAACCAGACTTTTTTCAGTGGTGGGGAGTCAGGTAGATGTTTCCATGGCATAGCTGAGCACCGCAACACCTGGTTGCCATCCCATAACTGGTTCTGATGTCATTTCCCTGTGGGTGTCTTTCTGCGGCTCTTGCTTACCCCATTCCTACAGTCTCTGGCCACAGGGTGTTTCCATCACCTTTTGAAGCTCCAGGCCTGTATTTCAGACCTGCTTTCGGAGTTTTCTTGCCCACGTACCTACCCTGCCTGGTTTTTGTTTGCTGAATGAGTGTGATTGGATAGTTGACATGGTGCTGTGTTTTCTGATTGAGAGAAGAATGCTGAATTACTTTAGCAATCATTTATTGAGTACCTAAGATACAGAAAACCTAATAGAGATAACAATGTCCTGGAGATTAAATTCTCCATTAGAGAGACCTCACTTAGTAGTTAGGCTAATAAATATTTTCTCATCGGTTTTCCCTCAGCCTCCATCCCCCTATGCTGCAAGCTGAGAGAGTGGGCAAGAGTTTTGAACATCCTTTCATCTTTACAAGACACAACAGACCCCAGATAAAGCCATGAACATCATTGCCCTGCCTGCCTGCTGGGCAGAAAGCTCCCGATCACCAAGCCTCTCCCAACAGCCCGTGTTGGGCTTTTGCTGACTGTGGAGCTGGAGCAACTTTTGGTCGCTGGATGCCCAAGCTGGAGGAGTTTAGTGGTGGACACAGGACGTGGACTGTCACCTCAGATGAACACAGTCACAGGAACCCCAAGGAGATGTTTTGCTTCTCTGCTGCTTGTATGACAGCTGGCGTCTCTCGTATCCTCTCTGACCTCCTCGCCAGGAGCTCACAGGAGCATCCAGGGGAACAGCCTTTGAAATTCATTTGCTGCTGAACTTCAGGGCAAACTGGAACCTCTGCAGCAACACAATGGATATAGAAAAGCATAGACATTGGAAAGCAGTAGTACGGATATAGATATAGATACAGATACAGATACAGATACAGATACAGATACAGATATAGAAAAGCAGTCAGCAGTGTTTCTTTACAGTGAAACACAATTCCTGCTTTTTTAGCTATCTTTGGTTTTTATATCTTCCAGCTCTTGCATGCAGCAGGCAGATTCTTGCTTGCCACCTGGACAGTGTGGCCTTGAGAGCACCAACACCCAGAAACTGATGGCCTTGACAAAGACCGTAAAATCTGTTTGCCATGAGCCATCTCTCCTAGCTTATGAGAGAGCCAGGACCCCAAGGGAATCCCCTGGAAGACACTGGCCCTGGCAGGAGACAGCAGCTGAGCTTTCAGTACCTCTGAATGGGAGGAAGACCAGGACAGATGATCTGTTGAGCTGGGAGGGTTGCTGAAACCCACCAGGGAAGCAGAGTGTCAGTGCCTAGTTAGAGGTCCAGCACTGGAAATGGCTGCAGCCCCTCACTGCAGTGAAAGAAGCAGCAGGCAAGTGGAAGATGGGTATTTTCACAGAGCAAACTGCCCCTGGGTGAAGGCAAAGGGGTGGCCGACTTCCAGGAAAACTGATGAACGTACTGGCAATCTCCCCAAAGACAACAGGGGTGTTTGAAATCCCTCCCAGGTAGCACCTGGGCTAATAACCAGGCTACTGGTTATTATCACATCTTATTTGCCTCTGTCTTTTGGGCTGCAAGGACCAGGGATGCTTTGCTGTTTTCCAGCCAGGACTCCTACATCTCTCCATGAACGGATGAACCATTCAACACAGAGGGCAAAGATATTGCTCCAGGACACAGAAACCGAGCTCTGCCTCTGGCCCCCCAGGCAACCCTGCGCAAACCTTTTTGCTCACCCGTGACCCTAATCTGTGCAAGGGAAGTGCCATGGGCAGCACTTTATGGAGCACTTCGACACGTGCCAATGACAAGCACGGTGCAAGTGCTGGCTCTTATGGCTAATCTGGGAAAGGTTCCCGGAGATTCCCTACACTGCAGCTCGTCGGCTTCTGCCTCCTAATTGAACCTCTCCTGGAGACTTCTCAGCACAACAGGCACGTGACCGGCACTTCACTGCAATTACTCACTTTATACAGATAGCAACACTAATGAAGGTGGGTCAGAGCCCTCATACATCTCATGAAACACGGGCTTTCTCACCTATACTTCATAACAGAGGCAGAATAACTATGTTTATTTTAAGAGCACATTATGGTTCTTACAATAGTGCATGCAATCTTCCCTCTAGAAGCTTCCTGGAGCAGAGTGAATGAATCACCAGCCTCACACAGAGTACCACAGGCTCTGCAGGTTTTTGCTTTCCCGAAGATGCTTCCAGTTCCCCTTGAGACAGTGCCCTCTGAGAGCAGGAGATGCAAAGGTTCAAGAGAGCACCATCAGAACAGATGATTCCTTCTGAGATATCAGCACAGAGCACCTTTGGCAGGTGCATCACTTCAGGCTGAGCAACACTCCGCAGCAGAGTTTTGTGCTGGGACAGACAAAGGCTGTAGGAACCAGCCCAGGATGAGGAGGCTGCTTTTGTGGTGTTTCTTGACTCTTAGCAGCGTCACCAGCCCTGGCCAACACCTACAATTGTATCTGCAAATCCATAGCCAGAAGCCTGTGTGGTTGCAGTCAGCAAACCAGTCTCCATCAGTGGCCAGGGAGCTGCCACAAGACTAGCCACCCCACATGACACACTACATGTGTCCTGCTGGATTTTTGCATGTGGGAGTGGTGGGACCTCGTGATGGTCCCCTTGGGTGAGACCGCTGCCCATCACTCCCTGAATGCCTTTCCAAAGTCCTGTCACGTTCAGGATGCAGTTAGGGGATCCCTGAGCCTGTTGGGGATGACAACGCTTGTTCTGTCAAGGTGGTTCTCATATGGCATGTGCCAAATTAACTAAATAAAGCTCAGCAGTGGCACTAACCGTGCCTGATGTGGGCATGTAACCGTGATTGTAAATAACGGCGTGCTGAGGCAGAAGCTGGAATTACATCCCTCCAGACAGCCATTCTGTAAGGGAGAGAATAGGACACACTTGCTGTAATGCTATGCATTAAAAAGCACTTATGCTGCTAAAACCAGCATTAGAATAGCACATAAACATTGCTGTCATGATCTCAATGGGACTCTGGAGTCCAAATGGGAGTTCCGGCAGCCTCTGGGAGCCTGCAAAGGTGGGGGGTGGGGAAAAAAAAAGCCATTTCATGTATTATACTGATACATCTCTGACATACAAAGTCACGCTGATGCACCCATGCTGCTTGCATGAAAACAACAGATAAGTGTGCAGCAACAAGGGGAACCAACTAACATCTCAGCAGCTCCCAGGAGCTCAAACCTGGGGCAATACGGCACTCCTCATGCTCCCTTTGAACCAGAAACTGCCTGAAGGGTACAAATTCAGTTGAGACCTGAGCATTCCCAAAGCCCAGTAAGAGTAGGCTGTTTGCATCGTGCTTTCATGGCTCTTTTAGCAGCACCTCCAGCCCCATCCTCTCCAGTAACACCTGGTGCCTCAGGGACCTGGGAAAACATGGAAGACATGAAAAATACATTCTTAATCCTAGCCATAAGCCTGTCCAAATGGTTGGTATGGAGGCAATCAGTGATGATGCCAGGGTAAAGTTCAGCATTTGCAGTGGCAGCTTCAGGGAGGGCAACTGGCATGGAAGGAATTTTTTGGCAACCCTGATCAGAAACTGTAATGTCCTCACCAGGAGTGTTATAATTTCTGCTTCTGTTTCCCCAGCATTGCAGCAAATACAGGGGTGTTGTAGTGTAATGTGTGCTAGCAGGGGTCAACTTTATAGCTAGGAAAGAGTGGGAAATGAAATCTAAACTTCCTGCTGCTGCCTTCTTCAAGTCTTTGGTGTTTGTGTAAGTGTACTGGGAAGACAAAGGAAAACAAGGACTCGTAGGAGTGGGTTGGGTTTGGGAGGAATGGGCTGCAACCCAACTCCAGTGGGTTGGGTTTGGGAGGAATGGGCTGGAAAAAAATCAGAACTAGACTTCAAACAGTAACCTTTCAAATTCAAACTTTACCTGCTGCAGAACTGTGCCCTCACACCTCTTACTTGTGGATTAGTTTTTAGTTTGAGTTTCAGCTTTTAATTCATTCAGCAGATGTTGCTGGTTATGGGCAGATGTGGTTTGTGTGGCTTCTTCCCCCTCAAACCAGGAGTCTTTCTGAGCAAGTATAGCAGGCAGCCCCAACACACTTCTCCATAAACAACAGGCAAGTGCTGGCATCTTCACGGTTCTTTGAAACTGATGGAAATTTGCAGAAGTCAAGATTTTTAATTAAAATTTGTTTGTTATACAAGAAGCTGGTTTTTTTCCCCATGTGAAAGTGTTCGTGTTTTTCCTATGTGATTTTGCTAGTCATAAGCAACTGTGAGCAAAGAACAAATGAGTTCAAGGACAGTCTGATGGATTGAGAAGGAAGGAAGATCTCATGAGCTCCAGGTCCACGTGGCCACTCAGAGTTTTGTGGTAACATTAAATGAGCTTGTAACCTCATGAGGAGTGAGCCAGGAATTTAAACCAGTCCTGACTTTTCTTGCCTACATATAATGGGGTTAATTGCCATGATAGTCTTTACCTGAAAGCTTAGGGACAGCCCTAAATGTCCCTGGCTTAAGGGCTGGCATGGCCCTGGTAAACACAAGACACTGAGCTGGAACTGGAGCAAGGTGGAGAGTTGTCAGTCTACTCAGCAGTCAGCATTTCCCTTTTTTCCATGTTTCCTGCAGAGGGTGGTCTATCCACCCATATCCCCACTCAGCTCCTTTCTCTTGCAGCCTGATCTAGGCCCTGCTTGCTCTAACTTCTGTGTCTCCTCACCACCTCTGTGCACATCCATAGTCACCAGCTGATTCCCTGGGACTGCTGGGGACTCCAAGTGTCGGTTGTCCCACATGGCTGACTCACAGTGCTTTGATGTCAGCAGCTCCCATGCTCAAGTGATGTATAGTTGGGTTTGGTTGTCCAGCTTTTACTACAGCAAACCACACCTGGAAACACATACTCCTTAAAAGGACTTCGACAATCTCAGGCTCCATCACTGTGGTCAAATACACTGACTTGCAAAAGGGCAAGCTTCCTCCCACTTCTTCCCACCTCTGCTCTACGGGCAAAAAGGGTCACCTCTGGAAACGCTCACACTGAGGGAGCCAGAAGACCTTAAAAACAAGGAGAAGAAGTAACAGATTTACCAGTCAGCACAACAAACACATCAGGACACACACACACAAACATCCCTTAGCCGTACTAGCACTGCAAGAGGAAGTCAGCAATGCAGAATAGATTTGTGCACACTTTCCAGGCATCTCTCTGCAATGCAACTCTCCCATCTATAAAATGGGAACAGTGATACTATCCCCACAGCTATATGACATGAAATGTGCAAAGGGAATAATTATAAATTTGGTGAAAATGAGGTTTTTAGTGTCCAGAGTCAGTCCTATGTGTTAGCAAAGTCCATAAATCCCCAAAAGATTGAAGGTTTGACAATATCAAACAGTTGCTGAGAAATAACCCGTTCCTCTGCTTCAAGGTTCATACTCAAGAGATTGCTTTCTCTGGCTGCAGAGACAATATTTCATTGAGTGGGGATATCTGGAGTGAGTCCTCTTGGGACTTGGATTGAGAAAAAAAAATCATATTCAGTGCACTGAAGCATTTTATAACTGAGCTTCAGTGAAAGTCAATACGAACCATTTACTCAGAGACAGGAGTACTCGACGTGCAGATGCATGTTACAGGCCAGCTGTGCAGAGCCCGGAGGTGACGTATATTGATGTTAACTAATCTAAAGACCTCAGTGCCCCTTATCATGCAGCAAATAAAAGATTTTGAAGAGGGTTCTGATTTTAAACTCAATTACTCCAAGTTGAAGGCAATGACAGCAATTCTTATTCTCACTATAGAAAAGAAAAATTAAATCTACAGGATGATATTGAAATAGTCTGTGCATTGCACCGACCATTCAGAAGTAGAAACCATCCTCTTGACTGCAAAATCTTTCCTGTGCCAATTAGACCCCCCTTCTGAAACACTGTGGGGAAAACCTCTCTCCAACAAACATTTGAGCCAAAGACCCTTGTGATTACAAATAAAAGTCTCTTGTCTACGCCCTTCTCCCTTTTCTCCCACATCTTCTGAGGAGCTCTGCGCCCTGCCTGGGTAAAAATCACCTACGGGGAATAGTTACCTAACGTCATCAAGCAAACCTTGCGTAGTCAGAGGGGAGGATTCACAGCACCAAATCTGAAGCCTCAAACAGGAGCACAATTATACTCTTTACTGGTGCAGCTCCAGGAGTATCCAGACAAACCATGGGTAAGAGCAGAGTAATTTTATCCTGATATGCCTGTCTAAACAGCAGATAGCTCTTCAGTAGTGTTCTCCCTCGCTTGTTAATTTAACGCTTGATATATAGGAAAAATTAGAATTAAAATGTACCCAGCTGCTTCCTTCATTCCTGATTCCAATTAGAAATATCTCACATCTCCCCACAAAATGAGCCAAACTGCTTGAGACACTTAAGAGCCTGTATTTTACTTTTAGATAAGCCTGTGTGATTTAGGATCCTAAACTCCAACAAAGGTCAGATTTGCACAGCTCTGACCACAGCACCCGTCACATTCAAATCCCAGCCCCAGCGTGGGAGGAGAGGCAGGTCTCTGCTGTTTTGGGTGGACAAGCTCTTGAAAGACCACAAGGATGTGGGCCTGTGAAAGACAAGCAGTAAGGTAGGGCTGACTCTCAAAGAACAAATAGCTGGAGTCAGGTTTAACAGCTGACTTTGTGGAGACTTTAGGCAGGGTAAGTTATACAAGAAGTGTGCTGCTCCCCCAGCCATGGGGGCAACAAGGAAAGGAAACCAGATGCTTGCTTAAGACGTTGAGAGTCTTTCTTCCCCTTCTCTGAGGCTCTCCAAGCAGCAGCCGTGCACACGTGATGGCATGGAGAAGATGCCTGAAGAGGCAAAGGCAGTTCTGAGGCTCTATTGCATGCATCTGCAAGAGGAGAAGGCAAGGACTACACTGGACCCTCATTAATCCAAGTAACTGGAGACCATGGGGACCACGTGAGTAAGTGCAAGCTTGCACATCTGCAACTTGGTAGTGACGCTCATGAGCCCATATCCTTCAGAGACACTTCTGAGTTTTCTTATTAAAAAATGAATTCTTGGGCTGGAGACAAAACAAAAGAAACACTCAGTTTAAAGTGTTATGCAAGAACCACAGAAGTGGCCACAGGTCAATGTTAGTTAACTGTGCTGCCAGAGAAGTGAATTCTGGAATACTTATGTCCCTCTCCACTGCTTTGTTTTTTCCATGGCCTACAAAACAAATGGAGATATTTCAGCTTGGAGAGTGCATAGCGGAGATGGTGGGTGAGGAACAAAATCCATCCCTTTGAAAACCCACAGAGTTACAGCTTTGCCAGCAAGAAAATGTGTTATCTGCACTCATTGGGAGGGGAAAGACACAAGAAAGAAGAGAACATGAAGAGAGGAGAGGAAGAGGCAGTGAGAAAGGTCTGACTTTAATCCAGATGAGTTGAGTGCAGAGGATGGACCCATGAACAGAGGTCTTTCTGCCTGTCCTGACCCAAACACAGGGTAGACTATGAGACAGGCAGATGCAGAGGTTTGACTGCTTTTCCAGGACAGTAGGAGAGTGAAAGCTATGCAGAAAGATGTCACTCAGTGCCTCCAGATGAATCACGGAGATCACAGGAAAGGCGATATCCTGGGAGAGATGTGGAAGGACAATGATTTYTGTCCTTTATTGTCAAAACTTTACATTTCAAAAAGGAAGGACAAGTGATAAATCTAGGTTGGGAAGACAAAAAATAATGTTGGGGCAGATATGTAAAACTTCTGGGTCAATCAAGTGATCAGTCTATCAACTGATCAAGTGCTTGATTAATAAAAGAGAGAGAAGGACTGTGCTAAGGACTGGCAAAGAGGAAGATGATAAAAAGGAAGGGACAAAGGCTGGGAAAAATCACTTTAAGAAATGCCCAAAGAGTCTACCATGCCTCCTCTCAAATAAGCAGTGGTACCTTCAAATCTTGCAGCATTCCCTAATTGTCCTGGGGATGAACCCACAGTGGCCACTTGCTCTGGGGTCTACTAACTTGTCTGTGAAACGCCCATCTTCAAGAGCACTGAAAGTTTTCTATATTTATGGGGCAGACCTGAGCCCTGGGTTGGAGGAGTCTGCCGGTGCGTGCCTTCAGGAGAAAAGCTGGTACAGCCACACGAATTTATTGCTTGACAATCTCAGTCTGACCAAGTATTTCCTTCTCTGCAAAGGTAAATGAAGAGATCTGTGGACGCTGACATCGAAGCACCTTGGGAGCCAGCCATGGAGTTGGGCATGGCATCACATCGATGACCAAGGAATGAGGACCAGGTCCAGGTGCTGGTAGCGCGGGTGCTGCTGGGCTCTGCCATGGCCCATCACAGGGTGCTGGTCACTCCCCAGGGTGTCACAGCAGGGGTGGGCTTGGCTGCAAGGGTCTACAGCAGCCTGCGGTATGGGGAAGGGGAACAGAAGAAATCTGAGTCGATGCTGGAGCGGAGTGCCAAGTGATCGCCGCAAGGGTGAGCAATTAATGATAAAACCAAAATCTACACTTGTTTCCTATTGCAAGCACAAAATGAGACCAATTGGTTAAACTCCACTGGCCTGTCTGCATAAAACCGAACACTGCTCCATCAGAAATGAAACATCTGAGCAGAAATTCCCATGTTTGCCTGGGTCAAAGTCCAAACTGCAAAAAAGCAGGTGCTCAAAGCTCATGTAACCCATCTGCAGGAGCAGCTGCCCAAGGTACGCTTGCAGGGTATCCAAAGCCTTCAGCAGAGACGCGCGTATCCCTGAGATGATGCACCACCAGGGCTGGTGGCTCTCCAACTGCCTCCAGCTCTGCTCTGGTCTCTCTCAAGGGACGCGGGGAGCCTGGGGTTTCTCCGACTCTGTTCCCATTCATACTGGTACAAGGGAGCCTCCAGCCTCCCAAACACCCAGTACCACAACAAGACCAGGCTCACAGACATCAAGCTCCAAAGTAAAGCAAGGAGGTTTGCAAAAAAAGCCTGCACATTTGTAAATACATCCATCCCTCACTGCAGAGCAAGAAGAGACACACTCCAGTTTAAAAAAAAAAGATCCTCAAAAGGTCTAACCTTTTAGTAGTTAAACACAGCCAAAGGTCCAACCTGCCCATGATCAACACACTGTTTCCAACAAGCTCTCCTCGCAAAACTAGCGTGCCCTCAACTTCCTCAGCTCTTTCTTACAGTTCAAATTCAGCAGCTTCAACGAGTATTTGCACTTTCTCGGGGAAGGTGTCTTTCTTCCTTTCTTTTTCTTTCTCTTTTTTTGCTATGTTACAGCGTCCAGCAGGTTTTGCTGGTATGGATATGGAAAGTGCGTTACCATTTCTGGGTGAAGAGGGTAAGCAAATAGGAACCTATGTTACGCTATCAAGACAGGGATGATTAATTTGTAGTTAACATCCATTTACTTCACTATCCCTTCATCGAAGCTTGACAAATGTGAAAACAACAATGAAAAATAGAAATTAATAGGAGTATTAGCACTGAATGCAACCTACTATAGATTTAATCCCCACAAAAGAGCMTACAGGTGTGTTAGGCCTTCTTTCTTTGTAACGACCTTTTATCCACCTTCCTGTCCTTGGGCATAAATCTATTTAAATTTAAAGAGAACTATTTATATACACACATATGTGTCTGTGTGCATGTCTATACATATGCATGCGTATGTGTAGAGCGGAAGGTTTTCTCATCAGTTATCAATTACGGCTGAGAAAACCACTTTGACTAAACTAAAGCACATGTACAGTTTGACCTTCTGGAGGGTTTCTCTCCAGGCAGCAGCTGCTCCCAATGTCCCAGCAAGGCAAGTGACCTGTGGGGTCCTGTCCCCACTTGGCCCCACGCTGAAGGGAGTGGATCGGCTCCATGCAGGAGAACAGGAGGGGAGCAGAGAGAAACACCCTGATGCCACTGAGCATCTAGCTGTTGCCCTGTCCCCAGGGGAGAAAGCATCAGGGCACCTCTGCTCCTCGTTAGCGCTCCCACCCCATTGGGGTGCTCACACTAATTTGCACTTCCTTTTCATGCTTTTTTATGCATGTCTGCTTGGCTTGGAAGGTGCTTTTCACAAGACCATCACGGAGATCTCGCGCAAAACGGAGGGGCTGCATTTGAGTGGAAAATGGATGCTTGCCCACTTTTGTGTAGGCATCTCCTCCAAATAGCCCTGCAGCTATTTGAACACGAATGTGTGGACTGTGAGGCCAAGAGGTGATTAAAAAATTATGTTAAAACATCTTCGTGCCAAACCTCCGTAGTACCTCAAACCAGACTATGTTGCAGCAACGGAGCGAAAATCCATAGTGTGGAGTTGTCCAGGTGCTTGCATATCCTCAAGACAAAACTGAGGACCTGTAAGGAAACGGGGAATTTCAGTCATTGCTACTTTCCTCACTGAAATCCTCTTGAAAGAAGAAACGCTATTAAAAGAGCTACTCATCTAGCCTTCAAGGTGACCTGTGAATGAAGAAAAACAGGTTTGTGGCCTTATTTTTGCCCTAGTTACAAAGGCCTGATAAGTTGGCAGGGATTTGAAGCAACACTGGGATCTTTTTTTTTTTCCTATTTTCCTATAATTTTTTTTCCTTCTAGAAATTTAGTTCTTGTCTTCCCTGGCACTCTGTGGCCAAAGAGAGAACAAGTGAAATCAAACCATTGCAGGGGACTGACTCTGGTACACCCGAGAGAAGGTTGCATAGTCACACCACCTCCTGGTTTGCCTCCAAAGGAGGAGAGGGAATACTTTTGGATGCAGGGATTTTATTTCTAGGTGAGGAGAGAAAGCATTTGTTCGGCTTTTGTTAGCCTCTGTTTAACCTACTGATCTAAGGAAATCTTGGGTCAAAGTAAGTCTCTGTTAAAGATCTAATTCCCTTTCTCCTTTCACTGCCTGGTGGGGGAGTTCCCATGGAAGTGGGGCTGGATGGAGAAGAAGGAGACAGGGAAAAACCTTTGTCTGTGTCAGGAAACAAAATGACTCATGCTAACGGCTCACAGGGAAGGAAGGAGGCAAACATTAAAAATGCCTACATGGAACTTTGGAGAAATTATAAGCAATCAAGCACCCACTCTAAATGAGAGGTCTCCAACCTTGCCAAAAAAGAAAATTAAGAAAGACTGGATGTGATAGTGGAGCTACAGCTAAAAAGATAGAACAGGAAAAATAAAACTTGGGCAAGTAGGGAGTAAGTACATGTTAGTCCCTTTTCATACCAGAGTGGGTTTGGTTTATAAAGCTTTGCTGAGGCGACAGCGCTGGGGCAGGGGACACTGGCCCATGAGCCCACCGCCGCAGAACACATCACCGAGAGGAGATACAAGGCCCAGCTCACCCCTCGGTGACACAGAGCTCACTGCCGACATCAGTGACGGACATAGCCCTCTTTGCCATCTGGGTGTCCTCAGAGATGGCAGCCCTCAGGATCCCCTTGCCCTCTCGTGCTGCCTCCCCATCCCTGCACCATCCCGGCACGGCACCAGCAGAGCAGCACCAGTGCCACCATGCCGGCTGCCTGACGGGCGATGAGTGGCAGCGACATGCTTTCTGCCTCATGCACTTATTTCAAAGCTGAAAGAGCTGAAATCATTTGAGCCATCAGCGACCTGACCCTGCTCTCTTGGGAGACCCAAAAGGTTTCACCATTGTCCCTTGCAGGGAGGGTCTGGGCTATGGTGGCACTGCACATCTGACCTCTCCAGACAAACTCCACCAGTGCCAGCCTCCAAGAGAGAGGACAACAGCTAGAGCAGTTCCGGAAACCTCTTAAGTTGCCCTCAGACTGCTTTCTCCTATGCATACCACCGCAACGTGACAGCCTGGTCCGCACTTCACTGGGAACGGAGATACCTGGTTTTCCAGAGGCCAAAAATTCCTTGTGCGGTAAGAGAGATGGGACACCAAACCTGTCACTGATTGAGAAACTTGGACTGGGATAGTCTAAAGGATTGTCCACAGTTGTAGGACAAAGAAACAAAAAAAAAAATCTGATTTAACTGAATTTCATTTTTATTTTGCACTTTTTAATTATTGCTTTTGGGAGGATGTGCCAATCGTCTCTTACTCCAAAAGCCCTCACTTATTTCCATGTCAATTTGATGAAATTTTTCACAAATCTAAACTTTTCCTGCTGAAAATCAGCAGGAAGGACCGTGGGCTGAAGCACTAGAGAAGCAGCGATACCAAAAGGCAGGACCTCAGCACTCCCAGGGCTTCCTAACAGGGCTCCGCTCTGCTGCGTGGTCCCAGCTTCTCAAGCTTTGCCCCCCTCCACTCAGTCTGAGAAATGTGAGGATGCAAAATAATCACGGAAAGAACTCATGGGATGGGAGACTGAGGAAGAAGGGTTCAGGGGAGCATCAAGCAGAACCCGCTCTTTCCCATTGATCCCCTAGCCCTGCAGTTTGCTGTGTGGCTCTGCCTCATTTTACACAGACATAATTTGTAAAAGCAAATAAAAAAAGTGATTTACTTACCAACCCTGGTAGTATGGCTGGCCATGCCACGTAGGACTTTCCTGAGCACAACGGAGGAGTCGGGTGACACCTCTAAGCAAAGAGCTCGGGAGCAGCTGAACGCCATTTCTGTGGCCCAGGAGTTGGGGTGCCATCCGGGATAAATAAAAAACAAATTAAGCAGCACCCTGAAAATTACTCAAATGGGTCATTAGACAAAAGTGCAGGACACCAGCGCTTGCTCCAAAATGGTGAGGTTAGCAAGGTTATTACAAGCAGACAGGATATGACCGTGTTTGATTTCCAGCAGAAACGAGGTTGTGAGTCCCCGACGGGTCAATGGAAAGGGGAGCTGGGCTGGGCCTCCTCTGGGAACCTTCTCCGTTGAGAACCACAGCAGCAATGAGATCCTCCAAAAAGTGCAAGTCCCAAATCAAAAGTCAAGCCACTATTAAAGGAAAAACATTAACAAGATCTAACACTGTGCTATCCAGAGGTATTAAGGTGTTGGAACTAAACCTGCCTTATTCCTGCTAGTAGTTGCATTTTAAGGAAACCTTTTAAAAGGATTATCTTCAGGAACTCTCTTTCAACAGCCTTTCCTTTAAGAGTCCTTCATCGTGATACTCCTATTAATTACACTATGTGATATGATTATGTATTTATTTACGTATGGGTTTGAAACACGAAGCAGGGCTMACATTTGCAGGTGTCACGTACAATATGGAGTCTGGTAACTCCAGCCTTTGATCTGGTTTGCAGTTGTATACGGGATCTGCGCAGGGCAGGCATCCACGAGGTAGCTGGTACCTACGTTGTCACCAGGTTGTTTGATCTCGGGGTGATGGCTGGTTGCTTTATTTATACATAGATTTTTTAAAAAGACTGGCGAGGACACCCCGAGCACCGGCTGAGGCTCTTGTAACAGGCAGCCGTAAGAAGAATTATATGTGGATCTATATCCCTATCTAGCTGAAGATAAAGATGTATATTTTTATCTATATATATAGGTATTTCCATATCTAGCTGTCTCTCTATTTACCTGTTTTTAACAACAAAAAGGTAACTTCTTACACAGCTTTTGCTACTACATTTAGACCAGAAAAAGAAGTTATTCCGCATCTGGAGGGATATTTCCAGCCTCTGCAAAGATCTCCAGGAAAAGACGGGCAGTTTAGCAGCCTCCGTCTTTGGGTTCACAGTCTCATCCTCCTTGTAACTATTCCTGCAAGTAAGGGCCGTCACACTGAGAGCACGGGAAGAAAGAAGTCACCTCTGGCCGGGTACGGCCCCACCTAACGCACAGCAAGCACAGCCACGGGGAAGAGCTCACCTAGGGTGGGTTTGGTTTAATACTTGAAGGTGTTACCGAGAGTGAGAGGGGCTTGCGCTCTGGTCACTGCTCCTATAAAGGAAATTGCATGTCCTGTAAAGGAAAATGCAAAAAAAATACAGACGTGGCCCTTAGATTTGTAGGGTCTGAGGCCACTGGGCTGATTCGTGCCCTTCAGTAGCCCGCTCTCTCTGTATGTGCATAGAAGAGTGTGCGTCAGCATGCACACACAAATATAAGCATGTACCATATACAGTCGTATGTGCCTCAACGCTCATAAAGGACACGTGTTAAGAATTTAAGAAAATATTTTATATTTAAATTCAAATGTTCTGCTCCAATTCAGAGAGACGCTGCCTTTGCATGTGCATGTGCATGGGCATCATATATATTGTGCATATATACAGCATACGCAGGCTGAATGTATGTTTAAATCTATGTCTGTGCACTTACGATATATGAATGCTGTAAATATCTGTACAATATGGGTATATTTTATTTTATAGGCATGCACATAGGGAGAGAAGGAACTGTTTGTATAACATAAGCATATAGACACAGTACATACATGTTGAGCATACAAACTCCACTATATATATTATATATACACATGTAGACGCATATATAACATCTATATTGCATATATAATTTATAGATATACACAGATTTTTTTTTCCAAACTAAAATATTTTCTTTTTCATATTGCTAATTTACTCAAAGCCTGTACCATAAAATAGGAGC
>JAYKAV010000544.1:1033453-1079511 GCA_035582835.1 Phoebastria nigripes | reverse complement strand
CCCCCCCCCCCTTCTTTCTGTTTTTGGTTTCTCTTTGACATCAAAGTCAGTAATCGGTTCATTGCAGTGTCAAGATCATTATTTAATTTATTTATCTCCGCGAGTTAAATAGCTACACACCTGCAGACCGGCGAGAGAGTTGGAGGAATAATACGGCGGGGGGAATGGAAACGAAACACACCGCGAGCAGAGGCTGTGGAGGGAGGTCTGGCAGGGCGAGCGGGGCAGGAAGAGAAAGGCGAGAGAGTGAGGAAGAAAGAACGAGAAGCAGGAACAGAGAAAAAGAGGAAAGAAAGAAAGAAAGAAAGAAAGAGAAAAGGAGAAAGAAAGAGGGAGAAAGAGAAGGAGAACGGAAGGAGAGAAAGAAACAGAAAGAAGGGAGAAAGTGAGAGAGGAAGAGAGATGGAGAGAGGACGAGAGAGAAAAGAGAGAGAAAAATAAATAAATGAATACAAGAAAAAAAGAAAGAAAGAAAGAAAGAAAAGAAAAGAAAAGAAAAGAAAAGAAAAGAAAAGAAAAGAAAAGAAAAGAAAAAAGAAAAAAGAAAGAAGTAAAAAGGGAAAGAAAGGAAGAAAGTAAGAAGGAAAGATCCCCGCTAAAGTTTCCAGCCCTGCCGCTTCGCGCCCGCCCACCTCGCCCCGATTTTGCCCCGAGCACCCCGGCCCCTACCGAGCCCGTTCCCCCCGGCAGACGCCGGGGCCGCCCCGGGGAGCACGGCCCCGACGTGCGCCCCTCGGCCCGGCCCGGCTGGCCTAGGGGTACGGAGGGTCCCACCAAAGCTCTGCTGCGGAGGGGAGCGGGGGGCGGACGCGGTGTCCCCCCCGCCGCCGCTCTGCCCGCATCTCCTGCGGGGCCCGGCGGGCCGCGGGCAGGCGCCTTCCCCCCCTCGCTCTCCCTCCGACCATTGTCAGACTAATCTGGGTGGATGTTAAAGGACACTGAGCTATCGGTGTTATCACCCAGACTGACAGCAACTGTCAGCTGGGGTTAAATCAGCGCTCGGCGCTCCCGGCGCCGCGCCGCGCCTCCCTGCCCCACGCCGGGCGCATTCAGCCCCGCGTGTCCCAGCGGATCGTCCCGCTGCTCCCAGGCCCTCCCGAAGCCAGCTCCTTTAATTGTCCTCATTTGTAAGAGCCGTTTTGTCATGCTAAACAAGGCTGGAGCAGCCATTCTAACCTCTCCTTTCAGCCCTTTTCTCCTCTTCCCTTTTGTTTACCTTCGCCTGATCTCTCATTTATTTATCTATCTATTCTTCCTCTGCTTACCCTCCCATTCAAGCCCCATGTATGTTAATTGTGTTATGCCGTTTAATTCTAACATCGGTCTCCAAAGAGCACTTAATGAGCAAAGCACATCCAAACACGCATCACTCCGGCTATTCAGCTCCTCCAGACGGACCTCTGCGTCTTACTCCTTCCCCTCCGTCTCTGCAGCAAGACTCCCTCCCTTCACAAAGGGGCCCCGATGAATGGCGCCCCAAACATCACTAACTGATCCGGACAAGATGCTAATTCCAACCCACCCCCTTCCATCACCACCAACACCTCCCCTCCAAAGCTCTCCTCGCACCGGTAAAACTTCAACGCCGCGGAGGCAACTTGGGAAAGTCCGGTTCCCCGACGGGATGGGGGGCCGGGGCGGAGGGGAACAGCTCCCCGCAGAGACTCGGGTTTGCCGCGGCTCCATCCCCGCTTTTCGGAAGTTTTCTCACCCCGCAGCCGCGTTTCCCCGACGGGCTCCAAACGGAGCCCGACCCGGCCCGGTGCGGCTCGAAACCGGCCCCGACCCAGTGAGATCGGCTACCGAGGGGGTCGGGACGGGGAGAGCGGCCCCGCGGCGGCGGCGAGCGCCGGGGCTGCGGGCGGAGCTCGGCCCCGCCGCGGGGAGCACCGCCCGCAGCCCCCTGCGGCCGCCGGTGCGGGACGCGGGGCTGGGGAGCCGGGGCACCGCATTTACACCACGCAGTTGCCTCGTTTGATGACAGATTGTCTTTATTCAAAACGTCTTTGTTCAACAAATGAAAAGGTTTAACGAGGTAAAATCCTGCCGGATACATTTTTTTTTTCTTCTTCTTCCCCAAGACATGGTGCAAACATATTTAAATTACCATCGGTTTTTATTCGGTTTTTCGTTAGTAGTATTAGTATTATTAATTTTTAACAATTCTACTGCCTGACTTCATACCTGACGCTCTGTCTAAAGTAAACTTAGATCTAGTCTCACTGGATCACACAAATTTAAGGACTACCTGTTTTAAATTAAGCAAACACTATCATATGTTTTAAATATAAATGTTTCTCCCCCTCTTTTTTTTCTTTTTAACTTTGAAGAGCTTTTTTCTGACATGAAAAGCAATTTTACCTAGTAGTGCGTGGTGGCAAAATATATATATATTTATATATATAACACAGCCGATATCGTCTTTTAATGTGCAAAAGGAAAACAAAAAAAAAAAATCATAATAAGACCGGGACTTCCCAAAGTCAAGTCCAAGTGACATGAGACCCTGGAGAACTCATGGACATTAAGAGAATAAATAAAAATCGAAACCGCCTCTCTCTTTTTTTTTTTCCTTTTTCTCCCCCGCTTTGTCCCGAAAGGGCAGTTCAAGGTTCACTTTTCTTTTTTAAACACATTTACAACTCTTACAAGTGCCAGGCTCCTATCTGACCCCGCGATTGCAGATCCCCCCCGAGCCTGGGGCCAGCTCTCAGGGCGAGGTTTAGGCGAGAGCATCTCCGAGTCCCCGAGGCAGCGTCCGCGTCTGTCCCGGCCCGGTGGCGGGCAGCAGAGTCCTGTTTCGGGTGGCCTTTTGCTTCTGCAGGTTTTATGTACATGCACACGAAGGAATCCCAGTTCCAGCTGCCACCCGGGGAGGGACACACGCCTGTGGGGGTGTGGGTGGGTGTTACATGGCAGTCGCATGTGCTGAAGAATAGGGGTCTATCCCAGTCTTGGTCATGCCTGGGAATAATATGTAGGCAACTGGAGGTTGCAAACTGGAAGCCGACCAAGCGGTACAGTTACATGGCACGACATAGCCCGGGTTAGTTGGCGAGGGGTGAGTGTGGGTGTGTTGGCTGGGGCAGCTCAAGCTGCCAAACGCCCCGTTCTGGTATCCCAAGGTGGAGGCGTAGGGCAGGGTGCTGGTGGCTAAGGTGTGAGGAACCTCAGTCATCTTCTGAATGGCGCTGGAGCTGAACTGGCTGGGGTCAAGTAAGGAGTAAGGTGCTGAGGTGGGAGGCAGGAAAGCCCTGGCCTTCTCCGGGGAGCTCAGCAGAGAGTCAGTGGCCCCCACGGGAAGCCCGGCGGCCTTTAAGGGATCAGTTTCCCCGAGGTAAGGCAAAGGGAAGACATACCTGTCCTTTTTGAGCAGGTTCTTGGGCTTGCGCCGGGGTCTGTACTTGTAGTCGGGATGCTCCTTCATGTGCTGCGCCCGCAGCCGTTTGGCCTCGTCGATGTAGGGACGCTTCTCCGCCTCGGAGAGCAACTTCCACTCCGCGCCCAGCCGCTTGCTAATCTCCGAGTTGTGCATTTTGGGGTTCTCCTGGGCCATCTTGCGCCGCTGGCCGCGGGACCACACCATGAAGGCGTTCATGGGGCGCTTGATGTGGTCGCTGGGCTTGGACATGCTTCGGCCGGGCGGGCGGGCGGCTCGGCGGGGCGCTGCGGTGTGGGGCGCGCTGGGGGCGCCGGACGGCGGCGGCGGGAGGAGGAGGAAGAGGACGAGGAAGAGGAGGAGGAGGAGGCCGAGGGAGCCGGAGGAGCGGGAGGAGCGGGCTCAGCTGATCATCACAGGTCCTCCGCCAACGCCGTCCCCGGCGGGAGCCCTGCCGGGGCGGGGCGCGGAGAGGCGCGGAGGGGCGCGGAGCAGCGCGGAGCGGCGGCCCGCAGGGCCCGGCGGGCGGCTAGGCGGGCGGCGAGCCGCCGGGCGCAGCAGCGGGCCGGCGGTGGGGACGCGGCGCGGCGCGGGGCAGTTCAAAGGCGAGGGGCTGCGGCGCGCAGGCTGACATAGCGGCAGGGCGTTCACAGCGCGGCCGGGCGCCCAATCAGCGCGGAGGGGGACCCGCTTAAAAAGAGAGGGAGAGAGGAAGGGCGAGAGGAAGAGGAGGGGAGAGGACAGGGGATGGAGGAGGACGAAGAAAGGAGGGGAAAGGAGGACCCCCCCTTCAAACGCGCAGATTAAAAGGAAGGCTTTTGTGAGTTGCTGCGCTAATAGCAGCTGCGGTGGAGGCGAGGGAAGCGGGGAGGGGGGAGGCGAAGGGGCTTGTCCCCATCCTCCCCCCATCCCGCCGGTGTGCGGAGCGGGGCCGGTCCCGGCGCCCTCCAGGCTCCCCGCCGCCGCCGCCGTCGGGGCTGCGACCGCTGCGCTCCGCCGTGCGCCGGGCCGCTCTCCCGCTTACAGTCCCCCCCTTCCCCGCTCCGCAGCCCCGCTTAACCCCGGGAGCCGGCCCGCGTCCCGGCTTGCTTTGAATAATTGCCTGCCTCCCGCGAAACGCCCGTGGGGAAAATATTTATTAAATGGAAACAATTGTCCCGACTCCCGGGGGGGACCGCGTTTGTTCCAGGCTTATTGGTTTTTAGCACCTGCTTTGGTTAGCAAACCTGCTCCGAAAAGACCCCGCCGGGCCGCCCCTACCCCCGCCCGCCCGCTTCCGAGAGCGACCGGGGAGAGAAACGAGAAGTCGGGTAGGCGGCGCGGCGGGGGGAGGCTCCCTGGGCCAGCCGGGGGGGGGGCCGCCCCGGCCCCTCCGGGCTCCCCCCGTACTCCCCGCCGGGGCAAGGCCGCCGCTTCGCCGGTAACTTCTCCTCCCGCCCGGCGGGGAGCCGCCACCGCCGCGGTCCTCTCCGTGCCGGGGTGCCGCTATTGGTGGGTACCTACCTACCCCCCTCCTCCAAATAATAATAATAATAATAATAGGATAAACCACCCTCGACCTTATTTCCTGCTTTCTTCCTTTCCGCTTGCAATAAATGACTTTCATGTCCCGGCAGAGCTGTGTGCGTGCGGAGCCGGGGAGCAGGAGGAGGAGGAGGAAGAGGAGGAGGAAGAAGTAGAGGGGGGCATATGATTTAGAGTCCGCTCACCTGGATGGGGCCGGCAGCGCCGGAGGCTTTGGCTCTGCTGCCGCCAGCGGCACCCCAGCGGCTTTTTTCGTTGCGCCCAGAAATGCGCCGCGAATTTCTCAGCCCCCGCCGGGAGCCCCGTGCCCAGAGCGGGGGCTGCGGGCGAGACCACCCCGGGACGGCACCGGACCTTCTGCGGCGAAACTCCCCCCTTCCCAAGGTGGGCTCCCCCGAGCCTCCCCCTCCCTCCCCACAGCAGCCGCTGCGTGCATACGGGACCCGCAAACAAAAAAAGGGGGGTGCAGGCGGCCCCTTCCCCCCGCCTCCCCCACCACGGGCACCAGCTACGTTAACGCCCCTCGGGGAGCTCCGTGCCACGCGTGGTCCCGGTAGCCCCGTCGGGGCGCTCGCCGCGGGCCGGGGCGGGGGTGCCCGAGAGCTGCCCGCCCCGGCAGGCACCTGCGGGCTTGGACGTGGCCGTGGTAGGGTGACACGCGYGGAAACTTATTTTTTACCCCACTTCCCCCTTGGAAACAGCGATACCAGCGGCCCCAGCTGCCGATGCTCTGCCCTGCGGAGCGGCCGCGGCCAGGCGTGCGCGGCCGCGCTTAACATCCGCGGTTAAACCCGCGCTGGCGCCGCTTCCCCGACCCCCTCGCCTCAGTATATTGTGTTTTCCCCTCCGCCGTTTAAAATACAAAACTCCCTTTGTTTTTATTGTTTATTCTCAGATTCTTCGGGGGGGGGGGGGGGGGGAATTATATCATTCGTCTTCCCTCGCGAAGATTAAACGAGGGAAACTTGGTGTCTTTCTCAAAAATCCGGGTAGCAAGACAAATCGTTCGGAAGGGAGTGATGGCTCGCAGGCTCTGCCTGCTCCCGAAAAGTCTTTCCAATCAGTTAATGTTGCTTCGCAATATTAATGATAAAAAATCGGCAGCCTTGCTTTCATTGGCTGGTGCCTTTGCCTTGATGCATCACACACTCTCCGATCAGCTCGGGCCATTTCGGGCTGTATTTTGTTCATTTACATCCCATATATGCCCCCGTTAAAAAAAGGCAGAGAGGAAAAGAAAGATTTCCTTCGAGATGCCAACGCCTCCATCTTTAAATACTTCCATTTTTACTCTAAATCATCTGTCCTGGAAGGGCATCTGTTGCAGTTGTACATCCCCCGAGGACGGGTTTTATAAACTTCGTACCCTTTTTTTTTTGAGACAGCAGCGATTTCCAGGGCAGTGACTGAAATCCATTTCTCCTCGCCAGCTTGTTTAGACCAAAACTAATAGTGCGATTATTATTCCTGAATGATATCATGGTAATGCAGAAAGATAAGAATGGCCTGATATGGAAACATTAAAATTATATTTTTGGAGATAGTTCATTTGGAGTAATTTTAAATTAGATGAGATCATGTAGCCTGAGATCTAATATCAGCATAAATAGAGCTGTATTTCTGCCTTCATCTTCCTCCACCTCCTCCTCCTCGCAGGAATCACGGTCGGGCTTGCAGTGCTGCAATTGCCAAAAGTGAGAGGCAAAGAGCATGGCACCTATAATTTGAAAATACCCCCGATCCAAACTTTTAGTTGCTGGAAAATAATGGATCTTTAAAGAACGGTTTTTTATGCTTCAGGCGCTAGGAAAGGGAGGGGATTTTTAATTGATTTTTAATTGAAGGGAGCACGTTTTGGAAAGACTTTCAGGTCTCTGGTGCTTTTCACAGACAGTGAGGACACCAGTCCTCCTTGCTGCACTGCGTGACCTGGTGAGATTCCCACCGACAGCAATGCTTTTTACAAATATATAGAATTAGCTCAGTGCACAGGCTGATTACTTTGATACTTTTCCTTCATATTTGGTTATTTTACACGCAAGTGCATACATACATTTCTTTATGCATGTGCCACATATTAAAAGAAGACCCGTTTATTCACATGCCATGAAGTAATATTTTCTGAGAGAGAGATATATATGTAAAATATATGCACACACCACCTCATACAAGCACACAGCACTGATACATTCACAGATACTGTGTGGAACAGACTACATACTTACGGGTTATTCTCTGTGCATGTTTGCAGTATTTCTTGCTCAGTCCCCCCCCAACCCTGAGAAGAGCATTCATGCAACTACAGCTACAAATAGTTACACAGATATAGCCTTCTGCACGGAGAGATTTAATGGAGCAGGTCACTACCCTGCACACACATGACAGAAGAGGGTAGCAGTGATGGATGGGGCAGATTGGATCATCCCATGATCTGGTTTGCCCAGCGTCTGCTTTTTCACACTGGCCAACAAGAGATGCTTCCTGGGAAGGCACCATGCTCTGTGGGAGAGAGTTGTAGAATAACTTGCTACAAAAAATAAAGATTCCTCTCAGCACCCATTAATTAGGACCTGGTTTATGTCCTGAAGCTGAAGTTTACAGCCCTTTCAAAACTTAATTTTTGTTCTGCTCATTTTATCTATCTGTGATACTGCATGATCTCCTATAAATGCCCCGTCCTTTAACACAGTGCTATATGCATTTACAGAACTCATTTCTCACAAGTGATCTGTTCATTATTCTTTTGCAGCATTCTTTTTTTTCTTTCATAGTCCTCTGTTAATGAGGAAGGTGATGTATATTTTTGCACCGGGGTATTTCCCTGTGTGTCTCAGGCTCCCTGCAGGTGATATCCCTGCAGTGTGGCCAGTCACCCTGGGGAGCCACCGATGCTGGAAGACTTGTCTCCTGCTGACACTGTGGGCAGGTCCAGGGCAGTTTACTGTTGCAGGTCTTCTCACAGCCCCTGGGGTGGGGGTGGTGGGGGTGAAGGTCCTGATTAGTGAGCCAGCGGGAGTGCTTTACAGCGTGATTTTGCGCCCCAAATTGTAGCAGCCTTCCCAGATGATAAAATTAAGCATAGTTCTCTGTGTGTGTTTGTGTGGAAGTGCTGCATTGAGCAACACTCACTGCAGCCAGGTCAGCAGCCACATTGCTGTCACTGTGAAGTGTGTAACGCTGGGGCAGGAAGCACTAAAACCGCCCACGCAGAGTCAGACAGTATCTTGGACTCCACAGGACCCACAAAGGGTCTCGGGGTGCAATCCCTGCAAGACACTCCTGGGGCAGTGCCACCCCTGTGCCACCTCCTGGCCTTTTGTTAGCAACATTAGCTGTTAAACAATAGCTAATGAGTGGCTAGAGTGGTTCATCCTTTCCAGGGTGAGAAATGCCCAGTGGAAACCCAGTGGGATTCCTCTGTGTTGGGTAGACCCACGCTGCAGAGCCCCATGTCGTCCTTGGGTACATCAGCCCACGTCCCCAGGGAAGGGTCCATGGAGATCACCATTTGCTTTCTCTGCAGCAAAAGCAGCAGAAGGGAGAGCCGATGAGCCTCTCCAGTAAATAAGTATATTTGCTGTGGCCATGCATGTAAACCCAGGGGCTTGACACAGAATTGACTTCCTAGATATTGTATGGCCAGGGAACCTCAGTTATTGTCAGCAGCATGAAGTGAAGGATAAATGACCTAAGCTCAGAAGTGCAGAGCAGGCCTGTAAGGAAAGGTAGTATCTTTTATTAGACCAACTGATACAGTCAGAAAAAAACAGACAGGCTTTCAGGCACATGAGCTCTTAAATAGAAGCAGCAACTTTCAAGAAAAGTGCCAAGGCTGAACTGTTTATCTCAGGTACTCACCCGCCACCGTTCCTGGGGAGGCTGATGGCTTCATCAGCTGTAATACAGCCGTCCTTCCTGGTGCAAGATGAAGCACAGAAGTGTGATTATTCCCAGCTACACATCAGGCATGGAGAAACACAGAGGCCGGTCCAAGCCTGGATGAAAATCTTGGGGTAGGGGAGGGAAGCGACCTTCAGGGTTTGGTATTTCAGGTGAGGTCTAGAGTAACCTTTTTCTGGATCACTGACATTAGTCGAAAGCTACACGTAGAAAGCATGTGGAGCTCAGACAAATATGACCAACTGCTGTGTTCTGCAAACAGAGGATACGCTCAAAAGTATTATCTTGCTGTTATTCTTCTAGTACAGTTAAATAACATGAAAAGTGGAGGTCTGGTCAAGATGCAAAGATACAGAGGAAAATACTCCTTCTATTGATTTGTGTAATCCCAACACCAGTTCATAAGCTTGGGGTTCTTGCAAATCCGTGTCTTGTCCCCAAGTACCGCATTTTGTATTTGGATATCTGAATGAGACGAATGGTGTTTAAAGGCAGTTGCCGCAGATGTCCCTGAGGGCTGTGGTGCTCCAAGTTTCAGGAGCATCTGTTATTTTAGTGAAGGGTGGTTCAATTTGTGTCCACTCCATTTATTTAGGATCTGTCAGCATCACACATACCGACAAGGTGGAGTTAGATTTTTTTGTCAAAACTGCCCTCTTTGGTCCATGTGCCCACTCTTGTGAATCTGCCCCCATAAACACAGCCAGGCCCACAGCATGGTTAAGCTCACGTTTAACTTCCCACCTATGTGAACCAAACCACGCAAGAGCCACATAATTTCCTCCCTGCTCTTCTCACATACACTGATATGGCACTTGAGTTAAACATATTCACCAGAAATCCAAAGCCTGTGAGAAGGTAACACTTGAGACCCATCAAGGATCCGATGAACAGCCAATTTATTTTACTGCAAGGACTCTAGACCTCTCTTTTCCCCACTCACACAACTGTTCTCATTGTCTCAGGGTGAAGCTCCAGGGGTGGGTTGGGATATTTTAAGCACTGAAGGCCATTTCTTCCCCATGACATATTCCCAGTATAAAGGTAGGACTCTAGGATCGCCGATAGTCAAGTGCTGTCTATCACAACACTGGAGAAGTCATCCGTCATATGGTCCAAAACCTCCAGAGCACACAGGGAGGTTTTAAGTGTGTTCTTTAGGTCCTGAATTGCTGGAGATGGACCACAGTTGTAAGAGATGCTCCAGTAAGCAAGAGATGCTCCATGGTAGTAAGAGTTGGCCAGATGCTCTTCTGCCTCAAATCCAAGACCCTCAGTAGACTTCACTCTGT
Source organism: Phoebastria nigripes (assembly GCA_035582835.1). Taxonomy (NCBI): domain Eukaryota; kingdom Metazoa; phylum Chordata; class Aves; order Procellariiformes; family Diomedeidae; genus Phoebastria; species Phoebastria nigripes. The sequence continues at coordinate 1,069,416 of JAYKAV010000544.1, read as the reverse complement.
GCAAAGCACATCAAATATTGAGATGCTGGTAGGCAGCACCAAGCCTGTCTGGCAAACACAGCTTTGCACTGAACCGGTGAAACAAGGTCTAAACAACCAGTCAGTTCTGTTGTTTATTGAAATTTCAACCCTGCCACTGACCTCACCAAGTGAACCAGCTTCAGGAAAACCACAAAGCGTGTACCCACCCATGCTGTTTGAAAATGCAATGGCTTCCACCTAAACACGGCTTTGCAGGAGCCCGGATGCCTCCGAGATGCCTTTTGTTGCTTGCTGGAGGTTCATGGTGGCATCCGTCCCTCTTAGAGGCAAACCTCCTTGCTGGCTTACCCCCAGAGGCTCAGCAGAGCAGAATAATGCCACATGCCCGTGAGCAGGGAAGGTGCCCACACATTACATGTAGACTCTGAGTGGACTGGCTGTTTGCGCTGGGGTGTTAGCTGTGAGTCAGATGCTGTGTCGGACACCATATGCTGGTGGGAAGTCTGGCGGTGGGTCCCCAGCAGTAAGGGAAAGACTGCTCCAGCATCCTTTCCAGGACTGCAGAAGCTGTTCCTCAAGAGGAGGCGGCAGGGCTGCGGTCTCCAGCCATGCAACTGTCTCCAGCACCCTCCTTGGGCATCAGATTGACCTTCTGCCCGGTGAGGMTGTGAAACAAGTCTGCAGAGCCAGGAGAGTGGGAAACATCACTGCTGGACTCCAAAAAATGAGTCAACCAGAGGGATGGGGGAGGCAAAGCATTTGGATGGAGAAGACCCTAATCCCTTGAGCCATTTGGAGATCCACCCTGCCTGGGTGGGGGATGCAGCCTCATCCAGGCACACCAACTCTGTTGCAGGACAGACATGGTGACTGGGAGCAGAGCTGCCCTGGCCTGGCGCTACCGAAAAGCATTCGTGGTTTGTGCTGTACATGCCCTCTCCAGCCCTCCCCAGCCTGGTCCTGCTCATTTGACCACAGCATCCCTGACTCAGGGCCCTTTTTCATTGGAAAACAGATCCCTCTGCAGTAAACTTTGGAGGAAGTCTCAGGAACTAATTTTGGGGGATGGTACAGATTATATGATCATGGCTTGAGGAAATTATTATATTTTTAATTGAATTTTGTGTGCTATGCACAGATACTACAGTAGTGGGCCCTTTATCAATTGTTAACATGAATACTAATGAATACTAATGCTAATCATTTGTTTCTGGAAACAAATACAGAGATATTTGATGGAAAAATTTCTCTGAATTTTAACACCAAAAATAATGAAATGCATCACAGTCTGGTGGTGCCAGAAGACAAAACCCTACAGTTACAATATGGTGACACAAAACATGAGATACGGAGGACCCGACGCTCACATTAGCTATTCTGCCGACTAACACAGCAGGGCCGGGCTCCAGAAAATTACTGTCTTGCAACCCACAAGGAAAAACTCCAACAACCTTGACCCAAAACTGCAGCGAACACTCCCCAGGAGCCACGTGAGGGCAAACCACCCGCTCCAGGGCAGAGCAAAGAAGAGCAGCCAGGGATGTCTCCTCCAGAGCCGGTCCTGTGGGGTCGGGGTCCGGCACCCAGCCCTTGCACAGAGCCATGCCTACGATGGAGCGATGCGCCCTCTTCATTATTTATTTATTGCGATGATTTACAAGGCGCCCATCTCTCCAGCAGCTGCTTGTTCTTTACGAGGTTTGGAGATGAAAGCCAACGATATTTCCACCCACCCAGCCCAAACGGGAAGGCACACACAGTAACCCTTTCCTAACCCTCGAGACAGGGATTCTGCAGGGAATAATTTAGCCGGCAGGAGATTCCAGAAACAGCAATTAATGAAAGACTTGGATGAAGCATGTCTTATATCTTGTTCCAAATATGGCCATAGAGGTTTATACTGGGGTGGGGGAGGCAAACGTTAAAGGCAGGGCCTGCTCTGGAGCACACCCAGTCTGCAGCACCTGCAAATTTTACCCCCAGGATAAATAACTAAGATATCTCCGTCACTTGGGGCTGCTTAAATTATTCATAGCAAATAAATTACCAGGTGTATTTAGTCTGTTGTTCCCCCCCTTCCTTTTCCTACACGCTCATGAATCACTTGGAAAGAGATTCTGATTTCTGCAAGTGTGTCTATTAGTCATAATAAAGAGACGTGGCATGGCTCATGTGAAGACGTGTGGCCAATGGGCTGTCGGCAAATACTCGTTATTGGTCTGGTATCTACCTCTGAATGGTGATTCAGGTCGTTTGCTGCTGCTTCTGAGCCCAGATTGGTGATGGGGTTTTTTTCCCCCTTCCTTTTTAACGAGCGATGGGAGCAAAAAGGGAGGACATGGAGATGCTCAGCACAAACTTGCTCCACCACACAGGAATCCCCTGCTTCTCCTGCAAACGTGGCTGCTTGAACAAAGACCAGCACCCGCGTGGGGATGGTGGCTCTCGCTGAGGCCACTCTGACCCACAGTCAGACCCAAGAGCTTTGGTGTCCACCTATGCATCCGACATCCAAGCTTTCACAGAAGCCAACCAACGCTGCCCATACATCTCCAAGAGTCAACGCACCAAGGCAATATGTTCTCTGCCTGCCAGCCAGAATGCTCCTGGGAAGATATATGAACAGCGTTTCGTTCCCTTCTGTTATACTGTCTGCCTCAATCCTAGCCGCCGAGAAACCGAAGCAGCACAGCAGATCAGCCCCATCTCCTCCGTTCAAGCCCTTTGCCTCCATAGGTAATTACCGCCCCAACAAACAAACAGCTCGAGGTTGCCTCAATGTACCTCCAGTGTCCTGCTGGCCCCGGAGGGAGAGAAAACTTGTTATCACTGGAATACAATTTGCACGCCCAACTTGGGCAGGGTGGAGAGGTGAGGGGACATGGGTGGGAGGAGAGGAGGAGGAGGAGCTGTGGCCGGCCTTCCTCTGTGGCACGTGGTGGTCAGGTTGTAGGGGATGGGAGACTTGTCTGATTACTGGCCAAACAATAATGAGCAGTGCTATTTAAACACATCCCATTACTGCTGTTATTCAGTGGGCAGAGGCTGACATGAGAATGAAAAAACAGAAGGAGCAGAGAAAGCCTGGGAAAGCATGTAGGAGCCTTGTAACGCTCCCCTCTGAAAAGGGATTTAATCAACAGCCACAAATTTGCAGGGCAAGGAGAAAGAATGAGCGCATTGTGTGCAGTACTGACTTTTCATGCTCCCTCTGGCGTGGGGCATGCAGATAACTCCCCTGATCACCACCCTCCCCCGGGAAGGACTACTTGTAGGTGTGAGATCAGGCTACCCCATCCATCCAAACACAGTCCAGGGCATAAGCCCGAAAGAAACGTCTTCATTTCACTCTGGTGCTCTGACTCTGTTGTGATTCGATGGATTCATAACAATTGACTGACTTCAGCATCTCAAGCTGGAGTCAGCAGAGAGGAGAGAGTCAGGAGTCAGGAGGAGATAGCCTCCAAAATAAATCAAAGCAGAGGAAATAAGTAGTTTAGCCCCTTTCTTTGCTATTATTCCCATGTTAACACTGGAGTCTTCCCCTGTGGGATGACAACACTTTTCTACTAGAGCAATACCACTGAGATAATGTGAAGATTTCAGTTTTATTTCTGTGCATATGCTGCTCTTCAGTGACATGTCCCCAAAACTGACTCCAAATATGAAGAAAAAAAAATAGGAGAAGAAAATTTTCCTTCTTGTGTGGCTTCTTCTCACCAGATCCTGGCTTTGGTAGCATCCCAGCACACAGTTTCCCCCAAGGTTAAAGGTGTGCTTGAGCCCCGAGGGAAGGCAGTTTGGCTGTGCGAAGCCTTCTGCTGATCCCCATCGCTGCCCTAACACGTGCAGTGAGCGGAGTATTTTCTTCCGTTTACGGATAAGGATTCTTTTCCAATTAATCAGCCCTCGTTGCATATTTAATTGTAGCCCAAAGACTCTCTCTCTGACTCACGCGATGCCTTTAATCGTTATCTGTTAGGTATGCKGCTGGGTGCCTGGGTCAGAGGGCTTCACTTCTCATCCTCAGCAGGATCTCAGGACCAAATGGTCCAGAAATAAAGTGGGATGGGAATATGGCCTCGCAGCACATCCCCAGGCACAGACTGCTCCCTCCCAGCAGCAGCCCTGCAATCTCCAGGCCTCTCTGCTCCCGAGATCTGATCCCTCTGAACTGGCTGGAGAGCACAAGCAGACCCAGTTTTCAATGAAGGGACTTCTGGGCAGGCTCCTCCTGCCAGGTCAACCCGGTGGCTCCTACTCAAAGGCTTATTATATCCTTAGTCATAGTAAAGCTGGGCAGAGTGGCTTTCAATACATTCGTCCTTCCTCCAAAATCTGAGGTTTACTTTTGTAGCCCTGGACTGACACTAAAATTGCATCCTGGGTGTTTTGGTTTTTTTTTCTGAAAATTTTGCTTGGCTTCTAAGGCAAGAGTGCAAAAAGCCATTTGCAAAAATGCTGCCCATTTCCATTTTTCTGTTGCTGTTGCACAATATTTGTGTTTTGAGCCCTATTCCCTTGGAAGGGCTTTTTATTCTAGTGCAGAAAATTTCAAGGATGCAAATGCATTTTCTGTTTCCCTTGCAAAACAGGAATGTTTCTCCTCTGGAAATTTTCCATTTAAAAAAAAATAACTTTACTGATATTCCACATTTTGGAATCTAAGATAAATAATGCCTCAAGAAAAGGGAGAAAGGAAGAGAAAACAGGAATGCTACAAATTCAAATTAGGATGAAATGCAGGGGACATAGTGGGGATAGAAGCATTTTTCTACTTTAAGCTACTGTTCAGGAGAATAAATGCTCTAAAACACCTGGGTGCTGCTGTGCCCGCAACATTTTAGCATCACAGCTAAAAGAAAAGAAAAAAAAAACAGACAGGAGCTCTTTAAAGGGGAGTGTTAATGCCCTGCTCTACCCCTCTGGGAACTGGTATAAGAGCAGAGTCAGGCAGCAGCAGGTATTTTAGCTGTGGGCTATGGGTGGGGAGGAGATGGGGGGCAGCTGCCGGAGCCCAGGGAGCGGTGGAGGCAGGCGGGGGGCAGCCCGGGGCTTGCAGGGGGCTGCTGAAGGGATGGGGGTCTGCAGAAGGAGGTGCCCAATTTCTTGGTCCGATAACGCAGCAATTTCGTTGTCACAGAGTGGGGCTGACAGCACAGACAACCTTCGTAAAACACTCCCACTTCCACCGGCATGTGGGAAAGGCAGTGAGCAGCGCGGGCAGGTCCCGGCTGCTCTGAAATAGCTCAGTGCCACTGAAGTGAAAGGACCAGCTTGCAGCCTACATCAGCTGAGGCTGTAGCTGCCAATCCAAATCGCCGGGGTCAGGGAAACAGCAAAGAAACTCCAGACCCTAGAGGGGAGGATCGATGTGGCACACTACGGGGAGGTGCCAAAAACATTTTAGGATGTACTGATAGATGACCAGAGTTTAAAATTCTGCAAGAATAAGCCAGAGGGATATGCACAAGGTCAGGACTCCACTGTAAAAGAACCCAAAGAGAGGGTGGGTCTGTGCTGATGCAGATGGTAGGGAAGGATCACCCTCTTCCAGGAGACAGCAAAACCCCCGTGCCAGGGCTGGGATTTGCCCATTGCTGAGTTCCTGCACTGGTGGCAAGCAGCAGAGCTGCAAGATGGGCTCAGCTGATGCACGACACATACCCCAAACCGAAAGAGCAGCAGCAGTGCGTTTCAGGGAGGAGGGAGCGAGTCTGGGAAGCTCTGCCTGGGGATTTGGCTGTTCAGCTGATACTACAGTCAAAGGAAGCCAGGTAGCTAAATCTTTGCGCCATGCTTTGAAATCTCCCCTGCAAGTTTTCAGCAGTGCAGGAGGAGAGGTGTGAGCCCCCTGCTCCCTCCGCTTACATGTGAGCTGTGCTAATACTGCTCCTGCCTGCCCAGCGTGACGAGGTGGGGCTGCGCTTGGGCTGGGCATCTTTTCTTTGAAGTGGAGCGAAGTCCTAAAGCTTTCATTCGGAGAGTGCAAATCACTGCTAAAAGCTCTCCCCTCTCTGACCCCCATCTAGAAAACTCTAATCCAGCCTCACTGGCTTCACCAGTTTCCTTTTTTTTTTGTCATATTTTTTTTGGCGATGGTGACCTTTGTGTTCAAGCGTGGTTGACTCCAGCTGGAAACAAAACAGCCGCCCCCTTCAACCAAGAGGTTCATGCTGATTTTTTTTTTTTTTTTACACTAAGTTCCCCCTATTTCTGCATGATGAACACTGCTCTCCAAAGCGCCCGGTGATGGCAGCCTGTTTTGGGTTAGCTAGGACAGGATTCTTCGGAGCATTGCTGGGGTCAACATCATTTTGGTGCTCAGAATGAGGATGCTGATAATCAGGGTGCTCATTAGCCCCTGTTAATGAAAGGGAGTTGATCTCTCCAGTTGTCACGCAGCCCTGAATCAAGCCAAACTGGGAGTGCACAGAGGGCAGGGGCCACAGGCTTCTGCTCTCTGCAAGATCGCAACCACAGCAGCTCTCATGGTCAATGCTGATGCATGATGGCTATGGGATGGGTCTGTGGCCACCAGGACAAGGTGACAGTTTTCAACAGTGACCATCAAAATGAACTGAGATGCTGGAGGGAGGGCATAGGGAGCAGACATTTTCCTTGGTTGTGGGAGCAAATCCAGGAATTCCTGAATTTTCCATGAACGCTGGGCTTTCCGCCAGGGCAGGTGAAGCTGCCAAATCGTGGCTTTCCCGGTGTTAATCTGGGGAACCGAGTGATTAGCACAGAGTTGCCTTGGGGCCCAAGAGACTACAGGATGCATCGCTGCACCCGTTGCCGCTCCTGCCTCCCTTCGCCCTTTGCTGGTTCTAAGCACGTTATCTGCACAAGGCTTGTCAAGAGCCACATCCCCTTCAAGACAGAGCTGGAGCATGGGGTGATGCCAGCTTCGGCACTACTTTCAGCCCACGGCGAGGCTGGGGAAGGCTGTCCAGGGAAACGTGGCCAGGAGAGCTGGAGTTGTTCACTGCTAGTTGGACCGCTTGGGTTTTCCTAGGAGAAAGCACTGGGCTGGGACTCTTCCTCTACCCTATGGGGTGATATCAAAGGCAATATATTTCCTGCTTGTGTCTGCATGGCGACCTTGAAAACCCTGCCTACATTTAAAGCATAATGCACTATAGGGGCAAGGGACATTCAAACTGCCTTCCTGCTTCCCCCCCTGCTCACCCAAGAGACTCAAACTTAAACTTGCTGGTAGAGACCCCTCTGCAGTACACGATAACCTGTATCATCTGCCTACAACCAAAAGACAGACTAAGGCTGTGCACTAAGGCTGCATTTAGCAAGGATCTCCCACATGCTGTGATGCCTCTGGTGTTTTCTCCAAGGGTCTCCTGCCCTGGAGTGTTCTCAGAGCTGAACCTTCCCTGCTCCGTTTGCTCAAGCCCCAGCTACTGTTGGCCCTGAGCCTCCTCCTTCCCCAGCTCCAGGCACAGTGGGGTAGCACTGGTTTTTTGTTCCTTAGCCTCAGCTTTCCCTTTCAGGTCCGACATCAAGGTGGCCACTGGGATTAGCTGTTTCCTCCTGCTTCCATTTTGTCCGACTGCTCCATCAAGTTCCTGAATTTCAGCTCCTTCCCCTGGCCATTGCCTCCTTAAAACACAACAGCAACGTTTCCAAAGTTGCATACAGCTGGACACATGAGTTGCACATATTCCTCTTAAGACCTATACAAGGTAGTTTGTGGTGAGCTCTTGTGTGACACCAACGCACACGGATGAGTCCAAAGAGGCAAGAAGTGGGAACTCCTCTGTCCTTGTGCATCAGATGACAGACAGGGGCACTGCTGCCCCCAGAGCAGAGGACAAGGCATTGCTCCTTTCCCCCAGCGATGTGATCCACTCGGTTAGCAGTGTCTTCGGCGGGCAGAGGGCAAGACCTTGCAATGTCTGTGTTGGGCAGGTGCCCTGTGCTGTGAGTCAGCCCTCCAAGAGCCCGCCTGGAAAAAGCAGAACTTCCCTTATATTAAAACCAAACTCACCCCGTGTCTTGAGTTCTCTTCTTACTTATTTTCAGCTGAGTGACATGACTGATCTCCTGCTGCACTTAAGGCTGTTTTCCTTATCCTTTTTAGAGACTCTTTAATACTTTGTATTGTTCATGTTTTATTTTATCTTCTTATTTATTTTCCTCTAATGACGACCTTCTTTCATCTCCCTAAGGCTTTCTGCCCGCCCCCCGCTCCTGACCGAGTCTCCCTTTAGCTTCTTTTTCCCTTTAAGTATCCTTTTGCTTATTTGGTATTGCACCAAATCAGTGTAGGGCTTCATGCTTGTCTGAAGGGCTGCACCGCATCTCTGCTCGGACGGCTCGGCCCCACGCCCGGGGCGCTCCGCTCCCTCCTCCGGGGCGCTCCGCTCCCTCCCCGGGGGGCACCGGGACCGGAGCAGCGCTCCCTCTGCCCAGGAGAGGGCACTGGCGCAGCAGCCCACAGCCTCTTTATTGCAGTCTACAGCTATTCATTTTTTGCTGCTTAGGCTCCGATTTGCTCCTCCCGCCGTGGATGAGCATTCCCCCTTACACCCACCCTTTTTTTTTTTCCAAAATATTTTTTTTTCTAATTTCTCCTGAAGTCTCTCTGTATCAAAATCCTTTTCTGCTGGTCTCCTCTTTGGGCCTAATCCCATCACCAGAGCTTCAGGTGCTCAGCATGGTGCTGGACACCTGGTGGTGTCTGCGCTGGCACACTGGGAAAGGAGGCTGGKAGGGTTTGGGGGCTGCTGTCCCTTGTCCCAGCTTCCCTGCTTTCTGCAGCATAGCATGCTGGAGTCACAGGGAGAGTTCCACCTGGGCGCAGTAACAGCAGAAATATCTTCCTGCTTGCTCTGGTTTCCCCAGAGCCCCCCAAAACACAGCAGCACAGAGGTGGCTGGGGGGCCCTGTTACCACCCCTGCCTCTTTCCTCTTCCCTGCCTGCCTCCTGAAGAAGGCAAGAGCTCAGCCACTGCCCTCAACAAGCACATGATATTAAAACCCCTGTTTTCTCAGGAGCAGCTCTGCCACCAGCTTCCCACTACCCATGTCCATGGGCAGCCAAAGGCCTTTCCTTTCCATCAAGCGATTGCTTCCTCCCRGTACCGGTGGGAATGGGGGCAGGCCCGGAGTGCAGCTGCTAAATAAAACACTGCATGGAGCCTAAAAATAGCTGCCGTGTGTCTGATCTGCATCAGCTGAGCTAAATTTTCAAGTGCAGTTGTGTTCTAGCAAGAGACACCCTTGCTTGCTTGTTTATATTCCTGCATTCAGATGCTCGTTGTTTCTGATCCCTCTGCAATTCCTGCACCCAGGCAAGGAGACAGCTTCCCTAGCTGCCTGCTTGGCAAATTCAATTGGGGGTGATGGAGGAGCTGGTTCTGGTTTCCTCAGACATAGTATTCTTTTGATAAACTTTGCTCTGCCAAGACCTTTTTCTTATTTTCTTTTTTTTCTTCTTTTTTTTTTTTTTTTCTCTAATGAAGGGATCTCCTTGAAAACCTCTGCAGCACCTGGAGTAAGCTGTGCCAGGCACTGGCCATGCACACCATTTCACAGACCAAGCACCAAGTGATGGTTTAGAAGTATTTTTTCGTTTAGGCTTTTCGGAGGAGTTTAAGGACAGTAAGTCAGGCTGGTAGTCTGGAAGATGAACCTTCCATTAGCTCCAAATGACCCTCTTTTGACCTCTTTCACTCTTAATTGTGCTGCTGGTCACTAAAATCAGTACAAACTCTGCTAGGATCAAGGGTACATTTTCAACTACACTGAGGAGCCTGAAAGCAGCGTAGGATTTTCAAAACTGCCTAAATAACCTAGACCCATGGACTTCTATAACTGCTAAGAGGTGCTCTTTTTACTCCCAGAAATCCTGAGTACCCCTGAAAACTTGCCCCAGTAGGCTTCTGACTCCTCTCCCCCTCGTCAGCACTGTATTTTTGGGATGTCCCTCATTTCAAGGAGGAGATAAGATATTGTTCATGCCCCCTCATTTCATCATTGGAAATAATTACTGTTGGAATAAGGAGCCTCAGAACAGAGTTTATAAGGAGGGCTGTCTGTGCTGATACCTGGGCTCTTGTGACACTGGAGGTGACATGCTTTTCAGGCGGGTCCTGTGTTTGGACCTTCCCAAACAAAAAGGTGAGGTTTTGATGACATTCAGGTCCAGACTGCTCTGCGCTGTCTTTGCCAAGGGCAATAGGAGCTCTTCCTCACCCAGCCCCTCACGTTGTCCCTGTCAAGCTCCCCAGGGGCTGGTCAGAGGACAAACTCTCCAGGCTCTGGTGGGGCTGGACGTTGCACTTTGAACATCGGTGAGCTTCCAGCTGCAGCTTCCTTCTCCATGGTACACCCTGGTTCTTCCATCCAAGGCAAATCGATCGCATGGAGTCTTATCTAGAAACAGCCAAAAGCTGCTCGTGGCCCCTCTGCGGGGGCATCACCGGCATTTCTGCTAGTTTGCCGCATCTTCTGCCCCTGGTGCCAAAAMCACAGATGACCCCATCGCCGGGGGCAGTTGGGAATGGACAGGGGAACTTTCCGGGTCCCCCTTTCTCCCTCCCATCTGTCATAGGCCCGTGGTGTTGGAAATGGGAGGAGAGGCTCTTGTGTGTGTGCATGAAACCCCCGTACCACCTTCAGGACTGAGGGCAGGAAGCCAAAATCAAATCTTCCTTTTTTTTTTTTCTTCTTCTTTTTTTCCCAGAGTGTATCACTGGCTATTGTCCTTATCAAACAAAGCCCTTTCATCAGAGGTTCTTTAACACACTTTATTTCTCTTTTATTTTGCTTTGAAATAAGCCGGGCAACAATTAATTTCAGAGAGAGAGAGAGAGAAAGAGAATTCAACAAGGATCTATTACTACTCTCGGCTTCTATTGCTGTAATGAAAATCTATTTCCTTTCCCTTTTGTGTCCCATATAATTTAATGCCCATTTTATTAATGGTCTGAAATAATTACGGAACCTTTTGTGATTCTCAAGTATGTTTCATTTAATTGTGCAATAAACGCCTAATCTCTTCCTCCATCTGAAGCTATTATGGCATTAAAATTAACAATTATGCAGCAATGCGCCCGGGTCCATAGAAATCACTCCAGATAACTAGACATATATAAATCATTCATGAGAACAATTTCTGAAAAGAGACGAAGGGAGAGAAGAAAAAAAATTGTGTTGAGAATGACATTGGGAAGCCAAGGGCCTGGTCTCTAAGAAGATAGCAACACCTTAAAAAAATCTTTTTTTCCCCTTTTTTGTTATTATTATTTTATACTAATTGTGTTCAGTGGCACAGCCCTCCCCCCCCCCATTAGCCTGACAGATATTTTCAGAATTAATTAACTGTTAGCTCAGAGGATAAATTGTTCATTATCAATTTTTCCCCCCTTCCTTCTTTCTTTCTTTCCTTTTATAGTTTTTTTTTCTTTTTTTTTCTCTCTCTTTCAGGACAGCAATTACACTCTCCGCCTTTCACTGGCAGGTCCTGTTCTGTAGGAGGTAATCCAAATGGGGAAAGTGCTTTTTCTTTCAACCCTATTCACTTCTCCTCTTCTTCCTTTTGTGGGATTTAATAACCATGGCTGATAGGCGCACTGTGGACAGAGAGGTTAAGTTTGTTGTCTCAGCACTTTGCCGACAGAGGATGGCTCAGGCATCCTGCTGCCTCAGCCAGCCCTCCTCTCCATTCCTCGCACCGCACCTTTATTTAATTGCGATTCATTTAACTGTGATTTGAGCCCCGGGATGGCCCAAGCATCCTGATCTGCACAGGGTCTGATCTTGGCTGCCCAAGGAAGGGGGTCCAGGGTGTCTCCAGGGGCAGAGCATGGGGAGAGAGCCCTGGCATTTCCACCTCGAGCAGCATCTCCATGCATAGACACCAGGTCACAGCCAGCACAGGTTCATGAAAGGCAGGTCCTGCTTGACCAACCTGATCTCCTTCTATGACCAGGTGACCCGCCTAGTGGATGAGGGAAAGGCTGTGGATGTGGTCTACCTGGACTTCAGTAAAGCCTTCAACACTGTTTCCCACAGCATCCTCCTAGAGAAGCTGGGGGCTCACGGCTTAGACAGGTGTACTCTGTGCTGGGTAAAAAACTGGCTGGACGGCCGGGCCCAGAGAGTTGTGGTGAATGGAGTTCAATCCAGTTGGCAGCCAGTCACAAGCGGTGTTCCCCAGGGCTCAGTTTTGGGGCCAGTTCTGTTTAATATCTTTATCAATGATCTGGATGAGGGGATTGAGTGCACCCTCAGTAAGTTTGCAGACGACACCAAGCTGGGCGGGACCGTTGATCTGCTCGAGGGTAGGAAGGCTCTGCAGAGGGACCTGGACAGGCTGGATCGATGGGCTGAGGCCAACTGCATGAGGTTCAACAAGGCCAAGTGCCGGGTCCTGCACCTCGGCCACCACAACCCTATGCAACGCTACAGGCTGGGGGAAGAGTGGCTGGAAAGTTGCCTGGTGGAAAAGGACCTGGGGGTGCTGGTTGACAGCCGGCTGAACATGACCCAGCAGTGTGCCCAGGTGGGCAAGAAGGCCAACGGCATCCTGGCCTGTATCAGAAATAGTGTGGCCAGCAGGAGTAGGGAAGTGATCGTGCCCCTGTACTCGGCACTGGTGAGGCCGCACCTCGAATACTGTGTTCAGTTTTGGGCCCCTCACCACAAGAAGGACATTGAGGTGCTGGAGCATGTCCAGAGAAGGGCAACGAAGCTGGTGAAGGGTCTGGAGAACAAGTCTTAACAAGGAGCGGCTGAGGGAACTGGGACTGTTTAGTCTGGAGAAGAGGAGGCTGAGGGGAGACCTTATCGCTCTCTACAACTGCCTGAAAGAAGGTAGTAGCAAGGTGGGTGGCGGTCTCTTCTCCCAAGTAACAAGCAATAGGACGAGAGGAAATGGCCTCAAGTTGTGCCAGGGGAGGTTTAGATTGGACATTAGGAAAAATTTCTTTACTGAAAGAGTGGTCAAGCATTGGAACAGGCTGCCCAGGGAAGTGGTGGAGTCACCATCCCTGGAAGTCTTTAAAAGACGTGTAGATGAGGCGCTTAGGGACATGGTTTAGTGGGCATGGTGGCGTTGGGTTGACGGTTGGACTCGATGATCTTAGAGGTCTTTTCCAACCTTAATGATTCTATGATTCTATGAGTATAGGGGAAGATGACAGCAGCCCACTCCTGGCTGCCACCCTCTATGAGCTGCAGGTCCCTGTAACCATCTTTCAAATCATTGCCAGAGCAATATTAGTATCAGCTCCTGATACCATAGCAGCCTTCATCAATCCTACCTGAAATGGGATATCCAGGTGGTCGATCCTGCTCTGCTGATGGATCCATCATATTTGCATTTCCAAGGATCAGAGGGGAGCAAATTGTACCCTCAATATTTATTTTTGTAGAAGATTCACTTAGGAATTTGTTATTAGAAGTGGAGCAGAGAGTTCAGCAGACTGAGCAGCCAGTGCTCATCAGAGAAGAGATTTTGAGTCCACCTCTCCTGACCCAGGAAGCCAGCAGCTGCCTTCATCCCTCGTGCTGGCATCCTCTTCCTGGTCTGACAAACCCATCGTTGGTAGTTTTCTTATCCATCACATTCACATGTGGTTTTGTATCACCTGTCTTTGTTCATCCGCCCCCACAACCTAAACTAAACTGAATGAAGACATAACAGCTAAAAGGCTTCTTCCCAGTTGTTTTCTCCCCAGAAAAGACTATAAACGACTCTTCTGCAACTTCTTTCTCAAGCAGTTCTGTAGGAGATCCAGAAGAAGGTCGGATGATCACCCCAATGACCAAGAGGCATCTTAAATCACAAGAGTAGAACTGCATAGGTACCTTCCAGAGAAGAATAGATGAGCAGCTCAGCGAGGTTTAATAATTCAGTACAGTCTACCGGCCAGGCACACTCATGGGGCCTGCACATGGTTATCCATCCAGCATCCATCTGCTATCCCACTGGAAGACTGGCCAGTGATATGGAGTGACAGGCACTGGGCTGAGCAGTGATGAATGGGAAAGCTCCAGCTCATAAAACTGTGTTAGGAGTGGCCTTGAGCCGTGAATATTGTGAATGATCTCCAAGAGCCAGCAGTATTACATSTATTTGTTTTCATCTCTTATTGCACACTCTGTTGTGGAAATATAACCACTAGAGTCTCTAAAATGTTTGATGATGCCCTGTGCCTCAGGAAGTACAGATCAAGACTGTGACTTCAGTATGGCACATATATGGTTAAAGCTGATATCCAGATACTGATCTGACCAAAGACTTCAATTAATCACTTTGAATAATAGTAGCATATTAGAAATGAGAGATACCATTTAGAAGAAAATACATAATCAGCAGAGATCAAGAGAGAAACAGACTCTATCAAGCACTACAATGAGCATGGTTCAAAAGATGATTCATAAAATTAAAATCCCAAATTCACACAGTGACCTGACTCTTTTCAGATCAATAGAGAGAGTCACACATCATCTTTGATATCTTTTCTATATACAGGATTCCTTTTCTGATCAGGTCAAAAAGCCCAACCCTACCGGCAGATGATGATTGGGACCTATTTGGCAGCATCATGAATTCACCATTTGGAAACTGTCTTCTGCTGTATAACGAGTAAGGCCAGAGGGGCCTTTTGTATCACAAACTTGAGCAATGGAGTATCAAAAGTCAGTCAGTCACCTGCTTGCTTAGTTGCTGGGTGGGTGTGCTAGGGTACACCCCAGCTGTACTACCATCCCAGCAGGCTACCTGTTACAGCGTGGACTATTCTTCATCTTTGGTTCTCACCGAAGGGTTCATCTGAGCTTTGACACTCCTCGGGGTCGCAAATTCACAGGTGAGTGCCTCAAAGTTGACACCTACAGCTGCTCAACTGAACACCTCTGTGGACTCCACCAGTTATTGACTACAGCTCCTGTAATGGTGATGGAGGTACCTACCTCATGCAGACACCTAGCTGAATCCTATCTTGGCTGCATAACTTTGCTGGTAAGAGGTATTGTCCGCGGTCAACTTAATGAGATGGACACTTCCCATCTGTCTAAGCAGCATAACAGGAGCAGCTTGCAATGACATTCCGTTGGTGGCAGGTTTCTGCAGTGATGGCCATTGGCTTTAAGACCTCAGTGCAGGGAGGTGGGTAGCGTGACGGGCAGAGCTGGCAAAGACCGAGCGGTGTGCAATCAGCTGGCACTGCCTTCGTTGTGCCAAGGCAGTCTCCCAGTTTGTGCCTTATTCTCCTGTATTAGCATCGCGTGTGTGTGTGTTCGTGTAAGTGTAGGAGAGAAAGAAGATTAAAATGTGTCCTTCCAATTAAGACATTATTTCCACCTCATTTAGATTTTCCTGTTCTTAATGTACTTCATCGTTTTGGTTCATTTTATCCAAGTGTTTTAAAAAGCTCTCCTCTTCTATTTCCCCCGCTGAGGATGATTAAGATAGAACAGGAATGATCTGCATGTTTCCAAACTTTGCTGCCTGTCTGGAATTAAATCACAGCTGCAAGAAGGAGAGGAAAGAGAGGAGTGGGGAGCTGTGTGCTCAAAGCTAGACAAAGAGGTCATGGACTCAAATGCCACAGGAAACAATTTTGGCGAACAGCCCACATTTGGCCTTCAGTAGGTGACTGAAGTCCAAACTACCGGAGTGGGGTTGGCAGTCTGTCTTGTGCCCTCACCTTTAATGCTGTTTATTCCCCACACTAGCTTTTGCTGGGCTATAGTCACTGCAGCTTGTTATGGAAACGCTAACAGTGGCATAGAAATCAAATCCTCATCTGTGCTGGCAATACCAATGAAGACCATAACCCAGCCCTGTGGCAGAAGCAGGATTCCCTGTCTGCCCTCCAGTTGTCTTTTGAAAAAACACCCCATGTTTCTGCCCCATGCAGAGTTTTATCCAAACTTAGGACAGTGCTGAAGGGTTAAGGCAGATGTGCAGAGCAGAAGGGAACTGTGTCACTGGTGGAGGGGACGTGTTTCTCCTTCAAACACAAGGGTGGCTTTTGTGGAGATGTTGTGATGGCATACAGAGGAGTGGACCACCTAACCTCCAGGACCAGCCAGCCACTCTGCCAGCTCTGACAACGTTGTCCAAGAAGCAAGCACCTGCACTCAGAAATGGAGAATGAAGCCACTCGCTCATCACACTGTTTAATGGCAGCTCCCAGCCTGGGTTTGCACCAGCAACATGGAGAGGAACATCAGTTTAGCTTAAAACCAATGCCTCCAGCACCCTGTCCCGCAGTTTTGAACAGAGACTCCATAAAGCATTACAGCATGAGGGTCATCAAGCAGAGCTCCTGGCTAGCTACTAAAATCACCTTGGCTTTTCATGCAGTGTTTCTGAAAATCCAAACCCACAGGAGCTGCATTTCCTTGCTGGCTTAAATAATACTGTTGGAATTGGGAAAGTGGATGTTGTAGCAGTGTGGTGCATTGACGTTGCTCAATGTTGTGATGGTCAAAAATATCCAATTTTCTTATTGGACAGGCCATCCTACTCAGGTGGATGTAAAAGATGACCCCCTGTTCCCCAGCATCTCCTGTTGTGCCGATATGCTGTATGCAGTAAGTGAGAATATTGTGTTAGCAAAGCCCATTTCATTTAAATGACTGTTTTCATATCACTGACTTATTTACTTCATAGAGCATGTCTGAGGTCGTAATGAAAAATGACCCAACCTCACCACAGAGACTGCCCCATACTTAAGACGATTAAGATAAAGTCCCACATAAGTGGCCCTAATAAAAGGAATTTATCACAAGACATGGAGAGGAAGGTATCTTTATTCACGAGGTGAATAGCACTAAGGGTTGTCATTGCAGATTTTCAGTTCGGGAAATTATCATTCATTCTCCAAATTACTGACTGCACAAAAATTACTAAATGGTGCGTTATCACTCCCTCTCAGCATGAGAATGTCTTTGTTGTACGTTTGATTACAAATGGCTTGCCCCATGATTATCATCAATAAATCACAGGTAAGCATAGCACATGCCATGAGGAGGCTTGGCGGAAAGACTTCTGGAGCTGGCATGAAAGGAAAGACAAAAGCACCCTCCGGCGTGGAGCTGTGGTCTTTCAGTTGGGTAATAACTCACTTCGTCGTGTTGTTTATGCACAAGGACAGCCGTGGACTTGCATGGTCACAGCGAGAATTCATAGACGTTGAAAATGCATTTCCTTACCTCTTCATAAATCCATGCAAGGCAGAGATACCTGGGTGTCTTTTTTTTTCGCTTCTGCATCCTGCCAGGAGGAACATAGACACAGCAGGTACCAAATGGTAGCCCAGGATAACGAATGAGAAGAATATAAGTGATACTTCTGCAGCTCTGCAGCAGGTTTGCTAAGCATGATGACTCCAATACTCAAAGGTATGAGACAAACCAGGACATTTTTGGGGGTCAGAACCATCTGCAAAGAGCCTTCGGGCTCTTCCTCCTTCCAAGATCCCTGTCTGAATTTAGGACATGTCTGTTGGTTTCTTCTGAAGACAATGTGAGACTTTTTGTTGTGGAAAGGCATCCCTGTATCCACAGACCCATCGGTAATAGGAGGAAGAGGTGATACTCTGTAAGGTGGAAGGGTTTCACCTGCATCCTAGAATCCAAATATGCTTTAGGTGAGTTACAAGGAAGCATCACAACTTGGAGTAAAAGAGCTGTTTATTTTTCTCCTGTTGAGCCCACACGAGGATCTTAGTCAGCTTAGTGATATCCTGCAAAGACCAGTTTGCATTTATTTAAGAAGAAAACCATGCATATTTTTACTGATAAAAAAATGAGATCTTTGCATGCACCCTGAAATAAATTTGGAGCACCCAAAGACAGTGGCTGGAACTTCAGACTTGTCCCAGCAAAAGCAGGATGTGTGGCCATTATATTGGTGCAAAACCCTTCATCATTACCTGTCAGTAAAAAAAACCCCAAAGTCCTTAGTGGGTATGCTCACCTCCTGTGTCAGGAGAGATTCTTGAACTTGGAAGACTTGATTCAATCACAGACCTTGAAGTTGATCTATGTCAAAGTTCATCCTTGCTCCACACTTGAGTGACTCATCTATAAAGTTGTCTCCTACAGCTTCTGTGAGGAGAAAAATCCAGAAAGGTGGACAGAAGCTTCTCCAGGAAGGCTGTGTCAGAGAGGAGGAAAGAATATACAAGGACCCAAGGCGATCCCAAAACAGCTGATGATGTGTTGTGCATCTATTTTTGGAGGCAGATGTTCAGCCTGGTGAACAGTGTTTGCTGTCCAATGAAGCAAGTCCTGTTTCAACTGTGAAATCTCTGAAGAATTCCCCCAGCAGCATGATGCTGCTTTTTTCCCCCTCATCAGCTGCCTCTCACCTCCTCTCCTTTCTTTTGTTCATAAAAAAAAGAAGGGGCTATTTTAAAAACCTCTCGGTGCATATTGCCCAGCTACTGGGTGCAATGAAAGCTAGGGGAAGGAGCAGACATGCTCACTGCGGTGTGAAAGGGATGGAGTGCAGAGATTAAGATCTCTATCAGAGCTTGTGGCTCCAGCGATTACAGTGTATTAAGGCTCTGTCAGTGTTGACAAACACTGCCCCAATTAGGAATTAGTTTGGCATGGCATCTGATAGCACTGCTTGCCGCTGACCTGTTAAATGGACTGCCCTTTCCTCCCCCCTACTCATTTAATGGGGCAGTGCGTAGCAAACAAAACAGGAGATCTCTTTCCACCACCTCTTCTCCCCCTTTTTTCCCCTTAATTGATGCATCTCCTTTGACAATGTTGGGTCTGATGCATGAATATTAATGCTAGTTATTGTGCTCTAGAAATGCCTGCCCTGCCACATCCAGTCCAGCATCTCCTGGTACCACTGGTGATGTTCCAGCTGTGCATGTTTTCTTTCAGTATTGTTGGAGTCATGTTCATCAAATACTTAGCAAAGGAAGTATCTTTATTTCTTGGAGGTAGTGTCCATCTAATGTAAAGCTTATCCAGACCTCCAAGACCTTCCAAACCCAGCCTGCCTTCTCAGTGCCTAGCATCATGGGATATAAATACATTGTTCATCTCAACACARTTGCAACCAGTACAACTGGTACAAGGGGAGCAGATATTATTACATCTGAACTTCTCAAGGGGAAATGCAGAAAGACTAGACATACCAASGGTCATGGTAAATTCAGGTCAGAGAAGGGTAGTGAACTGGAAGTGCTTACCCAAGCCTTCTCCACAAGGCTTTTTGGCTTTAGAATGAAGTGCACCAACTGGAAGACAACAAACAGGAGCTGAATCCATTTGATTTACTGTGAATAGAAGTAGATATTTAAAAGCAACAGAAATGCAGACATGACAGGGAGCTGGCCAGGATCACAGCAGGTGACTATTGGGGACTGTTAAGATGATTTGTACAGAAATGGGTGGAGTACCTGCATAAGCATGTTGGAGACTGGAGAGCTGGAATGCCTGTTGTGGGTAAATGTTTTATTTGAACATGGAGGTAATACAGGACAAGGACTCTCTTTTACTCTGCTTTGGGCCATGACTGGTACACAAGATCCCCGGATGAAGGATCTCACCACTGCTCTTGCACATGTAACATAGACCAAGGTACTGGGGAACAGCTCTCTCCTTCCCTGGTATTTCAGATACATTGATCAGAGCTGTTTTCTGAGTGATCCCAAAGCAGACACAGCTTCCAGAGATCACTGTGCTGATGTGGGACTCCCACCAAGCGTTCCCAATACACCACCAGTATTTTATATTATGCTTGTACTTTTGCAGCTCCAGATTGCCCTTGTCCTGCCATAACTGTCTCTGCCAGCCTTCTCTTGCAATTTACAGAAGCTCATCCCCACGAAATGGCAAGGAAAAGTCAGCAAGGGAATGTTCAGGGACTTATCCTATCCTGAGATGGGCACACAGGGATTCATCCCATCTAACTTGCTTAGCACAGATGCCTAATTTAGGCAGCAAAATTTAGTCAGATGAATTCTGTTCCCAGCCTAGTTTAACGACCACTACCATGAGCAAAGCTCTTGCTATTAGGGGAAACATCATCCTTCATTATTTCCAGTAGTGGTAGCAATAGTAAAAAGAGCTGCATCAACCATCACCGAGTACCCAGGGCATAGAGAGTGATTCCCAGTTCGTAGAGGCAGACACGGGAGTGTATGGCCATGGGACTACCCATCACGTAGATGCGTGCAGCCTGGCAGCTAACCTCAATTGACAACTGCAACAGCAGCGGAGCCAATTGCTGGCAAACCATCGCCATGTAAAAAAATTGGAGTTTGCCTTTCCAAATCCTCTCTTGGAGGAAGAGATGCCAGAAATAAAGCATCTGCTGTGTCTTGCTAAGCAACAGGTTGATACGAGATGAGAGCGAGTTGGGCTGTGCCTGCACGAGGGACTCCCAACTTTGGTGGCCAAGAGCTTAGCAAGTAAGACTGGATGAAGTTGGTTTTAGTTGGTTTTAGTTATTTTCAGAGTTAAGCCTTGCTTGAAGCCAGAGTATTGTATAAATCAGGTCGTGTCCTGACATCCCTGGCTGTTCTGACAATGGGATTGCACTGATGCTGGCACCCTTGCTGATGGGCGACAGCCACAAACCAGGCTTTCCATCTGTACCTCCCTCCCCTTCTTAGTGGAGCAGGAGGGTTTTACATGCATTTATTGCTCTGGCTCACACATTTCCATTAGAGTGAGGAGGACTGGGGGAGGCATGCTGTTTTGGTTCACCTTTCTGCAGCAGTGGAAATTGATAAGGTTCATATGCATACAAAAGGCTGAATGGAGAGGCAGGAGGGTGAACGGGGTCGTACACCCAAATGGATTTTTTAATTCCGGGGGAAAATAACACCACGCTCTCAAGTGATAACTGAGCCTTTCTTCCCAACTCRGACCAAAATATGATTTTTCATCTGTGCATTGGAGGAGAGGAAAATTATACAGAATTTCATTCTGCAGAATAATAAAGCTTCATGCTGAATAAAGCTTCCATAAGCCAGTGTAATTACTGAAGGGCAGGAAATACACTTTCAGTTTATATCTAATCACAATGCCATATTGTGTGCTGTGAAAAGGACTTCTGGAGGCCGGAGTGTTGCTGGAATGTGAGCAGGCCCAGAAGACTTTCTTCCTGGCAGGACTTTTTCGGCTGTGAAAAAAGGGAGACAACTAGCTGAAGTCACTGAAGAGGGCACAAAAATACCTCTTGAAGAGTCCACAAGGTCTTTGTTTTGGGCTTCAGACTCAACCCTGGCAGCTCTTTGACCTCAATTTGGGATCTCGATGCTGTGGCCTGGGGACCCCCCAGCATGTCCAAAGGAGCACGTGGGCAGTTTGGGGTTGGACGCTGCTGCTCCATCCTGG
This sequence comes from Phoebastria nigripes, assembly GCA_035582835.1. Classification (NCBI taxonomy): domain Eukaryota; kingdom Metazoa; phylum Chordata; class Aves; order Procellariiformes; family Diomedeidae; genus Phoebastria; species Phoebastria nigripes. The sequence goes on along the minus strand of JAYKAV010000544.1, from coordinate 1,048,086 downwards.
CTGAACACAGACCATGAGCCATGGCTTGTACATTTAACTAATATTATTATGATAAAAGAAAATGTGATGCCACTGTCATTTGGTATTTCTTCCCTCCTGTCTTATCCTCATGGCTGATTGCAGGCACAAAACCCTCTATGTAGACGAGCCAGAAGTTGCAAAACCCTCAAACTGGCAGAGGTTGTTATAGGGCTGCTCAGGGGCAAGCACTACTCACCACATTTGAGAAACTGGTTAAAACAAGGGATTGGTCAAAGCAATGTAGGAAATGCCTAGTGAGGTTTTGAACAGGCTTGAGAGATATCCAAAGGGATGTGTTTGTTGAGGGGAAAAGCAATGCAAAAGGGCAGCGAGGGGAAAGAGGCAATGCTTTATGTAGTGAGAACTACTAAAGAGGATGACAAAACCCCCTTAGCACAGCTTGAAACATTGCTTCTGTGCCAGTAAATACAGAGTATAAACCTGTTCCCAGTGTGCATTTTATTCCAAGGCCCTTGCACTAAATCCCCTGTGGCACCTTGTGAAAGGCCACTGTAGATTGTGTGAAGTGCCATGGGATGGGAGGCCCCCTGTCTTTACTGGGACACCCATCTGGGCTGGGGGGAAGGTGACGGCCCATGACAGGGATGTGTGCATGGCAAAAAGCTTTGCCTGAAAAAAATCCTCCATATGCCCTCAACTGAGGTTTCAGCCTCACTGGAAGGTGGTAAAAAAGCAACGCATCTATGAAAATACCCTCACAGGCACCACTTGCAGCCCCTCATATTAATTTGTTTGAACTAGATGAACAGGAAGTGGACAGGGGAAAGGTGATGGAGGGAAAGGAGCTTTCCTGGCCGGGGAGGCCAGCTGCCACCTTGACCATACCAGCTCTGGAAAACACTGATGGAAAGTTGTCTGTCTCCAGGCCGCTGAGGAAAGCTCCATGTCTTAGGAGGTGTCTCTGATCTGGAGGGGGTTTCTGATACCCCTGCCTCATATGGTCAGTCTTGTGCTCCTGTTTTAGAGGCTGCTGTTGGCTCCATGCCATCTCCCACAAGATTATTATGGGTTCAGAGGACCATGGTGACTCAGGCTGCTGCCCATGGCCAAGGCTCTCAGCTGGGATGCTGCATGTGGAGTTGTATCTCCCTCATTGGAGACAGGCAGAGTGGGTTACACTCCACAATTTGCCTGCTTTGATACTACAAATATATTTGTAATTTCCAAAATACACTGCTTTATGTTGTTTTCATTCGCTCTGGCACCAACAGTGTCTTTTAGCCCTTCCATTTGCCTCTGAGGAAAAGCATTCATATTTTTTTTCAGACAGTTCAACAATTTATTTGTTAGACAAACCAAGAGCTGTTAAGATCCTTTCTTAACACCACGTCTGTGTTCCCCTGCCTATTCTCCAGCTTTTTCCCTGTGGGTTGGACAACCTCTTCCATACAGAGAAAGACCCAGGTGAAATCTTGCCCATGCCATATAGGACATCACTGCAGTGTCACTGGTCTGAACTGGGAATGCTTCACCCAAAAGAGGCTGGGACCCTTGCTTTTTCATAGTATGACTCATTGGCGGCTGGTAGACATCCTCTGGTTAACTAATATACCTACATCTTTCTGCTCCTCTCTCGTTTCCAACTGATGAGCTCCCAGTTTAGAGCAGAATTTCTTGTTAATCCCCAAGTGCATGACCTTGCATTTAGCAGTCTTAAATTTCATCCCATTTCCTTTACTCTCGTCTTCAGGATTATGCAGTTCTCCATGTATGGTATTGTGATCCTCCTTTACTTTGCTGACAACTCCTAAATTTATGAGGACTAGAAAATTGACAGGAAACTTAAGGCCAAGTCTGGCTGCCAGTTCACCTTCATGGGAAGGGCAGATGGGGGTGAAATCCCCCAGCTACACATGGGTGATGATGGATACATGGGTGCAGAGGACAGCAAGCAAAACAGTAAGTGGCTGCCTGACCCTGCAATCATGCACTTCATAAAAAATCACCCAGCATGGGATCTGTCAAAGAGGAAAAAGGCTTCTCTGATCAATCAAGCCCATTTGCTCTCTCTTCAACCAGGAGGCGGTCGAGTTGTTTCATTTGGTGGTCAAACACCAGTGGCCTGGTAACGTGCATGGGAGCTGAGGTGGGAGGCTGGCAGACTGCCGAGATGGCTGGCCAGCATCGCTGGTCCATCCAGACCAAGGCATACGTGGGGACTGGATGGGAGAAGCCTGCAGTGATTTCCCATCGATGGCTCCGTGGTGCAAAGTAATAGCCCCCTGCCAAAATGATGAATCCTTTGCTTGGAAGGTGACTGCGCCGCATCTACTGCTACAGAACAGTGGCTATGCAGTTTCGCCAAGTTTCCTATGCCACAAGTCCCCTGATCTACAAAAAGTATGGTTTGATATTTTACTCCACTTTTGAAATGCACTGATTTACAAAGCCATCCAAAATGGTTTGGATACCCTAACTCGCATCCAAAGTTAAAAGAAGAGAGTCAGGGCTAGAGTCCAGGAAGATGTCAGAGATGCTGGGGGGGCCCCAACTGTATAGACTTGTCTATCTCTACCCCACCTCCTACCCGCTTGGCTGTTTAAAGCTGGGGTTTATTTCCTTCTCTATGTATGCTCAAAAGACTTGTGCACCACCACATCTGAAAGAAAGGCTGCTGAACAGAGAGAGATATCTTCTGCTTCACATGCACAGACATAATATTTTTACTTAAATGAGAACTGTGTGGGACGTTTCTCTACAAACTCTTCGGCTATGGGAGACCTCCTAGTCCAAGGACTCACATGGCTGCATCCCCTCAGAGACCCCATTTGCCTCTGCAAAATCCCCTGTCTGCACAGAGTTAGCCTCTAACCTCCCTCCATTTCAGACTGGATTGCAACTGTTTTGCACTAAGCAGTTAGCCGAGGGGATTCAGCCCTCCCAATCAGCACAACTAAAGCATGAAATGAGGACACAGAACGAGAGAGCAAGCAGGGGGGACAGTGCGCCGCTTCTCCCACATCACCAAAAAAAAAAAAAAAAGGGAAGAAAACAGAGCCTTTGCATTATTATGTGTTCTGTCTGGACCACAAATGCTCTCTTTTTATATACCTCCCCATCTCCCCCCAGCCCTGTCCCCTCCTCCTTCGCCCACGCAGGCAAAGTTCTTGAATCAGCAGATTCTGAGCTCGGGAGCGGTAAAGAGCTATTGAGGGATGGACTCTGATAGCATTACAACCATACATGGAGCCATTTTCTGTGGCGAATCGCTGAGTTCTACCTGGTTATCTCCTGCCTTGCACATCACTTCCGAATGACATGCTCTCAGTCTGGGCAAAAAATGAGAGGTTTTTTTTTTAAGAGCTGGGATTTCAATAATATGTGACGAAAGGATGAGATTACTTTCTGAGGTGGGAGAAGGCAAGAGAGGGGGAGAGAGGGAGAGGAGATGAAGAGCAAGTTCTTGGTCCTTTATGGAGTTTCATAGCAAGGCTTCTTTCGTGGTGGTAAAGGCAGCCCAGTCGCCTTTCTTTGGATGGCTTCTTACTCTTTCCCCAAGTGAAGGGGGCTGGGAGAAGCCCATATAACATATTGCTCTACAGGTGAGCCCTTCTCACGGCCACGCTGGCTAGCTCAGCTACTGGGAGCTACCTGCTTTACGACTGCCACCAGCCTTGGCCTCCTGTGCACCATGGAGGAGAAGAAATGGGTCATTCTCCTTTGTAGCCATCTACGCCAAAGATGTGTTTGCTTGTGTCAGTGCTGCCAGGATGAATTGCTCTGGTAGCTGGTTTCACAGGCACATGTCTTGGACCACCTTTGCAATGGCTGGGAACTGTACTCTGTTCCAGTGTCTGGGTTTTACAATAGGTGTGAGGTGCCCAGGAGCCAAAAGGTGTATGTGTAATTCATTAAATGCTCTGGCTAATGAAGAGATTGCCTGGCTGTGAATGGCACTGGAAGTAGAAGCTGCAGAAGCAGCTCTAAAGGATGGCTGAGCCGCAGCTGCAATTTCAAAGATGGGTTTCATCTTGAAGAAGTCACAACACTTCTGAGGCTCACCTGGTGGTTTTATTTCCAAGTGCCCAAATTAGCTAAAAGTCAGTTGGAAATGGAGTGTGTGGGGGGGTGAACATCAGTGAGAGGCTCTCAGACAGATGGGTGGACGCATGGACTGTGTACATGCTGGTGGTGGGGCCGAGGGTGCAACAAGGAGACACTTTTATGGTGTCAAATATTCCCCTGTTYGGCAGAGATGGACTCATTCTGGAGCAATAATCCCTTTTCTGCCTTCAGATATTTCCTGTGCCTATATTCTCTAGCGCAGGTGCTTCTCTTCCCATCATTGCTGGATGCACCACTGTGTTTATCTTTCCAGCAGCCTTCTGAAACAAGCAGTGCTGTTATCCCCCAGGTACCACAGAGAAACCAAGAGGGATGGAATGGGAGGCTACGGAACTTTGCCATGGTCACACATGAAACTGGGTGTAGAGTGGAAATGACCCCAAGATGCAGACTTCTGTCTTAAACCTTTGTTTCAACACTCAGATGGAGGATGAGGAGAAGAAGAAACTCCAACTCCATAAAAAAGGCAAAGGCAGATTGTGTGGGTCTATCATGTCCCCAGAGGCTCTTCTACTCCACGGGGAAGTCAGCTCAGACTCAGCAAAACCTGTGGCCCTATGGATGAACTGTAGGCAGGGCCAGAAATGCATTTGCAGGTGAAGGAGCCATGCCTCTGCTGGAGCCATTGCATTGTTTGGCACTTGAGTAGGATTTAGGGTAGTCCCCATAGAAGAAGGGGACAGCTTATCTGTGAGGGACACTGCTGGGAGGGAGATGCAATTCCTGCCCAGCAGAGATTGGAGAAGACCACTTCCCTGCCCAGGAGCTTTGGTGATCGAGACAAGGTCTTCATGGTAATGCCCAAAGGCAGCAGCTTCCACTGGTGAGAAGGTCACCAGGGATGCAAGAGCTTCGTGCAGCATACGCTGCGGCAATGTGGAGGGTATCAGCACCGGACCTAAATAGCTTTAAGCTGTGTGGATAAACCTGAACATGTTGCTTTCTCATTTTGCTGGCTGAGAGGAAGAATACAGGGTTGTAATTCATCCCTAAAGACCCAAAGCTCCATCCCAAACCTGTCTTCAGAGCAAAGGTGCACAGTCTCAGTCTTGCCAAAATGCTGCTCACCTGTGGAGCCCACCTGGATGTGCTCTTTGCTCTCCCGTTCATTTACCAGACACAGCAGCCGGGGAAATCGAACAGTGTAGAGGAACGCAAACGCCTCCTCTCCTTAGAGCCAGACGTGATCACCTGCTCGTCACAGCCAGCTGCGGGCTGTCTGTGTCAAGGAACAATCTGACGAAGTGCACCGGATGAAATTTTGCTGGCTTCTGTCTTTAGATAAGGACGCTATCACTGACTCAACATATTTTATGTATAACACACCCGATGCAAAAAGCATTCAAGCATCAGGCTTGTTTAAATGTATTTGATGGTATCTGGAAAAACCAGTTAACACTTCTCAGCTCAATGTGGGATGCTCTGTATGGCGAATCACTTCAGGAGAGGCCATCATGGCTTGTCCTCCGTGCTCAAACCTGCCTGCTAGCCGGAGGCAGAGGGGAGGGAGGAGGACAGTGGCTGGAAATGTCTCCTTCATAAGGCCATGATGAAGTAGCTTAGCTCTCTGAGGAGCAAGAAGACCTCAGAAGGAGCAGGATGGGCAGCCTGTCTGCAAAGACTCCTTCTACCTCCACAGCTGTGAGAGTGGGGACATTTGGCCAATGTGCCAGTATTTATCAGTCAGCTCCAAATGTATCTGAAAGCCTTATAGGAACCTGAGACCGCTATGTCTCTTTGCCAACGCCAGCACCATGGGTGTTGTCCCCACACCTGTTTTCACCAACACACACCTCTGCTTTCAATGGAGAATGTCCCTGAGTATGATATTGCCACATTATATGGGGTTGTTGCCTGGGTTTGACCTCGTCTTCCCCTACCTGGGAAGAAAGTGGTAGTTCAGAGAAACATTTTCCAGAAAATTAAAATGCCATCACTTTTTTTCAGAGGTGTTTTTTTTTTAAACGGGATTTTACAAGAACACATGAGAAGCAGATAGAGGCAATTCACTCCTAAGGCTTTCTTTCTATTTACAAGATAGTTCTTTATCTTGAATTTATGATCCTTGATCCAAGCTCATATGCTAGCTGTAAGAAAATAGACAGTTTTGGTGTGCTGTGCTAAAGAAAATATAACACACTTTTACTTTTGAACCAGTAGAGATTTTCTGGGTTAGGGTAGGTATATCTGGGGATAAGTGAGAAATAGAGAGACGCATTACTCTGTCTATTACTTCTCATCAGTCCCATCTCTGCTCATCAAACAAATGAGGTGGCGTTTGCACACAAAAATCCTCCATTGCACATACATCAAAACAGGGGACTTCATGCTAGTACCTACCCTTGCAGAGGTTCACATGTTATCATTAATTACGAGGCTGGGCAATGATCAAACGACTTCAGCTGCCATTTGCTTGAAAGCACATCACTACTTTTCCCAGTGGTAAGGAAAAAATTGTGCAAATAGGACCTCTGCTCTTTCTGAAGAGGCAAAATCCCAAATACAGAGAACCTAGTACTTATTGATCAGTTTATTTTTGAGGTCCAGCTAATGCTTCTGGGATGTTTAAAGGTATTGGTACTCTGTCATAGCACAGTTTGAACTACCTGGAGAGAGAAGGTGATGGTGATTGGTACAAGAATGTACAGCTGCAGCGCAAGGTCAGCACCATGTTCTTCTTGTACAATGGAAAAAGCAGTGAAAAACTTGCCCCCTCTCCCATTTTTGTCACCACTATTTGCTGGGAAGCAGGGGTGAGATTTGAAATACTTTGAATGGCATTAGCTTGCTGGAGTTCAAGGATCCCTGATGCAGATGTTGCCGTTTGGTGAGTCAGTCTATTCTCCCCTTGTGAGTGATGGAGAGAAGCAAGTTCCTAACCTCTCTCAGATGCTTGCCCTGGGAGAGGATGAACCTTGCTCCACATCTCTTCTTTTTTGGGTTACTGTAAAGTGGGACCAAGAGCTCAAAGCCAGAAAAACTCACATGCAGCCTGATTACCACCTATGGAGAAATCCTGCTGCCCCTTCTCAAGGCTGCTGTTAACTGTGCTGGGAACTGAAGCAAAGCACTTTCCTTATCCTGGACCCCTGTTTCTCCATCTGCAAAATGAGGCTTACAATTTGGAAAAAACACTTAATAATCCATAGATGGGATTCATCAGCTACCTACAAAAAATCACAACTATTTTTCTAAATTACAAATTAACAAATGAGTTGTTATTCCCTGCCAGTACCAAGGGGCAGCACTTTGCTGGTGTTCAGAATTTGAGAGGAAAACTCCAACAATACCTTTTTTTTTTTTTTTTCTGTTTAAAAACCACTCTTTCCCACAGCAGCCCGTGCTCTGCACCTTGGTTGGGGTGCAGGAAGAGGAGGRGGAGGAGAGGAAGAGTGTGCGTGTGCGTGTGTCTGTGTGTGTAGGGTGGCTGGGGCTAGTGGCGAAGGATCCGTTTGTGAAGATCAGCAGTTCTCTGTGCTTTTATCCCAGGCAAAGATTACATTTAACTCCCAGGGGTCTTTGCTCCCTCAGATCCTTTTCAGACTGAGTCACTGTAGCACTGCAGATAGTTTTGGGTGTCCTTTCATTTTTTTTGACAGTATTAAATATATACCCCAGTGAGCCATAAATCAGTGGTTTATCAGAGAATAAATCGTATCTGTAATAAGGGACCACTTCTTTTTAATTGGACAGTGCATTAAATTAAACAGATATACTTCCTCAAAGAATACAAAAATGTGTCAGCTAGCCTTCTTTAATGAATTTTAATTTTAAACCACCTTTTCTTTGAGAGAAAAGCTATTTTTCCTCCTCTCTCTAGTAAAATTATATTCTAACTGGAGGATTTGCTGAGTTTTATGGGTTATTGTATTCGCACCACTTTATCTTTCATTCCTATGGTAATGTAGCAGCCTTTCCTCGAGGTTCAAATTGGTTTGTGTTGAGTCTTTCAGCAAATGAATATTTGTGTGTGTGTGCGAGATGTCCACGTGTTTGCATGTGCGTGAGTGTACATATGTGCACATGTGTAAATGGAAAAGGCATGTCTCTGACTCCAGTTACGAGACCCAGCCCACCCTGACTAAGTGCTATGTATGAGAATTGCTTATACCTTTTGGCTCAGGCAGTGATAAGCCTTTTCCCCCAAGAACAGCAACTAAACAAAGCAGAGATACGCTGGTAAAATTTGTCTTAGAAATGCTGAGACTAGAAATTATGCAAACATGGGAAGGCTGTATCTGAAGCGTTTCTGCAAATAGACCGTGGCAGCTCACAATTCTGTTTGCAAAATCTTTTATGCATTTGCTGGTGGATAACTGGTTGGATCAGATTTTATTTGTTGAGGGCATTGCCACGAAAGAGAGGGCACCCCTAACATCTGCCTGAATCCTGGGGAAAATCTCTGCGCTGGAAGTACTCTCCTAGCTGACTTTTAAATAATTTGGGTGATGTTTGTGCTGAGCTACTGACCAGTGAGTAAATTCATTGGGAAAAGGAGGACTCACTTTTTCTTTTTTAGGCAAGTATGGACCATCTGATCAGGGAATGAAACAATCAATGTGTTAAAGGATTGGAGACACAACACGAATGAGGTAAAATTCTAAAATAGAGATGACATGCTTTCTTGCTCTTTCTCATTCAGATCACAACCTCTTTAGGGTAGCAACAACTGACCGAGAGTTGGAATTCTGGTCCTTTGGGAAAATCCTGACATTTTTGACATTTTCTTTTCGGCAGAGCTGGTGCTTTGTCACAGACCAGGAAGAGCTGAAAAATTCTGATCTGAAAGGTTGTGTTTTGCAGATGGCTTTTGTGTCACCTGAGGTTAGGCATCACATCTGAACAAGTCAGCTGGGAGCATTTGTAGCAGATGGAAAAAGACAAGCCCTTAAGGAGGTGATGGATCCCATTGCAGGAGAGGTGTGCAAGGGCTGCTGTTCATGTGCTGTTCCCTCTGCAGGGCCAGGGCTGTGGGATCTCCTACCCCACACTGCTTTGATGCAGGTAGGGATGAAGTCCTGATGCCTAAGGGGGGTTTGCAAGTCTGGCTAGGAGGCTGGTGAACAGGGAAGAACAGGGTTACTAAGTACAACTAGCAGGTCTTCCTTAAGGTATCTAAGACAAAATTAGATGACTTCCACAAAAAAAAAAAAAACCAAACCCAAAAAAAACCCCAAACTTTTTCAGTAACTACCTTTTCCATTAAAAAATGGCCCTGACATCCACCCTGAGGAGGTGGGTGCAGAGCAGAATACAAAGGAGGCATCTGACTGCATTCGCCACCCTGGGCTGTCCCCATCCCTTCCGTGGCGAAGGTAGCCATCTGGGAGCCAGCCCAACCAACCCAGCATCACCTCCCCTCTTGCTCAGCAATAACATTTTGTGAAGGCAGCCAACATTTTCAGGTCTGTTTGCTGCTGTGTGATGGATATTAACTTCTGGTCCCTTTGGCTGCCTACCCTCAACTCTACCAGTGTCTTGCAGCATCATGGCCCCACTGTTTCTCACTCTCATAAAATAAACAGGCTCTGCAATAATTTTCTTCTTGATATGCTGTTAGGAAAATCCTTATGAATTTGAACCTCTTTTATTATTTTCAGCCCTGTGCTTATATTTCCTACCAACACCTTGGGTATGATTTCCCTCCCCTGAGTGCCCAGCTGGGTCACTGTAGGTAATAACTGGCTATTATTAGCTCTGGGGAGAGGCAGCATGCATTTCCAACCAGGCACGAGAAGATATTACAGACAGAAATATAACATTATTTCAAACTTCTTGTCCTTGGTGGGTTTAGAGTAGGTATCATTTTCTTTTTTGTTTTGCTGGCTAAATTTCTAAGAAACTAAAGGCTTAGAAAAGAAAAGAAAATTCTTTATCCTTGTCATCTTAATTCATATCTGCTGTAGTATGACTGTTTCTTGGTGCCATCATTTGTCTTGAAATGCTTTGAAACCATAGCTCTTTTTTTTTCTCGTTTGCTTTTTTGTTAAATTCTGGAGTAGTTGAATGAAGACACTTGCCCAGATCTGTATACTTCTTGTACAAGTTATTAATTGTTCTGCAATTTAAAGAGTAAAATAAGACTGCATGGTCATCATCGTATATAGTACATTAAGCCTTGAAGCTTAATATCGTATATAATGCATGTTTCTTCCTGCATAATGAGATTGGGAAATCTAGAAGACAGCTTTTTTTCAACAGAAAGCTTCCAAAAAAAAAAAAAAATCCCCAATGAAATGTTCGGGAAAATTCTTTGTTTAAATGCCTGTCAGTTAACCAGATTGGTCAGCTGAAATTAAAGCTTTACAAGGTATCTTCTCAAAGGAGGACCCTGCCATCTCCTCCCACATTGCTATGACTGCTGTCTATTCTGACTGCCAGGATGTAACTGGGTYCTGACATCTTCTTGCTAGCAGAGCCGCAGCTTCCGCAGCAACCAAATGCGCCTCTAAAACGAATCAGGAGGAAGAAAAGGACTCTCCACAGATGAGATTTGGCCATCCTGTGTGGCATCTTGGATGGAGGAAAATCAAGCTCAGAAGAACAGGCATGCCTTCAGTTCAAGAGAGATTGGTCACCTCTGCCAGGCTGATCTTTGATTTTGGGCACGTGCTGATCCCCTACGCACCCACCTGAGTGCCATAGGATAGGGTCCTGCCCGCATTAGGAAAATACTGTCCAACTTTGGATGCTGTCTTAACACAAGTATAACAACAATATAACACAAGAGCAGTAGGCAAGGAGTGGTATGCCATCTAGTGTGCACTGTTTGGTTAATAAAACGGTTATTTACTGCTCAGTTGAAAACATTACGTCCTTCTGCTCTGCAGTTTAGCAAGGCTGCCTTCAGTTTCTGCACAGTACTTAATGCTTTCAAGGCTGGGCACACCCTATGCCAGACAGGATGTCTGTTTTAAATCCAGAGCCTTGGCACAGGAGCACATGGCCTGTGCAGGCTGGTGTCGGCAGAGGGTTTGCTCCTCCGTCCTCAGCAAGAAGCTGAATGGACCAGCAACAGAGAAATCAAGGCAAACCAATGCAGAACATTTGGTTTCCTCTGTCTTTGCCATAGAAAGATCCACCATGAGTTTCCCTCTCCTCCAGTTCACACTCAGCCCATCCTGATCTAACCCCAGTGTTGCTCTGGCATCACCACCGGGTCCTACAGGGAAGGTGCCCATGGGTCCAAGACCTTTGGATGCAGAGACGAGCTGGGTCCTCGGGGGTCTGGGTACACATGGGCTCCACCGCACCTCACACCAAATCCCACCAGGATGATGAGGCTGCCCTCATGGGGGTGCAGAGAGGGGATGGAGGACACCTCAAAGACCCTCAGGAAGGCTAGCACCCCCTTGCTGGTTTTGGGTGTCGTGTCCAACCTGCTGGTGGGGAGCGGGAAGGACGACCACTTCCTGGGGAAGGCAGGGAGGGAAAGCTGGGACATGAAAGCCCACCCTGGCACGTGGCCAGGAATGGCCTTCTGGTGTGATGTGCTCTTGGATTTTATTTAAATCAGTAAGACGAGAGGACAGTTCAGAGCACTGGATTAATTCCACTTTCTCCCTCTCGCTCTCTCTTTTTTTATTAGGAAAATAAAAGACACTTTGAAATMTTAAGAGAGAGTGGGATTAGAGCCCTCTCCTGCTACCCCAGTCTTTCCTCCCCTATTAATTTCCACTTGATTAGAATTCTTTTTGAAGTATTTAAATATGGACAATAGGAAAAAGGGAGGGTGAAGTTATTGAATATCAGTTAAACTGTATTAATATAAGCTCAGTTCCAGCTTTTATATAGATACTTCATATATATGTATAGTTTCCACTAGGAATAAAGTAGATCTATCCCTCCTCCCCTACCTAAAGTAATTATGATTTAAAAAAAAACTATAATGAAACTCTTAAACTTTAATAGCCCATTTATAAATCCCCAGCTTAAAATTTAAATGCTTTAAAAAAAGTTTTAGAACTGCAGAAATTTGATTTTTTTCCCCCCTTTTTTCTCTTTTTTTACATAAGAGAAACTTTTATACCGTAAAACTTCTGAAGCCACACAGTATTTCACGAACAGTCACCCCGACCTTGGTGGAAATTGGGGTGCTAAGGGACCAGTAAGGTGGATGTAGGGCTTTCTGTGCTAGCACAGGGAGGTGGTGGTACTTACCCCTGTGCCAGCGAGGTGGTCCTGGTGGCCTCACCTGGGTCTGGAGAACAGCTGGAAGACAACTTCTTTCTTTGATGGCCAGCATCCAAATGCTTCACCATTATATTGGGTGTGATACACAGGCCCTGAGCTTTTATTTTTTAGTGAAGGGTAAATCTGGGATTGCCGATGGATGGTCTGGGGTCCCTGCAATAGACAGCGCTGTGTGTCCATGTCATGGTCATTTTGCACCTCCTGAGTCATCACCTGCTGGGAGCCGAGCCGTTCTTTGGGGTTTTATTTATAAATCGGTACTTTTATAAACCGGATTTAGATATCTCCATCCAGATTCATAAATCCTCTCAGCTAACCTAAGAACTGCAGTTTGATTTACAAACCATGACTTTTCACATCAGATTTAACTCTCTGACTGACTTCTGAAACATTCGATTGGCTTAGAAGTCAGGAAATAGATTTACAAATCCTAAAACATAATCACAAGTCATGCCAATAAGTTCTAAGCAAAAAAAAAAGTGTTCATTTACAAATCTTTTCTTTGCATTAGGAATACAAGAGACTGATTTATAGCGCAGGACTCTGAGGTCCTGTCACCTTTATGATCGGCTGTATAGATCCAGCTCTTCCATTTGAATGCAAAACTCTGATCTGTAAATCTCAGTTGGCTTTTCTAGCTCTGACTGAGCCTAACCTCTATCTAGGATGTAGGATACTACAGGGGCTGGCATGAGTCCCACCATTGTCACCAACTCCTATGCCCAAGAGATGACCACAAGATGACCATTGCTGCCACCCATGAGAACACAACACCAACCATGCCAGGAGGAGGAACACGATTACCATGGCTGCAGTGGAAATCTTTTTAAACTGAAGATGCTTAACAAGAGGAAGGCGGTTACCCGAGGAGGGGATGTATTTAGGAACGTGTGTTCCCCTCTCCGATGGGTTGTGGCACGTCCTCAGAGGTGCTGTAATTCACATCCTCTCCATGCTGCAGCGCTCCTCTATCCCGTCTCCTGGGACAGGCTTAGCACCAAAGTAATCACAACTCATGGTCTTGTGCTCTTATAAATGCATTGGAAATAGTCCAACTGATATATTTTTGTGGTGCCTCCATTGTGGCTCGATGGGCCCTCCTTGAAGGGGAAAGAAAAGGAATATTATATCTGCCTGTGGATAATTTGTTATACAGCATTTTCAAAGTGCCATGTCATTTCTCTGACGTGTTGGACCTCTGTACCAGAGTCAACAAATAAACACTCTGTAATTCAGCTGTTTCCCTTGCAAATTGTTGCTAATGACGCAAACTCCCATCTTCCATAATGTTCTGGAGAGACTTAGAGGAAAAAATAACTTCTCCGCAATGTCTAATGTTAAAATGTGCAAAAGCACCTTCATAATTCAATGATTTCTCTTTTTTTTTTTTTTCCCCCCCACTCCTTCATCTTCCAGATATACATCATAAAGCAACAACTGGCACTAATTCATTTTCCCCTTTGCAACCACCTTTAAAGGAAAAAGCAGCAAGGGTTTTCTACCAGGTGTAAACATGAGGAATAAAAGGCCAGATAACAATGAAGATTTCATGGAAACTCACAGCTATGGGCATCCAAGTGTAAGGTCTGCAATTAAATGATGGGCAGCAATTTTCAGATGACATTTTGTAAACAGAAAGCTGAAAAATGCAGCCTGAGAGTCAATTTTGGGGCAGGAACATGAGAATCTAGAGGAGGTCAGTGGAGGAGGCACATGTCACCAGAAAGCTTGGTCTTGTTTATTAGAAAAAAACAATCAATTTAAGGAATACCCACACACACACCACCACCCCCCTTCAATCTCCTGAGGTAGGTCTTCACTAAAGTGAGGGTTTAGTCTGTGGACACAGATTTTCATCTCCTCCCATTTTTTGTGCTGGCTGGGCTACGAGCTGGGGCTATCTTACAGATGCTGGTGGGACTTGGTTTGCAAAGCAATGCCAAGATCCTCCTCACTGGCTCTTTGAACTGGACTTTGCATCTTTTGCTCATTCTCTTCCCAGCATAAAATAAAGGCTCCTTTCCTAATTAAGAAACACTTGGCACTCATGGTGCCCTGACCTAAACCTTGCCCATATGCAAGGAGAAAGAGTCAGTCCCTTGGAGGCTGGCTTCCTTCCTCTCACCAAGATGCCCAAGAAAATGCCATTTCCATTTCCCTCCCCCAGAGACGACTTCTATCTCATATTATTATACTTTCTCCACCCACTACTTCCACCATGTGCCCTCAGGATCTAATAATAATATTGCAAACCCTGTAATAAATATTGCGATCACTACCTAACAGGCAGTCTAAAAAGGCTGAGGATAAATAAATAAATAAATAAAGACTTT
>JAYKAV010000544.1:944821-1033403 GCA_035582835.1 Phoebastria nigripes | reverse complement strand
GAGAGAGAGAGAGAGAGAGAGAGAAAAGAGTTAGCTATTAAAGATCCCGCATAGCCACAGGCAAATTCTAGCATCGTCTCCTTGCGGAGACCTTTTTTTTTAAAGCAGAGATTACTCTGGCGGTTCAAGGTGCTATCGAGCTCTAACCAGGGACAATTACAAGGCTCCAGTTGGAGCGTCTGAGACGATGCTTACGTCTGATAAGGTTGAARGGGAATAATGGAAGGAGGGAAGTGATAATGGACTGCTGAATGGGTGGGTTGAGGTATCATTGCCATAGAGCCTGGAGACAGAAGCAGCTACTGATGCAGAGATGGTGTGGGTTTTTTTCCCTTTTTTCCCCATTTTGTTTCTATTTTCCCTGCATAAGAAAAAAAACCTCTCTGAACATACACTTCAGAATGATTTTTTTTCTCCTAGCTCCAAGCAACACTAGTAATACCACTCACCAATAAGTTTTATGCCATAAGAGCATTCGTAAAACAGGCCTGCATGCCTTGACTCTCTCATCACTCAGTTCAAGAGGTTCAGAGACCATTTTTTCTGTTCTCTGCCCATCACCACTTTACTGAGGACCAGGCTGGACTCTGTGGCTACTCTCAAAGCACCCAAGGAGTGACCAACTCAGCACTCCCCGTGCCTCACAGGGTGAGCTAAGCCGGGGAGCCAGGGGTGTCCACCCTGGTGTAGATGAGAGAAAGGAGCAATCTCTGCTTTCAGGTCCTGGGTTCTTCCACCTGGCACTGGTCCTCCATGTTTTCTTGGGGGCTGGGATCCTAAAGGCAGGACATGCTTCCGTGATGGCCTGGGAGCAAAGAAGTAAAGCTGTCTGGCTTGCTCTTCTCCATCATTCACATCGAGAGCAACCAGCCAGCAAACCCAGTCATCAGTAAGGGACAAACCCTGCCACTGGGCTGCCTCACACAYCCCAGAAAGTGGAACGAACCCTGCCTGAACCCTCCCTTCCACTCCCTTGCTGGTCTGTTCTCACCAACTTGTGGGTCATGACTTGGTCTTCATAAAACTGGTATTGCTGGTAGACCACAGAGAGCACTGATGAAGCTTTCATTATACTTTTTTGCTGAGATATCTTTTCCTGGGCCAGATTCTAGCTGATAATGTGTTTGGTGCATTTAAATATCTAACAAACAAACGAAGTCTATTGTTTTTCTCCTTTGATTATGAGACTCTTCTCTTTGGCAGGTCCTTTTATGTCTGTTTTTCCTTTTTGGAAGTATAAAATTAGATCAGGATTTGATTTTTCTTATTTTATCAAGGCAAGACAGAGTTGCCTCTATCTTTTCCTCTGTACCACTGAAGGCCAGCAAGTACCATCAAAAATCCCTCTTTGGGAAAGAGGGATTTTAGAAGAAAAAACAAATCAAATCTTTCCCACATTGGAGGTCCAAAAACCCCTCTGATGTACACAAATATGGAGGTCCTTGTGTAAAGAGAACACACACACAATGCATTTTTGCTTGGCCCAAGAAAAGATGCTTGCAGTTTCCTGAGAGTCAGACAAATCCTGGCCAGTGGGGTGGAAGATCTCCAGACAGCATTCAAGGGAGTCTTTTGAGGGGTAGAGAGTGAATCACAGAAGCAGGCAGTCATTTGCAGCTATGTCTTGACCAAAACTTGCAGAGAGGTGGTGCCAGACATATATCAAACCCCCAAACCATGTCATTTGCTTTAAAGAAATCACAGCACTACTTGTGGGGTGGGATTTCTCTCACCTGCCTTTGAATACTGACAGTGTCAATTAGCTGAGCTGCAGGGGTCCGAACTCACGTTCCAGCCCAGGGAGACRAACATGCCTTCATGGAGTACAATTCATCCAACCATCCTGAGATGGGATGGACTGTGGTCCAGAAATGTCCATTTCCCTCTGTAGATTCTAACATGAGCCTAAACAAAGAGTTCAGGTGTAAACAAGTACTCTGTTGACCTCTAAAGGCAATGAGATAACCCCATCTTTGAAATATAATTCACTTGCCTCCTAGGTTTTAAACCAGTAGAGATGTGGGTTTTCAAGCAGGTCTTCTCAGTCAGATGGTGTTGAGTCTGGTGTATTCATGTGACTCCAGGATCTGGGGCTTTAAGGGAGATAGGACAAGTTGTGAGAAGAACAAGACATGATAACACTATGAACTTCACAACCCCACTGTGGTGACACTGTCTGTGTCATGCAAGACGCCTCTCTCTTTTGTCACGTGTGCTCTGATCATACCTCATTGGGTGATAGCGATTCAGCAAGTCAGAGGATTGCTTACCCTTGTAGGTCTTCAGCCCCCTTCTCCCTAAACACAGGGGACTGCAAGCATCAGAGGGGACAATTACTGGGGTTAATGGACCAGGGATGCCTGCAGTGTCATTCAGCGGTGACACTGGTGCTCTCAGTGTGTCATTGCGGGGCAGGAGACCCCAGGAATAGATCTACCCAGAGGGACAGTGCGTGTTCCTGTGTGCAGAGCCACCACCATCTCTGCTCCCTGCTTGGTTCCCTTCCCCAGCTTTTGGTGGGACATGGAGGGCACTTAGAGCTGGGTCTTGCAGGTGGGTCCAGAAGCAGGACAGCACTGGGGGAGCTGGAAAGAAGACATGAGCGTCAAATGCACCCAGAGAAGACCAGGCACCCACAGCACATCTTTACACAGAGGGCACATAGAAAGGACAACGTGCTAAGGCATGTACATTTCCATTTCTTAATTAAAACAAAAAGAAGAAAAAGTAGAAAAAGCTGGTGTCATCTGCAACTGTTGAAGATATTTGGTGTTGCTTTCCTTGCTACTTCAACTTACTCTTCCTCGATGCCAAGTTCCCCACCTTGAGCCTTTGAGTGAGCGGAAAGCACAGAACTCAATGATTGAAAGAGCCATGAATTTCTATATGAGCTTCACACAAGCCTTCCCGCTCTTCTCCAGCATACACCTTTTCAGAGAAACAGGCAGAAGAAAAGAGCAGGTAATAGATGGGGCAATGCCTTTCTGCTCTCTGCTATTGTAATGGACTAAAATAAAGGAGCTGCTGTGTGATGCCAGGAGAAAGGAGATGATATCTGTCCAGGTTATACCCTGGATACTAAATCCAAATGCATTTCAATCAAGATCAGTTGCTTTAAAAAAAAAAAAAAAGAAAAAAAAAGTTGATTTTCTTTCCAGCTCTTGGAAGTGAATCTATTTGGTGTCAGGCTGAAAGAAGACAGCGTGTAAGTAACTGAGAAAGTGTTTACTCAGTGAATTAGTTCAGCTTTCATTGTGCACAGAGGATTATGGCCTCAGCAATGGATGAGCTCCATTTCAGGCTGGAGTGGCTCACTTAGCTACCTCCAGGGCAGGACTAATTATCATAGGACTTAGGCCATTAAAGGGCTTTAACTACCAGTGCTCTCTCCCAGGTCTGGATTAACTGTTTGCCTAGAGCAAACTGCCTAGATAACCATTCAGCCTGATGGTCTGCTTTGATTTCTCTGCCCCCACTGCCCACCCCTTTCGCCTTTAAACTTTACATTATTGGCAGATCTGGAACAATAGCTGAGAATATTAATAACATTGCTGCAAAATGTCAAAGGGGTTTTGTTACAGATTTATTGTTTCCCTCTTTTGCTTTACCATTGCTAAGGTGATTTTAGGAAGCACTATCTTGCATGGCAGAGAGCCCTCACCTGACCCAGGTGGATTAAGAGGGGCTGCTCAAAAGGCATGACCCCCAAGGGAAAATACTGAAATGCCCACAGAGTCCAGCTCTGTCTTACTCTGTTGTCTACATGACAATAATTGTGTCAGAAGGTACATTGTGGCATAGAAATAGCAAAAGACTATTGTGCCCTGAGGCGCTAAGTAGCCAAGATGAGAGCAGAGTTATTACTCTACTTCACAGAAGAAGAGCTGGGGTACAGAAGGTTTAAATGGTTTGCCCAAGGTAACAGATGGAGAATGTGGCAGCGGCTGGTCTGCTCCTTATCATTAAAAATATATTTGAAAAACTATCTAGTGATCCTTCTTTAACACCAGCCTTCTCAGCTCTTCTGGCAGTAAGTCAGCACATCTGCATAGTTTTCAGGCTGGAAGGGGGTGACTGAAGGGGATACAGCTCCAGACTATAAAATCAGATGCAGCTTGGACAGACAGCCTCTTCCAGTACAAGACTTCAGGAGGGCATCGAAGGAATCTAGTAGGTGGCACACTGGAAACAAAATAGGTGGTTCTTCATGTCACAGAGCTGGACACCACCTTGTCCCAGCATGTTTGTGCTGAAAGTATGTGGGTTCAGAGTTGTGGAGGAAAAATTCCTTTAAAAAGAGTTTGTACAGAAGGGTAGAGTGGGTGGACTTCTGATCTGCTCCTCTGTTCATGCTCATAGCCATAAGGCTACAGAGGCACTGTCCTTCATGCTGACCAACACTGACTGTCTTCTACTCTGTGTCCCCTCAGTACAATACTTAGGGCACCAGGGAGACCAGTCCATAGAACTTCTTGGCACCATTTGAAGGTGGAAATGTTGGCAGTGAACTCATACCTCTTCATCCCTAGAGAATCATCCCTTAACACAGCTTTTTCTCTCCACCTTCCAGTTTTACATGGTGAAGGAAATACCATTTAATGCCAATCCCTACGTTGAGTACACATTGCCCAATATGGCAACCACTTACAGGCACAGATGCTCTTATTCATGTGAGTAACTCAGGTGTTTTGGAAAGAGTATTTGTCTAGTTAAAGCCCATAAAATCCATGACAGCACAGATTAAAAACTGGAACGTATATTTGTACTCCTCCATGTACTTATGTCCTTCACAAATACATAAATAAAATAGGTATTAGTGCAAAACGATATATAGAAATCAGTATGATTCTTGTGGCACTTGTCTTCCTGTTGTTACCAAATTACCAGAGTGCAGCTCAGAAACATGCTGTGTACATGGTGGAAGACAGCCCTGACCCAACCAGACAATGATTTTAGGTGGGTGGTAGATCCTCTGCTTCATATGTTCATAGCCTTCTGTYGTGGTTTAACCCCAGCCAGCAACTAAGCACCACAACAGCCACTCACTCACTCCCCCCACGGTGGGATGGGGGAGAGAATCGGAAGGGTGAAAGTGAGAAAACTCGTGGGTTGAGATAAAGACAGTTTAATAGGTAAAGCAAAAGCTGCGCACGCAAGCAAAGCAAAACAAGGAATTCATTCACTACTTCCCATCGGCAGGCAGGTGTTCAGCCATCTCCAGGAAAGCAGGGCTCCATCACGCGTAACGGTTACTTGGGAAGACAAACGCCATCACTCCGAACGTCCCCCCTTCCTTCTTCTTCCCCCAGCTTTATATACTGAGCATGACGTCACATGGTATGGAATACCCCATTGGCCAGTTGGGCTASCTGTCCTGGCTATGCTCCCTCCCAGCTTCTTGTGCACCTGGCAGAGCATGGGAAGCTGAAAAGTCCTTGACTAGTAGACTACTTAGCAACAACTAAAAACATCAGTGTGTTATCAACATTATTCTCATACTAAATCCAAAACATAGCACTATACCAACTACTAGGAAAAAAATTAACTCTATCCCAGCTGAAACCAGGACACCTTCTCAAACTCCGGAAGGTTATATGTGTGTAAGATTAAACACATGCTCAAAAAGCCAAGATAGACGTAAAACAAAGCCCCCGAAAGGATGCTTGGGTCAGCAACTGGGTGAAGCCTGCATAGATTAAACCAACACAGATTATGTGAATAAAGTCAAGCACCTGCAACCAGGTCTTGCTGATGCCATGGCCTTGAACCCTACCAAAGCCTGGGGACAGGCTCTGGTACACGCCTGTGCTGGAGTCTCCTCCCTCAACAGAGCTCCTCCATGCCTTCTCATTCCCAGCATGCTGGGAGCACACAGTATGTGAAAGCAGAGCCTGTCCAGCAAAGGGTGTTTCTTCCTCCTTTGACGCTTTTCCCCATCACTTTGTTCACAACCTTTCTCGGCTAACTAGATTCTGCGTTTTATAGCCCAGCTGACAGCTTTCACAGCGTTTTTCAGAGCTCTGAAGTCTCTTGCAAATGGTTGAAACATGCCAAAATTGTGTTCTGCTGCTTCGTCTATATGGAAATTGTCTAATTTCTGCCTTCCTCTGATCTCTTACTCTGAGGATAATGGGGTTTAGTACTTTCCCTTCTTGCCCCTGCTGCAGGTGTGAACCGGAATACAAGACAAACTGCTTGCTGGAGTGTAAGTTATTTGTTGTTTGCAGATGAATGGAGCTGGTTTTCATTTCCTGTGATTCTGAGTATTAAATTCCTTCCCCTCGTCATTTACCCATTGCTTGACATCTTCTGCTTTCAACTCATTCATTCCTCATTGCATCTGAAAGCCATCACATTGAAGCCCATCAAGAAAACATAACTGAAGCAACTCGCTAGGAAAAAAAGAGGCAGGTAATTGTGAAACAGCAAGCAGATACCTTTGAAGAAAAGGCATTTCTCAGAGGAAAAGTAGACCATCTGAGGATTTCCTCTCGGTACCAAGGATGCTCCAAGCCTGGCTGAAACATCTGCCTATGAAATCTGTCAAGAAAGACCCAAAACTAAAATCAGAACTGGAATAATCTAGGAGCAAGCGAATCTGCTCTGTCCTCACTGAGAGAGCCAAAGACTGTGCACTTTCACAGGCAGTCACTGTCTCTTACTGTGTGCTTGCTCAGCACGGCGAGACCCTGACCCACTTTGTAGCAGACAGGGATAACTACAGTGAGACAAGAAACTCAGAGCGAAGGCCAGACAGGGAAAGCACTTTCTGGTGCCTCCTTCTCTTATTTATCAAATGCAGGTTTCGCACCTTCCAGTGAAACTGCAATTAACTTGTAAATGTATGTTACAAAATTAATTTTCCACTAGCTGCTGTTCTATAGCTAAGAGGAAATGTCAATGAAACACCAACGTGAGCTCTGATATGGCCCTCACAACAAGGTCTGCCCTGATACAAAAAAAAATATGAAACTAATAAGCCCAGCCCAGCTCACACAGAGAGAGCCCAAGGACTAAAGGGATTGCAAGCCCACTTGGAGATACTTCATCCAAAACACCCCTGCCTTTAACACGGACAACAGGGATAGGAAACACTGGGCTGAACTCTACAGCCAGGTCAGCTGTTGTGCAGCACTGTGTTGAGTTTGAACTAAAACAGTATGAGAAAACTCAYGTGTGGGTCCATATTCTGAGAAGGTGGTCCTCATTTTGGAGAGACAACCATAGTCAGGTGTACTTGACTCCCACCTCCAAGCCTGTGCTAGATGTCTTCCTCCCACATTTGGAGACTAGACAGATAGTCTTGACAAGTGTCCCACTTACCCTGAAAACAAAAGTATATCCCTACAGCACAGCAAAAGAAGGTCCACCAAACAGTTTGAGTAATATACTGTGTAGGCTGTGGATTGGGACAGATCTGTTTTTTTTCCCCCTGGTATCTCTCACATTTCAGCAAGATGCCCCATCCTTTTGCTACGATCGAGGTCTGTCCTTGTCATCTGAGCTGGGATGATGGCTGTAGCTACAGCTAATACCTGCCTGCAATGGCCCACTCTGAACCACTGTGACATCCCAATCACCTGCCAGCCCCGCCTGGCTGTTATGGTGTATCCTTAGCCCAGACCCAGATTTTATTCCCCCAGTGTCTTCCACCCTTGGTGACCACAGGGACATGCATTGTTCCTATGTCTTCAGCAGGACTTTCATATTACAGCCCAAGAATCTTGCTAAATGAAAGGTGTTCTTGCACGTCCACTCTGGGATCTGTTGCAATGGGATCCATTAGATCTCTAACACATCCCAGTGCTGCAGTCAAAAGACTAGACAAGGTAGATGATGGCTCTGATTGACTGGGACCATGAGGTCATTGTGTTTTTATACACGGTCCTCTGTGGTAGAAGACAACAAGTTTGCCACCACGTATTGTGAACAGACGCAGTTCTTGACGGCAAGTGAGAAAAGTTAATGCTGCAGATGCAGAAGACTTCAGTCATGGTGAAAAATAGCTGAATACATCATCTGCTCAGAGATGATTTTTTTTTTTCTGAAGGCTGGCTCTATAGAAGACAGCTGTGCTGAGAAACAGAAAAAAGACTCCTGAAACAAAGAGCAAGATTAGCTGGGAACTGAAGACAGCTGCTCTAGAAAAAAGAAATAACCCACACCACACACACACAATAGCATGTTATGGGAGAACAGCTAATCTTGTGGCATAGGCGCAGAACTCAGCACTGGAAGGAGATAAGAAACATCAGGGGCTCTTGTGTTATGGGTCAGCTGCTGGTCCCCAGCTTTACATCTTCTCAGCAGACACAACAGGCACTGTCACACAATGTCACTATGCCTGCGAGAGATAAGCTCCTGGATGAAAACACAGCTGGCTGAAGCTCAAGCCAGGCAAGATGGAAATGATGCTTCTAGGAAAAAAAGAAGTGATTCAGGCATTTTCTAAGACAATGCTGATGCTCTCTTCCCCTTTGCGCAGGGTGAGGAACAACAGTGGACCAAGACTGCTCTTACTCCTTAAGGCTCAGCCTGTGCTAGTCACAAGCAACCTCTGGGCACCTAGGTCACTCTACTGCTTTCTCCTTTCTTTCTGTGAACCCTGGTGAAGCACAGGACTTCATCAAGCCAGGTCTGAAATGCCTCTTCTCCAAGATAAGGCTGGCATCACCAGATCAAGGTGAGTTGCAAAGAACAGAGGATGCCAATGAATTGGAGCAGATTTTCTCTCCTTAACCAGTCACGAACATGCTTTGGGGGCACAGCATCTTCTATACATATAGAAGGGCTGAGAAGGGTTGAGGGTGATGGGTGGAATAGCAGGAATATTTGGAAATTCAAGGAAGGAGATGTTCCATTCATTTTGATCCAAGAGCTGTTAAGTTCTTATGAGCATTATCAACATGGGAGGGAGCTATTCCCCACGTGGAAGAATTAATGAATTGTGGTTTTCTCTGGGCTTGAACTTCTCCATCCCTTCTGCAATGACCACAGTTGCCAAGATAACTTCCCACTCTACTCCCCAGTTTTCTTCTCCCTGCCCATGAAGGCTTCGCACATTTCCTTTGGAAACCAGGTAAGAAAGAAGAGACACAAGCTGACTATCATCTACTAGCCAAGGTGATGTATAGCTGGATAAATAGTGAAGAAGTCATCTCTTGAGTTAATTCTTGCATCTAGAGTTAATTCAGTTGACTATCATCCATTGATTAAAGCAGTCACCCGGAACGTGGCGATTCCTTCTGCGTGGCATGGATTAGTCAATTGAATTCGAGTTTCCTCTCTCCTACATGGTTGCCTCTTCTTTCTTATGTGTGCCTTTTCTGAGACATGTGGGTTCTCTTCTGATCAAGAATTTGCAAGGTCTCCATCTCATGCCAATGTGGAATAAAGGCCAAAGCTGCAGAATTCCTCATGAAACAGAATTCACGTTTTCTATCCAGCTCACACAGAGTAAAGGGCAAGAAGTCCCCTCATTGGCAGTTCCACAATACCTTCCTCCAAGGACACTTTCCTCCTAATCCCCAGTAACAGGAAGATTTTTGTGCCCTGAAGTGTGAAGGTTTATGTCTCTTCCATAGTGTTGGATGTTTTGTTTAAAATTCAGAGTATTATAACTTCTAAAATAGCATCTGCGTTCCCTTCCTGTGGATGCTTTAGCAGCTGAGATCTGCTGACTCAGGTCTTTCAGCAGTAACACTGTTCACAATGGTGCAAGGAAATACCCCGGGGTGGCAGAGCTCAGAAGGTGGCAGTGGGAGTGCTTGTGCCTCCTTCCAGTGGGAGCAGGGAGAAGGAGGCTGAGTGACTGGGTCACCCCATCACCCAGGTTGTCAGCCATTCCCATCCCTTCTCTAGGACATGTCATGTTCACACAAGGAAGCCCTCAGACCTGCTCATGGTGTCCTCATCAATAGACTAACTGGTTGAGCATCTGCTCATCTGCTCATTCATTGTGTTCAATGAATAACCTTTTTATTTAATATCTGTTGTCCTGAGATGTGTATGCCTCTAACAGACTTAGAGGTTGTCATAACCAGTCATGGTGGGAATGGAGAAAAGCAGTTTGACCCGATGTTCCTAGGCAAGACAGCTGGTTAGATGTCCCTCCCTCCCTGGCTGGATGTGAGCCACATTGTGAGAATGGCACCTGCAAACACTGGCCAGGAGGGGACCTGCACTCCGAAGGGACAACTGCTGCTCAGCGGCCTGCTCCAAACTCTTGGAAAGCACGTCTAGCACTTGTGATTTCCTACACATTTCCTTCCGCTGATCAACAAACTTCCCAGAGTCGTCTTCTGCCTGTCCCTGAGTCGATGCTCATTGCAATTGCTGTGTCCTTCCACAGAGCGGCCGATGGATCTGGGACACAGTTTCCAAAAGCTGGGCTGCCAACCACTCTGCCTGTTAGAGTTTGATATCTACCTTGCAAGAACCTCTTCCTCCTGTTACGCCATGTGCGTTCTACTTCTTGGTAGGGCACAAAGAAAATTCAAGCATTTTACAGACAAATAAATGTGCTCTCACGGGTATGTATAAAATTGCCCGAGTCTGTGAGGGGAAACTGTGTACTTCCTCCTCTTTGGACTTGCTCCTTCCTCCTCTTAATGCGTGGAACCAATGTCTCCTTTGGACCGTGATGGGGTAACTTGGAGAGGTTGGCAGAATTGCTGCAGATGGACCCTGGGCTGGTTTTATTTTTCTATTGAACCTTGATGGAAACGCATGCACAGCAAGTCAGGGCCTGTCCCTTTTCCTTTCTCCTTTCTCTCTCTCTCTTTTTTTTTTTTTATTTCTTCCAGGAGTGCTGATGATAAGAAAAGCAATGTCTAAATCTTCTTAATGGTGTTTATGCAAGCAGTTTTGCTTAGCTGCAGTCCCTGCCACCCCCTCCCCCGTCCACCCTCCCCTCCCATCTTCCTGCTAATATCGCTGCTTCATTCCTTTCCCTGTTGGCTATTACTATGGACTACAGCGAATCTAAAACTAAATAATCCCCTTAGTGTCAAGTTTTCTGGGCTGAGCAAATAAATCTAACCAAATGCATTATCTAGGTAGAGGAGGCTGTTGTAAGGGGGAAAAAAGATAAAAGCTATTTTACTTTAAGGCAAAGAGTAAAACCATCATTTTTCATTTGCATTGTACTTTTAAAGTTTTGGTTTTTTTTTTTTTTATTTTAACTTTACTGTTCAATCCCTTTCTCCTTCCATTGTAATTAAAAAAAAAATGCAGCAAAGCTTCTGATTTCAAGCATTAAAGAGAAGGAGAAAGGCCCCAGATAAGGTGCCATTCAAATCCCCCTCTCAGACGGGTAATTCTGATCAGGCAGTAAAGTGGTCTAAAAGAATAAACCCTTCCCCGTGTCCCCTTCCCTGGGGGAGGGAGGACGAAGGATATTAGAAAACTCATTTACAGGAGGAAGAGCACATGGAAGATCTGCATGTTGCGGGACGAGGAGGAGAGGTCTGCAGTGTTTATGCTCTGCCTCGAGTTCACGAGTCAGTGGCTCACAGGGGCAGGACCGTATCTGTCTGTGTGTGTGGTGGCAAAGAAGTCTGATTTTCAACATGGTTCAGCCTGGGTTTGGAGGCAGGGTTAACCCAAACCTGGGGACAAAGTGCTTCAGACCTGGGGAACTGTGTGCTTAACTCCCATTTTCATCTGATGGGTCTTTGGAAGTGCAAGCAAAGCCACCCAGCTATTAGCCAGCTATTCTTTTCTGCAAATCCAGGGCCAACATCAGCCTAAGGAGCTCCATTGGATTTGCACTAGCCAAAAATCTGGCCGACATTGTCACCGTAGCTGCTGGCATTCACACGTGAACTAGGTTTGCTCAGCTCTGCCTTTCTCGCCAGCCTTCCCTCTTTTCCTGATGTCTATACCACATGTGGTCTGGGGAAAGGGTGGAGGCATCCTCAGCCTGGCAATCCCACTGGACACCAGCCTCATGAATTGTTTGCATGCATAAACAGCATAAATGACCCAATACCAGCACCGTTTATCTGAATTCATCCTGTCCCATATTGGTGCTTTTCAAATGCAGACCAGATTAAAAAGATGCCTAGCGTGGCTTTTGCAAAATCACAACCTGACTCACACATTTCTGTAAAATCAAAGCGCTCTCGTTTTGGCCTGCGTAACGCGCTGCTGATTTTGGATCTGCAGTCTTAGGGAAGAGCAGAAAGATCTCAAAGTGTTGGAGCTAGATGCAGTAATAGTGTGAGGTGCTACTCCTTTCACATACCCCCCTGCCCCTAGTCTGCCCTCTCCCAATCAAATGATTTTTTTCCACTTGAACTTCAGTTTTAGAATAATTAAGTCAACAACTTTTTCTCTGTACTTGGTTTAATCCCTTTGTATGTGTTTTGGGTTCCCCACCTCTGTACCCAGTCTGCCAAGGTGATCTGCTCTTAAGATCCATTAATCTTTAAATTTCTCCTGTTTTAGTTGGGCAGATATTACTGTTTGAAACTGATCCCTTACCTCTTTCTTTTTTTGATTAAACAACCTTTATAATTTTTTCCCAGACCCCTCTAGTTTAGAGAGAAAACCCCAGGAAGAAGAATAGAGGGTTTGCTCTATCAGTTCTTTTTATAAATCTTCTCAAAAGAAGTAAAATTGCAGGTACAGCTCACATTTAAAAAACCAGTAAAGATCACTCTATTGCATTTTGGGGATCAGGATCTGCAATAGACGTCATAAGTAATCACAGGCCAGCTCTTGACCTGCTGTTGGTCCACATAGCAAGGACACCAGCTGAGGACCAGGCTCAATCAATTTGCAATACAATGGTGCAAGCATCTTGCTCATTTTATTTTAATACTCCTTTAAACATCTGCACAAAACTGCCTGCTTGGCTATGGATGAACTCCAAAAGTTGAGGAAGAGGAAGAATTGCAGTCTTTGATAAACAAGCTGAAGTATATTATCTGAGAAGATCATGCTGGATTACCCATGTGCCCTAAGATATTCTGCAGTTTCTTCCATGGTCTTATGGCATCACCCAGTACTTCTGTCCCCTGGAAAAACACCACATGCGATTAGATTCATGTGCACATTATTTTCTGTAAAATCTGCCTTCAATTTCTGCCAGTATTAACAATCATTTCTGGGACGTAGAGGAATGTCAAGTGCGCTCCAGTAAGTTCCTGCTGATCTGCAAAGTCCTAATAAGTGTGTGCTGATACACACTGAGCTTCCTGCATTGCCAGAAGGTACTTTCATATTCAGAATTCTTGTACAGTGGCCTGCTATGAAAACGGGCTTGTCCACTCCTCATATTAGTGTTTTGCCTGGACTCTCCTCCTATACAGATGATTGTATCTCAGGAGCATCCCTATGAAACAAGCAATGACTTTTAAAAGAAAGTTTTGGTGGTGGCTTTTACTCACTCCACTTGCAGTTCTATTTTTTTGGTGCAAATAGGAATGACTGACATTCATCACCTGTGAGATCTGCCCAACTCCTGAAAAAGAGATTTTAACCAAAACTGTTGTCCCCTCCTATTGTCCACAATTGTCCCCCTCCCACTTTGGAGAACCTAGAGCCCCTGCTGGTCATCCTAAAGGCATAGCACCATGGGCTGCATCCTCATGCAGGACAGGGCAAATCTTGCTTTATCTACCACCTGGACAGCAATGCTACATCACAGGGCTTCCTAAATTTCTTTTTAACAGTGCTTTCTCCTCCAAGTTCAATGTCTTGGCCTCTGTCACAGTGTTTGATCATCCCCAGCATGTAGAGTTTTTTCTTATGCCCAGTTGAATTTCCCCTTCTTGTAAGTTGTGTCTGTCAACTCTTGCCCCTTGGCTGTATCACTTTGGTGACTGGTCCCATCTTCTTCATAAACCCCCTTTAGGCAGTGCAAGACAGTAACTAGATCCACCCGTTCACCTCTTCTCCATATTGAGCAAACCCAGTCACTGCTCAAACATCAGGTGCTTCAAAGCCCTCCTGGTGGCTCTTTGCCAGGCTCTCTCTAGTTTGCCAGTCTCTTGTTTGTACAAGGAAGGCCAACACAGACCACAGCACTCCAGATGTGACCACACAAGAGACACAAAAAATAATTTCCCTTGCCCTGGTGGCTGTGCTGCTGCTGCAACCACCATGAAGTTAGACTTCATCTCTGCAAGGGCACACAGCTGACTAACCTTCAACTCGATGTTCCTCAGGATGCCCGATCCTTCTCTACAGACCACTTCCAGAGTGCTGTGGATGGGAGAGCAGCACCTCCCATGCAGTCCTTGGTGTGCAAACTCTCCTTTGCCAATGAGACAACCTGTCCAGAGGCCTTCAGCCCCAGTGGAGCATTTTGTCTCTTGCTTTCTCACTAGGTTGCCACCTTCCTCCTAAGCAGAGGACAACAATTGCTTTCCACTATTTGCTGTTGTCCAAGCACCTGCTTGCAGTTTAAGGACTTGTGTAGCAGAACATCACACCTTACAGAAATACAAGTTTTACAGAGGGTTTCTGTGCCCATCCTGGGACTTAGAGTCAATCTTGATGCTTTTCTGAAGCCTCACATTTGTGGTTCTTGCCTGATGCTCTGTCATTTGCTTCCTCTGCCTCTTCCTGTTTTATGTAAGGCTGAATCACCATTGTCTACTAGGGTACTCTGCCAGATGACTGGTCCTGGGTTGGGGCCAGGGGCACAGTGCCAGGATGGATTGAGCCTGTTGTACGATGTATGGGATTTCTGGGCCCAAGCCTGGAGGGTTTGGGAGGAGGAGTAGGACCGGGAGCCAAGCAGAGACAAGGCAGCTCCTGGGACATGAGGCAGCAAGAGCAGGGAGCAGAATTTGATGTGGGTATTTCTTAACAGTGGGTTTGGTTGAACCAGACCAGGCTGCCTTCCAGCATGGCCCTGATTGTATCTCTTTACCAAACAACTCCTCTGTGCCACAACTAGCTCCTCAAAGCTAGGAAAGAGGTCTTCCCTTCTGCATGGGAATACCCTTCTGCAGTTTCACTGACCTTTTGTCCTCTCATGGCCCAGTAACAAGCAGCTGGAACTGATACAACTTTTGAAGTGCCACCATCAATTTGTGCTAATTGTTCTTACATTTGAGCGGTTTTGTTCCTTTTGGTTCACACAAAAGAGCAGAAATTATTTGTCCAGATCCCTCTGGTTATGAGTACCAAAGGTCCCTCTTCTCTTGGAGCTCAGACACGCTTGCACATTATCATGGTGCAACAAGTTTCCTCATGCCCCACCATTCCTGACATCTGGCTGTATGCTCTCCTACCCATTGACAAATGCAAGATGATCTGAAATGTGTCAGCCCACGGTGAGAGCTGGGAAAGTTGAGGCAAATGCAGCAGGAGCACACGGATGGAGGATGCCGGGATGTACCTGGCAGTCATTGGATCACATGTCTAAGCACAGGGTCAGCCAGTGACCAACAGAAGGCTAAACATTTGTACACTGTTAATGACAACGTCAATAAACTGCAGTTTCACTGCAGGCTTCACGGGTTTACCCTGTGACTTATTAGCCCTTGGTGACTAAATTAGTAGGTTGCCCTCTTGTTCATAAACTGAATATTCCCTCGCTTCAAAACCTTTGCCACACATGTCCTTACTCTTTTAGTAACATGGTGGATATATTTTCACTATCTTCTCACAGTTTGCTTGAAAGCCATGCATAGGCTGTTGCCATTCTCTGTTATTTTCCTTATTACCCCCAGTTTATCGCTTGGTGCTGATTTGTCTGCCAATGCCCCAAGCAACTTCACCTCTTTTGGTGTTTTGCAATGCTTTTCTGCTAGGCACAGAAACCTGACTACAATGGTGCACTGCTTCTCGGCAAACCTTTTCCCTGGTATGTGCCACTTTTTGGCACCCAGCCTTGCCCATCACTCTGCAGGTCGGGAATGCTGAGACGCGGCTCCCCCTGGGCCTCTCTCTTCAGCAGCAGCAAAGAGGGTTTACAGTCTGCTCGACCCATGGAGGAGAGCAGGCAAATTGCCCACAGCATTTCCTTGTAATCTGGGTGTATCCCTCTCCTGTGGCTTTTGTGCGCAAGCTGCAACTAGAAAAGATTTCCACTGTTGCTGCACCAAATCTCTGCCTCTGCCAAAATCAGCTGAATCTGCTCTCACCATTGTTCTCAACCACACCATTTACCCAGAGGTTTGTTTTTGTCTATGAGCTCTTTATGCTGCTGATTGCCGTGGGTTCCTAACAGTTTTTGAACTGGTGACAGATGACAAATGTGAGAAAAGTCTGCTAAAAAAATGGGACCATCTTAAATCACATTGCCAGCTTTCTGTCACTGTAGCATTCCAGGGCTGGGAGTGCGTGATGGCTTTGACCTTGATTATATTGATGACAATCCATCTGCACAAACACTATGTGTGTGTGTGTGTGTATATATATACACACACACACACACACATATGTATATATGTGCAAAAAAAAAAGAGCCCCATTTTTCTTTACATGGCCTTTTAGTGCCACAGGAATATGGGATTGAAAGGGACCATTTCTGTCCATTAAGTTGGCATGTCTCTTCATTTATCCCTTTTATAATGTCCTCTATTTCCTTTTTTTTTTTTTTTTTTTTTTTTTTTTTTTTTTTTTTTTTTTTTTTTTTTTTTTTTTTTTTTTGTGTCCCACAAGTTTCCAGCCTTTTTGGGAGGCTCTTCCAGAATATGGATCTTCTCATGGTCACTGATTTCCTGCCTAAATTTATTCATGGCTATTTTATCTCACTTTGCTCTTGTGACAATGCTGCCCTTTAATTGGAGCAACACTTTCCTCTCCCTCACGTTTAATCCCCTGATATATTTCCTGCGTATTCCCCCAGTTTCTCTTTTACTGGAGTAACCAAGCCAAGCTGTTTCTGCCTCATGTGTGGGACATGTTTCTGTCCCCCTGCTTGCTGTCCGAGCCTTACCAAGCCGTGGTTCCTGGTGAGTCCATCTTTTCCCAACAACCAGGTGACTGGAAGAGGTGGCCATTTTCCCAGCAAGGACTCAGCAGAGCACAATGGCATGAACACTTGCTTCCCTCCACTGGAAACACCTTGCCCAAGACATCCCAGAACTTCATTTGCTTTCATACATGTGCATCACATCAGCACCATGGCTCTTCTTGCCATCAGGTACCAAACCAAGTTTCTTCTCCCCATGCATCCCACCACAAAGTACATTGCTGCCTCACTGTCCCTGACTTTGCCTCCTTTTCTGGCCACAAGCCCCCATACCTGTGACCCATGTCTGAGTGTCCTGTGCCACATTTCTAATATCTTTGGACATCCTCCATCTTCTTCTTTTAGGTCATCACTGGACCATCACGTCCTGACTCTGGCCTTTGCTCAGCTGCAATCCTGGCTCTCAGTGCTGAGTGTATTGTACGAAGTCAAGACTCAGCCCCATCCTTTCACCTGATCCTGTGGCTCAGTAGTTCCCTGTGCCACATCTGTGCATCTACCCACAATTTTTCTTGCGCTTCCCGAGAAGAGCAGTCTCATTAGCAGTAACAGGGTTATCCTCCTAGATCAGCTATGCTGGATCTCACTTCACTTGGTTCATGTGAACCTTAGACATAATGATTTTCCCCACCTCCCTACACCTGGATGAAGCAATTAGTAATTACAGGCTTTAGTATTACTCACGCATAGCCTCTGGCATGTCTCCTGGGACTTTAAGGTGATACACTGCGGGGAGCGCACAGCACACCTGTCTTTTGTTCCCAGATGCTGGTGTTGTGCTTTCCCCCCTTGTTTCCTCTGCAAGGGCCATTCACACAGTTTCACAGCACAGACACTTTGGGTTGCCCACTGGCAATGCTGCAGTGAGAGCTCCAGGAGATAACGTGTCTCCAGAGACAGCAATCACTAACTGACTTCGTCAYAGCACTGCAAGAATTTCCAGGTCCATGGAAAACCCTTAATAACATGTCTCTCCTCTTTCCACGTTGTATGCAGGAGCTTGTGCATGCATATCTCATTGATGTCCCTGGGTAGCTGGGCTGATTGCCCCACATGGACTGCTGAGCACACTGCACACCCAGCAGCACCATTTGCAAAATGATTCATCTGGTTGGGATAATGTCCAACCGGTGTCACATCAAGACATGAGGTCCCTTTGCAGATGAAGAGGGAAAGGGATGTACTCTCACTGGGTCTGGTGGTACCTCTCCATGCTGAGCCAGGGGACTGCCCCCCACCCTGTGGGAAGCCCCCTGCCTTTATTCAGGAAATTGCATCTCTATTACATGTATACTTTGTGTCCTGATTTATCTGAGGTATCTGCTTTTGTGGACACAATGGTTTCACAGGTTTACCTTCTCCGTAAAACACTTGCTCAGTGGTAAGGTGCTACGGGTGCTCCAGGACACAGGACCAAGCAATGGCTCAYGGCAGGTTTCAGGTCCGTCCACAGCCGGGAAGGGCAGTGCTTCCCAGGGATCAAACACAGATGTACTTCCAAGGAGAGGAAGTCTCAGAGTTATTTTATTTTGTAAACAAACCAAAATATTTTAAAAATAAAATTACATTTATAAAAAACTTAGATTCCATGGAACACATTCCTCCTACTTAAAATTTTATCCTGAGGTAGCCCAAAAGCTTTGCAAAAGGCACACAGCACATCTTCATTGATATAAAGCTGCCACGAGGCCGAGGGAGAATAGCAAGAATTACAACTCATTCAAAATACTCTGTGCTACACAGGGAGGAGTTTTGCCCAGAGACACTGAAAGACGTGTGCGATGGAGGACTGGAACAGCCATTCTGTGGAGGACACGGATTCCACTTCGGCATTTATAACTCCTCCTGTTTCGAACGAACAGAAGCCCTGCGAAGTTTCGAAATTAGTCACTGAAGGGTTCAGACTCATTTGAGACAGATCAAAGCATTTCGTTTCCACTGTGACATCATTCAGTGGCATTATTTGCAAGGGAATTTTTAAAACGTGGGGAAAAAAAAAGTGATTTTGGGACAAAGTGGAAGGGTTTCCTTCTCCAAATGCAAAAGCGGAACCTCCTGGGATTGTCATAACTTCACTTTCATTCTGTGTTTTCCTCTCCTAATTTAATTTTTGATAAAATGCGTGCTGTTTTCGAAGCCTGTGAGTGTTGGAGTCAGCATGATCGCCAGTAAAAAAAATCTACATAAATAAATCTAATGGAAACCGTAGAAGCTACACAGCAGTGAAGCTTGATGTGGCAATTATGCTGCCCCTATTCCATAACATAAGGATAAAAGAAAAATGATTAAAATAACRCAAAAGGCATTTGCACGCAGGGTCCAGTTTTTCCAAGGAACTGTTAGACGTGATTTAGGCCAAGAGTTTAGTGGAGTTCAAAGACTAGCCTTTTACATGGGGAAAGAGCCAGTTGCAATAGTAATTTAAGGAAAACCATGGGGATGATAGCCCAGATCCCACTCGCTCCCTGGCACAGCTCAGACCTGCCCAGAGCATCTCAGCAGTTGGACCTGAAAGCTTTGCCCCACAGCACTGCGCAGCCCTCACTTATCCAGAGAGCTGCAGACACTCCCTAAACAAATTCCTGCATGTCACACTGATTGACTGAATGTTTGCAGTCATCAAGTTTGCTCTCTAATCCGCTCGCTTTCAGCTAAGCATCCGGGGAGGACTCTTCCCCAAAGAGTAAAGACTATACGAGACCATGGCTGGGGTTTGCCAACGGGGACCAAAAGAGTGGAAAAAGTGGGGAGGGGACTGTTGGAAAAAGCAGAGGTATTTTTAAGATGCTGATTTAGACCGCGATTAAAAATGCTGCCCACATAGCCTTTTAACCCTCAAAGATATCAGATAACTTTTTTTCCTGTGGTGAGATGAAGTGGCTGTCATTATCTGCGAAGGTCTGTATCATATTGGAATCTGCCGGCACAGGTCAGCGAGTCCGTGGTGTTCTGGTCCCAGCTCCGGTGCTGAATTACATTTCCCAGGCACAATGGCTGCAGAATGGGTGGGTTCTTTGTCATTTAAACTGCATAAAGAGGCAGAAATTGATTTTTATTGTGGATCTTCATATCTAATAAAGCTCTGAGGGGCTCTTTTCTTCTCAGTTTGAATGGCCATTGAATGCTTTCAATCTAGTTCTGTGTTTCACGCCTAAACTGAATAGTGGCAGGAGGAAAATAGATGGGGGGAAGAGAGGCCAAGTCACTTTCCAGATTGAAAAGGATACAGAAGAGAAATAAATAAAAAAATAAAATAAAATAAAGTAAAAATGAATCAGAAAAAAAAAAGTCATTTAAGTGGAAAGGGGAACTTTCCTGATGCTGAGGAAAAATTGCTTTGTGCAATGCGTACGCGCATGACTGTGCCTGTGGCTGCATGCATGAGGACGTGGCTGCATGCAGCTGCATGGTGGTGTGAAAAGACATGGGACTCAATGAAATATTACTGAGGGACCCTGATGCTACCTGCATCTCGATTCTGTGTTTTGGGACTGGAAATTTCTGGTTCCCTGGTCAAGACATGTTAATATGGCACATCCCAGAGCTGCCCTGCGTGCGTTGCCCTCAGTAACTAATATTTTGCTTAGGCTGCTATAAAATGGGAATGACTCAGTTTATGTTGACATTAATTAGAGGAGAGAGTGGTTTAGAATACAGTGTTTTTTAATGTAATTAGTACCTAGTTCATCATGTCCTCCTCAAATCAACAAAGAGACAATAATACATAATGGCTTTTCAGTTACTCTTTGATATGTATTGCTCATTTAGTCCTGTTCCCCTTGGGAAGTTTCATCACAATTAACAAGGCCAGTAGCGTTAGCATTAATTGGTCATGCTGATGGTCTGATCTAAGGTCCTAAGGAGTCCTCCTATAGCATTGCAGACTGTGGTCAGACTCTCTTGGGAACTCTGCCTAATTGAATGTTGAGTCTCTTGATTGTTAGACCCGGGAGAAATAGTCATTGCCTGCTCGTAGGCTCAGCCTTTGAAGCAGCAGTCCGTGGGATGAACAAAATGCTCCCCAACAGCCCCTGCAGGACCTGGAAGGGGTGTCACAAAGCAGCTGACCCCACTGGGGTACCTTCCTGCCCATACCACCAAACTGGCGCTTTTCTGCATGGCAGTATCTTCAAGCTCAGCCCAATCTCTTTGACTCCAGCATGTGGAAACTGAGCTCAGAGGTGTCCAGATGTAGAGAGTGCACTTCTTGCATGGTCATTTTTATTGTTTTCAGTATGTGTGTGTGATTTGACTCATGTTCTTGTACCTTCACAGCTAGCACTGGGAATCCCCTCCAACATAGGCTGGTGCAGGAGATGTTAGCAGCTCCCAAACTCAAACCACAGGGAACCTTTTATGTTGAGGAACACATTTTGATTTGGTTTTCTTGCAGCCATCCAAAACCCTGCTATAGGTGTCTGTCTTCTTAACTGCGGCAAAATTAAGGTCATGAGGACTACAAACTCTTCACAAATCCTGGACCTGAGCAAATGTAAAACTCTCAGCCCTATGCCTGAAGAGCTGGTCTTTCAGTTTGGGCCATGAAGGCATTCAGCATCCCTGTCCTTCCTTGCATCTAAGGGCATTAATACCTCACTGAGAGCCTACTGAAATGCCCAGCGCCTTCTCAGAGCCACTGCTGAGCCCCTGGTTATTGTGGTCAGGAGGACAGTGGGCTTCCTGGCAGCCCATGGATGCTCAGATTTCCTTTTCAGTAAGGCCTCCCTCAGATACACCCCCAGTTGCTTTATTCTCAGCACATAAAAAGGAAGAGAAGTGGAAGATGCCAGCTGGATCCTTCCTCTCCTGTCCTGGAGAAGAAGAGAAGATAACTTTAAAAGTTAAGCAAAGCAAACCTCCCACTGGATACATGACTCCTTCCCTGCACACTTCCTTCAGGAAAGAGATTTTCCTGAGGCTGCTATAAAATGGGAATGACTCAGTTTATGTTGACATTAATTAGAGGAGAGATTGGTTTAGAATAGTGGTTTTTAATGTCATTTGGCTTTTCACCTACCTGTTTCATCACCCTCAGAAACCTCCTCCAAATAGCTTTGGAGGTGAGCCCCAGGCAGTCAAAGGAATGCCAAAAAAATTGGGTGGTTACAACTTTAACTTCCCTCTGAAAATCTTAGAGCAAACCAAGTTTCTCAGAGAGTGGGAGAAGGAAAACTGCTGAGAAGTGTTTGTCCTTCTCCCATCCCATGGCGGAGAGCTCAGCATGAACCGTTAGGACCTGCCCTTCCTAGCACTGAGAATTAGCTTTTTGGAAATTGGGACCCAAGCAGGATATCTCAAGTAAGGCACCTGGAAAAAAAAAAGAAAAGAAACAACAAAAATTGCAAGTTGTTGGTATAAATCCTGGTTGTCTTTGCTAGGAGCTCAGTGCAATCTTGAAACACATTGATGATCCAGAAAACCAAGAAAATGCCAGGCTGTATTCAAAAAGAGAGAATAATACTGAAAATGCTGTAATGGAATTACAGAACTACATGATACACCTTCACCCAGAATAATGTTTTCTATTCTGGCCTCCCTGCCTCGAAATGCAGACACGGGAAAGGTCTAGGGGAGGGCAAAGGAAATTATTAAGGGCATGGAAAAACGTCCATGCAAAGAGAGATTAGAAAGATCATGCCTATATAATTTAGAGACGAAATGAATAAGAGAAGCCATGATAGAGATATATAAAATAATTTGCCTTTTTCTGGTTTGCAGAGCTTTTGTGAACTCAGCCTGCACTGGTTTTCCTTCAGATCCACGCAGGACTCGGATGTGCTTGGCAAGCAGGAAAACAAACATCATGGAGCTGGAGGGCATTCTCCAAGAGCCTAGAGTAAGGAGTGTTATTTGAGATTCAAAACAAGTCATTTTAAGTAATGTGGTCCTTCTTCTGGTCCTGGATGCAAGGACCTTTGTATAAAGGAGGAAATCTCTCAGGAATCCCTGCCCTTTGATTCCCTTGGGGAGGCTTAACTCAAAGGAAGCCTCTTTGCCCTATCCAGATGTCAATAACACAGTATTTTCATCACCTCTGCATCTGCGTTACACTTATTTTTCTTCATACACCCTTCCCTGGGGACAGGGTCTCAGCATCTTTGGTCTGGCAGTACTGCTCATCCACTAATTTCTCAGCAAAAGCATAAGCCAGCCTCCTTGCCTTTAGCCAGCTTTGTGGCCAGAAGATCCTGCTCTAGACCCTGCTCTAACATCTCATATGTCGGAGACCTCACTTTCTGCAAAACTTCTGGTGAGTTTAATGAGGCTCATTAAGACTTGCTAAGTCATTAAGTTCATGTCGCTATTAAACAGGGCTGTATGGAAAGCACCATGCATTGCATGGTCTCCTCTTTCACACCCCACCAACATCTAAAGAACCCAAAGGCAACCCAATCCTTGTTTTCAGCCCAAGGTGATCATGGAAGTGAGGCTTTTGACCTGGAAATTGTCTCTCAGTGGAGAGACGGTCTGTTTCCCTTCCCAGAGGTAGGTAACTGTTTCAAGCAAAGTGTTTTAAAGAGAATGTGAATTTTGGAGGGATACAAAAGGGCTCGCATGCCTGAATTCTTGTCCATTTCTTCCAACTGTACTGATCGGTCTAATAAAAGGTTATTAGATCTCTCTATACAAAGTTGCCTCTATTCAAGAGGGAGCACTTCTGACACTCTTACGATACCATCCAAACTCCATGCCTTTCAAAACAGTAGTCTTAGAGAAAGACATACCATCTGAAGGCCAGAAGGGAATGGGAAAAAAAAAAACCCAACCCCACATACAACAAAAGTACGAAGAGTACAGCCAACAAAGGTGTAAGTAAGAATGATCCAAATTAAATGGTGACATTCCAGATGGACTCAAGAGACATAAATACCTCATCTAACCTCAACACACAATGAGTCACCAGGGACAGAAATGAAAGCAGAGATCAGCTGGATGCCAAGTAGTTTATTCTCAAGTTCTGAGCAGGAGGAGAAAGGTCTACAGCACTTAACAGAATGGTTTCTGTTTGCTTCGGGTTCTTCCAAGGTCCAGAATTAAAAAGTCCAGGACATTCTGAAGAGCTGGTGGGAGCAGCAGAGGCACTCAGAGTGCAGGATCACAGCTGGATTTGGGAGGAGATGCACTGCTGAAGCAATAGTCATGAGAGCAGGCTCTCCCAATGAGCCTGGGGAGGGAGGGATGCGAGTCAGAGCTTGGGATAACTGAAATTGCACTTACTGCAGTTTCACTTGTATACAAGTCTGAAAACAGGGTAGCATTTCTCAAGGCAGCTTGTTTCCATATATCAAAAAAAATCAACTTTTGATGTCACCAATTAATGGCAGGGAAAGAGTGGAAGGCCTCTGAAGGATGGAGGCAGTTGAGTAGACTTGTGCATGGTGTCTAATAGTTAAATGTTGTCCTCTTGGCTCCCCAATGTCATTTTGCAGCAAAGCCTGGGGCAGGAGGATAGGGTCTTAGCCAGACCCCACACAATCTTTTAGGTCTGGCTAGTATTTCCTTACCAATACAAGGTCCAAGCAGTTGAGGATACCATCAAGGAATACTACAGCAGACTCCCAGCTGAAATAGACACCTTTCTCTATAGCTTAAAAAAAGGTAAATCAGGTTGAATGGATTGTCCCTCAAATGAGGAGCAAACTTGCTGAAATAGCAGCTGGGGCAGGTTAGAGACGTAATTGTTAAGTGAGGCAGTGCCCAAAATTGCAGGCCAGCTGGCCAGGAGGTTTATAAACTGAGTGGATATAACCAACTGTTGTGAGTTGCTGAGCTTTGTACTGCATAGCATTCCCATTAAAACATTCATGCTGAGSTGTATAATGTCTCCAGACTGAAAAAGAGCCAGGGAAGAAATAGAGAGGCAGAGCAAAAGCTGAAACAAATCCTCTCTTGAATACCAGGTCTTAACTATAGGTTATGAGTCCTTTAAAAAAACTTAGCCTAGAGGATAGAAGAATCTGTAAAAAGTCATCTTTATTTTTGTTATCCACTGTTGGCAGCTGGCTGTCCCCAAAGCTGAGGAAGCTGAAGGACAGGTGCTACTCTCCTGGGCTTTTTTGACCAATGACCCCAGCTGTAAGTATGATCTGCAGGGAGGGCTGTGCTGAGGGTCAATTATTGGGAAGTTTTAAAAGTGCTGCTCTGCAGCTGAGGGCAGGCAGTGATAAGAGCTCCAGGTGAAGTGGTCAAAGCCAGGCTGAAATGAGTGATAGCGATGGTTAATGCTGCAGATTGTGACCCGTTACACCAGTTGAGTTTGTCAGGCTTAATGTGGTGAGGGGATTTTCTCTGTTTCTCTCTGAAGCATCCTCCCTTATTTGCAATGTCGCAGATAGACATCACTCACGCTGGATTTGTCTGACTCCCTGTCAAAGTGAGATTTATTCATGGCAGTCTGTTTTACCATGGGAAAATAAATGGCACCTTCTCCCTACAGGGATATGGTTAGTCTGTGTCCAGTAAAGACAAATCCTCCAAGTGGCTCCTGGAAGACCATGTCATCTACATCTCCCATTAGTGTGTCTGGCCCCTCTCCCAACCCGTCTCTGCATCAGAGGGCATGAGTATGCAATCCTATACAATAAAGCCAGTATATTTTTTGCGATTAACTAGAAAAGATGCAAACCTTCACAAAAATTATCCAAGGGTAACTGTCTTTTCCATGTCTCACTCTTCCACCTTTCTTCTGCCTCACAGCAGAGCACAGCATGGTTATCTTTAAACAAATTAGTCATTTTAGTTCATTTTTTAACCACTGCAAGAGGCAGGATTTGGAGATGGATGGCCTACCACTCTGATCTGGTGGGACAAATCCTCTATTTCTGCGTGCCTATAGAGATTTTAGATCAGAAAAGTATCTTGTCTGAAATCCATGTATACAGTACATGGTCTTTTCATGCTCTTGAGGAGGTAGGTTAAGGTAGGAGGTTAATATTGCACTGGGCAGTATTAACGCTGCAATTCTAAATCTGCCATACCTGCTAAGTAGTTTCTGTGTTGTTCATATTGTATTTGCTTGTTGCAACACTTACCTGCTTGTGCACTTGTTTTGGGGGTTAACAGTTTGGTTTTTATCCTAAAAAGTGTTGATATCTTGGATCTGAACAGGGTTCTGGTAACAGAAATCAGTTCCTCAGGTCTGCAGAATTGTGGCTGGTATTTCAGCATTGTCTGGGCTGTTTGTTTTGCCATGAACTCAAGCAGCTTTATTGCAGTGGTTTCGTTTTTTTCACCAAGACTCCCACTTGCAGTGCTCTGCTGGAGCGTGTGCAGCCGTGGAAACTGTTCCTCATCTCTATTAAAAAATATTCAAAATGATGCGGGGAGTAGAAGTTTGAGTTAATTACAAATTATTCTCGATTTCACTAGCATTTTATTAACAAATCCACATTAATCCAGTATTAAAGCAGGGCGGGATTATAGGATTTCTCTCATCTGAAGCTTGGAGCAAGGGAAGTCTATAATAAACCTACCTATTCATTTGACACAAAGCTGTTCTATCAAATCTACCACAACATGTGCCCCCCCTCCCCGCCCCGTCCTTCCTTGCAACATATATCTGCAATCCTATACAATAGAAACTATATTTTTACGATTAACTAGAATGGATACAAAACCGATCTGGGGTAAAATTGCCTTTCCAGCACCTCTGGCCTTGAAGACACTTTTCTGGCTTTCCAGGCTACGCAGGTGACCTGCTGGGGACATCTTCATCCTGGTGGAGACCTACCAGCTCTCTGCTTGAGTCCATTTCCACCAGCAGAAGAGCTGACCCCATAGCAACTATTTAACTGCATGCATTTGCTTAAAAGCAAGATGAGATCATGTGAAAGGATGCTTCCCCTGCAAATTGAGGCTTACACCATGAGGTGGGACACACTGGAGGAAGAAAAGGATCCAAGCACATTTGGAGAGAGCTGGAAGAAATAAGATAGAAAGGCAGAACTGTTTCATCTTGATCCTGCCACGGTCCTCAAAATTGTCTTGAAAGTTTTCACAGAAAGGAGCTAGCTAGGGGACTGAAATAGTTTGCTTTAAGGTATAATCCTTTTAATAAAATGTAAGGGTCAGAATTTCACGTTGGCAGTGAACATTTTGCTAAATAGGGCATGATGAGTTTGCTGTTCTGCTCCTGGACTGGTCGCTCGTGCTTGCGTGTCGTGGTGTATAATAATTGCATGAAATTGCTGTCTCTGCTGGGGTTGGTGCAGGTTGATCTGTCCAAAGTGTAACAGCTTCTGAGCTGAAATTATTTTTCTTAATTTTAAGGACCTCTGTAACAAAAACATTTCCCCTGACAAAAAAAATCCAGAGAAAATGAAGAAAAAGTTCAGGTTTTGCAGACCTTTATTGTCCCACTCATGGGGGCACCATGAATATCTGAACACTGAAATTATTTCATTTTATACCTGCAAAAACTATCCATTTTCCCACAGGTTTTTGATGAAATAAAAAGGGGATTTTCTCATGGATAATTCTGCTGATTCAAAAACCTGCATTTCTGTCTCAGAAATCAGCATTTTCAGCCAAGTCTCGTTGCTTTTACTCTTTGTTTAGATGTGACAACAGGCTTGGGGCTGTGCAGAAATGAGACTAGCTGCCTCCCAGACACATCAGCTGTCTGAGACATGTAGGTGATGGGGCTCGGGATCAGGGCTCCTTCAGAGTCGTGTTGGGTTTTTTAG
Source organism: Phoebastria nigripes (assembly GCA_035582835.1). Lineage (NCBI taxonomy): Eukaryota > Metazoa > Chordata > Aves > Procellariiformes > Diomedeidae > Phoebastria > Phoebastria nigripes. Next base: position 1,005,782 of record JAYKAV010000544.1, on the reverse strand, counting down.
TGTCTCTTTGTATTACCTGCTGTCCAGGTCTGTTTTCCCATGAATATTTTTGACACTAGTAAACAAGTGAACATGTGTTAGAGAAGAGAGATTAAGCCCATTGCCACCTCACTAGCAACTCTGCTCCTTTGGAGAGTGAAGGGCAGTATTTTTTTTTTTTGGCAGAAGTCTTTTACTCAGCCCTGAGGTCTGGACCTTTGGTGCTTTGGTTCTTTGGTGCAGATGGTTTCACCCAGCAGGGAGCTGGAGACCCCAATGGCCATCAGGAGCTTTTATGGGGCTTGCACCTACCTGCCCTTTGCATTCAGAAGATCAGTCCTTCTGTCTGTGACTGAACATCCCAGAGACTTTTTGGGTAGATTACTCAGATGGCTACCTCTCCAGTGGCGTAAGGCTCACCCTTTTGCTGTCAAACTTCACTGATGATAAACCTGCGGTTGGCCTCAATGTCTACCTTTGAGTAAGGCAAAGGCAGAGAGAAATGCTACCTCAGGATATCAGCTCTTGCTTCTGACTATCTCTGAGTTGGTAGTCTTGATGTGTCCTTGGTGCTCAGAGCCTGGTCAAGCAGTGGCTCCAAGCCAGACATCTGCAGAGCTCCTCTAGCTCCTTACAAAGCCAAGGGAGAGGCATGGAGAAGTGAACAAAAGTGATGGTCACACCTGAATGGCAGGGTAGCAGGTGAATGCTGGTTGGGTTTTAAGCAGAGTGGAGTACATATCCTTGGGTGTTTAATTCCTGCATGCCCTTCTGGTTTCACTCAATCCATGCTTTAAAGCAGACCCAGCCAAAGCCTGGGTTTCTCCTCTCCAGCTGGCATGTCACAAATAATGTCGTTTGTACCTGCAATCCAGGGACCCCTTGGTGACATTTTCTGGATGCATCTGGGCAGGCAATCACTGTAATACAGAGTGGTCCCTGTACCAAGGCATTGATACACTGTGGAACAGCACTTTTAATTATTGCCTTTTTCCATGGCCAGGTCGCAGTGGAATAGCTACCACCCTTCAGAGTGCTGCTGGGGGCTGCTGTGAGGACTGGGGTGTAGCTTTCTCTAGAAGACAATTTATTGTTTATCTGCTCGTTGCCAGGTCTCTGCCATCTTCACTGCAGGCTCAATGCTGGGAGATGGGGCCTTTTGATGCTCTGTAATAACAGGCAATTTGGAGTACAAACAACCCTTTTGTGCCGGTCACTTAAGGAACCCCCTGATAAACATGGCTATGGAGGGAAGCTGACGTGAATATATGAGATTCCTCCTGCCCACAGCCAGTGCCAAGATCCTAGGCAAAATGCACCATCTGCATCAGGTCCTATTAAGTAAATTAATGCTCTGGAATTTTTTTAAAATAAAAACATAGTAAAAGGAGAAAGAGCCCAAGGAAGTTTTTACAAATTAGTCATGATTTGCAAGAAAAATGATGCGATCAAGGGAGCTCCAGGACAACAAATGAGCCCAAGGCTGAGACATCCATTAAGTGGACCGTTTGTATCAGGAAGTTTCTTCTCTCCCACCTCAGCTCAAGCTCCTCTTTTGAGGTATTTTTGGGCATGGGTTGAGATACAGATGCACATGCTCACTTATGCAGAAGGCAATGCTCTCCTAGCTGACCCTAACCCTGATCTTGGAGCCGGAGGGGATGCAGTGGTACCTAATGGGAGCAGCATCCAGGGGACCCGCAGCCTGTTTGCAGCTCAGCCCCCAGCTTCTTGGAGGAGCTGGGAGGGAAGGACAGACCTCGCTGTCATCCTGGACAAGCGGTGTTGAGGACAACACGAGATCTGGGCCAGGGAAAGCAGAGGCATCTTCCGTGGGACCCCATCTCACAGGTGGTGAAGGGGACTGGGGCACGATGCCCATGGGAAAAGCTGGGCTGTCTCTCTCTGCTTGTCCCTTGCCAGTGACACAAGTCCTTAGTCTACCAGCCTGCCCCAGGCTCCTCCTGAGCTCACCGTTAATACAAGCCAGACTCACACCATTAAACAAATCTAAACAACATGCAGTACAAGGCTTCCAAAAAGCCAGTCTCAAAATAACTTGCACTCTAATGCAAGCAGCAGACAAAGCTAAAGAAAAGCAGAGGAGCAGGCACCCTTCAAGCTAAAGCATGTTATTAAGGAATATTCCTTTTTTGAAGTTTGTTGATTTTATTTTTATCATATTTTAGCACAAACCCTTTCCATGTTATAAATTAAGTAACTGCTGCAGAAGGGTTATGGGTTTTTTTTAGATGCATTTCCTATAGAGAGATTTTTAAAGTTTCCAGTACAAAAAAAAAAAAAAAAAAATCATGGAAAGCTGTGTTGAATTATGTGATACATTGAAATTAAAATGAAATTCCAAATTATCTTGCAGTCAGGGGCTGATGTGGACCGAGTGATAATAAATAAAGGTTAAAAGGACATTGGCAAGTCTTTTTTCATGGCTTTCAATTTTTCCCCTCCCTGTTGTTTGTAAAAAACCCCTTAGAAGATTAAAAATAATATTTCTTTCCCTATTGATTTTTTTTCTTTTTCCACATTTGAAAACAGCATTTATTTATTTTCTGTGTTTCTAATGGAGCTGGGATTAATGTGGCTTTATTTGTTCTTTGCTTGGCTTGTGCTTTCGTCTCGCAGAGGGACTCGGTGCAACCCGGGGGAGGGTGTTCCTTAGCAGGACTGCAGCAGCCCAGCACCAAATGCCTCATCAAAGTTCCAGCCAGGGGCCAAGGTCATCAGTAAATATTTTGACCCTGGGGCAGCCACCCAAAAAGCTCAGCTCATTTCACTTTGGCACTTGATATCCCTAGGTCTAGGGTTGTGCACTGGTTCAAAGGCTCTATCCAGTCGTGTCCTGTGTTCTGGAGGGAAGAGAAGATGCTGTCTGCTTCTGAACAGAGGACTTGGAAAAATACATGCTGGGAGATAAGTCTTTTCATCTCCCACARGTCCGTGTGGAAGGCAAGTCTTTAGCAAAATACCCTGTGCCCGCTGGAGGGGTGGGAGGGTACATAAAAGGATTTCTCTTTTCAAAAATACCATTCTTCATCCTGGTGTGTATCTGGGTTCTGAGATTTGGGGTGAGCTCTGGTGGGATAGGGGCATTTTCTCATTGTTATTGATTTTTTTTTTTTTTTTTTTTTTTTTTTTTTTTTTTTTCTTCTTGTTTTTTTTTTTTTTTTTTTTTTTTTTTTTTTTGGCTGGATTTTTGGGGTAGGGAAAGGCAGGGTTTGAAAGCAATTTAAATGTTAAGACTTTAGACCACCTAATTGTGTAAACTGTAATGGATACGCAGTCTTCATTAACCAGAGGGGGAGGATTTTGGTGCAGTAAATTTTAAACTATTTGAAAATGTATGAGCAACATTAAATTGGGATAGTCATATTACTCATATAAACACTCATGACACCTTAAGACAAATAAATTTATGCATTTAAAATGGATGTATTGTGCATGCCCACAAGGATGGTTAACCATGAAACTATTTAAAGACATTTCCCAGCTGAGGTGTAGGAGGAGAAGAAAATAAAAAGCTCAAGTGCCTCAATGCTTTTAGATCAAGGGGAGGGGCTCTGATAAGATTTTGAATTTGCTGAGTAAATTATTAGTTACGAATTGCTCACTGAGATGTAGCGTGGACTACACAGGCTACTTGTACCTCCCCAGGTGCCCTGTGGCCCTTCCAGCCTGGGGATCCTCATCTTCCCTGTGAAAACGCCATGGGAGGTGAAAGTTGGGCACTAGTTAAACAAGTTTCAGTTTGACAGATGTTGGTAGGTCAACCAGCTGCCTGCAGGAAGAAAAGATGCCAGGCAAGATTATTTTCTTTCAGCATAATAAATCAGAATAGGGATAGATATGTTTCTGGATGCCATGCTTCAGGTATATATTTTGTAATATATTTCAAATATTAAAGATATCATCCTATCTCTCTGTAATAGAAGTTCAATTAAGCTGAGATTTGGCCTTACCCATTCATGATCAGTGTCAGTTCAGGGAAAACCACAAGTTTTAGAAACAAGAGCAGACAATTCCTAAATTAAACATTTTGTGGGAACATCTATGGTGAGTAAAGCCTTCCATGCTTCTTCCCCCAGGTTTCTTTCTCCTCTTCTTTTACCACAGAAAACAAGGGACCAAATCATCCTTACTCCCCCGTACCCTGCCCATCAATGTTTTTCTGTTAGGAAGACAAATCTTATTCAGGGGGAAAGCAGTTTTCTTTAGTAAATACCAATTTCTATTAATAAAAAATGCATTTTTGTAACAGGATATGTTTTTCTGTTGACAAAACCTGTGTCACTGGGCGATGCTGGAGATGTGTCACATAAGGATGAGGATGTAAGATCTCAGGAGCACATCTGCCCACCTCTCCTGCTGGATCCACCACCATGTTGCTGAGAACCTGGCCGGGTGCTGGCTTGGCTTTCTGCTTGAGGACCCTTGGGGTGACCTTATCTTCTCAGAGGTGCTGTGAAGGTCAGTGTGCTGCAGACAGCATGGCATGGATTGCACCAGGGCATGTAGCACAAAAGCTGGCTGGAGGTACAGCCAGGACTTTGGGGCTCAAACCTAGCCTCCCCCTGTATTCAGCAGCAAGCCAGGTCTCCAGCGGCTCTCATTACACCCAAAGCAGACGCTGAAGTTGTCCACCCCCAAGGTTTTAGTTTAATTCAGGTGAAGGGAAAGACTCTGGTGAGACTGCACGCAGCTCAGCAGAGACCTCTGCTCCTTGTGCAGCAGCAGTGCAACTGCACAGCAGACGTGCAGCCACCCAGCAGTGGGCTGGAGAGTGTGGTAATGCATCAATATATGTCAGAGATGCAGTTTCATTTGCAGTAGTGGTTTTCCTCTTGAAAAGACTACAGCAGCATTAGGGGGGGGTTGGAGCCAGGTGATAAGAATATTAGATGTTATTCATGGCCCATCTCAGCACGATGTGAATCCTTGACTGACCAAGCCTGGCGGGGGACAGGCTGGATGGACATCCTCATCTTGCTTTCCTCATCAGCCTAAACACTTTGTGGGGAGGAGGGTAGTATTTCACTAATTATTAAGGTTGTTATTCGTACATCCACTTCAGAGAAGAGATCACAGAATGGGATATTACATCTGCCTTTAGAGGGTTATAGGTGGCTTTGGCTTCACACCTTTATGAGCTCCATGGTCTGCACTGCAGCTGGTCTTATCTCCACTGTCCGTCGGGTCTGGTGGATGGAGGGTGGGAGCTTGGCAGCACTGACCTGTTTGGGCAAAGCAGTCACTCCTCTTTGCTGCTCTCTTGGTTTTGAACACCCAATATTTGGGACAGAAAGGAAAGCTGGGCTTGTGGATGAGGTCAAGGGTGAGGATGCCAGGGATGCAGCTGTCTTCGGCCAGTGCACAGGAGATGGTGCCAGCAAATCTATGGCAGCAGCCGGCAGAACCGTGCTGGCAAACCCCTTTTGTGCAGCGGTGGCTAACCTGCAAACCATCCCTTTTTGTGGCGCGGGCAGATCCCTGCACAGCGATCTGCTAGCACAAGGTGCAGCATTCCCTTACAGCACGCTGGTACCCCCGTGATGGGAAAGCCCCTCCTAGAGAAGGTAGGGCATTTATTTTTCAGTGCCTTGGCATGTCACTAGGAAAACAGAAGCTATTAATGCCTCTGTTTTTTTGTTCAGGCTGTAAGCTCTTCAGAAGGGAGAGAGCCTGCCAAGACATATTTGTACAGGACCCAGCACAGCAGGAGTTTACAGTCAAAAAAACCCCATAAAAATCAATAACTGAACAACACCAAGAGATGCTGCCGAGTTTTAATTCCTTGTGACCACTTATTGGGATGGTAGCTGGTGCTTCAGGGTCATCAGTGTGCCAAAAAAGGGTGCTGAGAGACAGRTAAGTTCATTTCTTTGGTGTACATTAGGACTTTTAAAACCCTTTGCCCTGTAAGCCTAGTATTTCCAATGAGCAGAAGGTGTGTTTCCTAAAAAATGAGAAGAGGGAAAGGCAGAGCAGCAATCCCTCTCTGGGGAATGGCAGTAAATTTGGGCGTGAGGCTTGACTCCCTCCCATTTCCCTTACTCAATGGAGAAAAGAAATGTCCATGAGCAACTGGGATATGATCAGCTTCACAGAGCCTGCTCTAAATCCTTGTAGGAGATGCACATGAAACATGCAGGATCCATCTGCAGAGTTTTTTTGTGGGGGAGGAAAAAGGGAATTAAACAAAACCCTCCCAATTTTCAGGTCTGCACTGGGAACCAAGCAACAAGTACAAAGGCTGCTTGGCTTGCAACTCCGAAGTTTCACCAGAGCAGACTTTCTTATCGCTCTGCCTACAACGTGTATGATACTTTATTAGCATCTTTCGTGGTAATCCCAGCAAAACTGAAGGGAAAAAAGTGTCAGATCAAAAGGGGGAGTATGAAAGCGGGAGGCTAAGCAGGTTGCTGGGATGCTAATGATTGCTTCCTTCATTCTCTGAGTGTCACGCACAACATCTCTAAGCCCAGCGCAGCGCATAAGCCACACAAATAGCCATATTTGTTAACATTCATGTGACTCTTTCGTCTGAGCTGTATTTCCTTGAGTACACCACAATGAAGAGTTTCTTTTAATAAGGATCAACCAGGAAAAACAACTGTGAGGGACTTTTCTCTCCCTCTCCCTCCCTCCCTCCCTCTCTCACTCTCTCGCTCACTCTCTCTAAACCTTTTACACTGCGGTTGAACAAGCCTCTGGATAAAGACTTTATCCAAAAACCCCCTCTTTAAAGTTATTTCAAATTTCTCTGCAAGGCTTTCAGAAATCTGTTTGTTTGAGGGCAGAATTAGATGTGACCGGCGTTTTATTGTGACATAAAACCATATTTCTTYCCTGGAAGATTAAAAAATAAAATCGGTTAATAAGAAAAGCTGTCAGCAACAGAAAATGGCTGACATAATCCGTTTATCCTCCGAGCAATAAAGATATTGGTCCTTGGGAGTCTATCCTCTCTCTCATGTTATTTCGCCCAAAACATTATCTTCCCAGCATTCTGATGGATTAAGAAGTCATATGGGAGATAGCAGGGAAATGACAGATACAAAAAAAATAATATCCTTTCATTTCCCCTCCTCCCTGCACTCTCTCTCTCTTTCTCTCTCCCATTTTCTCCCAGCCCCTCCTTCCCCTGCCTCCCTCTCTCTCTCTTTTTCTCTGTCCCCTTGGAAAAGTGGTCCATCTCTTTATTCCCAACATCCCAGCGCTCTGCGAAAGTCCCAAGCCACTAACCCCAGTGCGGTGGAGAGAAGCAACACAGAACTTCTTGCACGCCTTGGTCCCTTTCACACACGTGGATGTTAACAGCTTGGCACCATTCTATATCTGAATACCTCCTGAATTTTTAGGAACTGCAGTCACAGCTCTCTGTCCCTGCATTGAAGCATGTCTGAGCAACTTGCTGGAGGAAGAGAGATGAAATCCACCACTGGGTTTGAGTGGAGCAGAGCTGCGACTCTTGCCTGGGTTTTTTTGGTGGTGAAATCTATGGATGGAAGAGGGCTCTGGTCTTTGGAAAACTCCTCTTCTGCACTCACAAGCATCTTCTTGATGCCTTCCTCTAGTGAAGTGTAGCCACTACAGAAGGTGATCTCCACAGCAGACGAGTGAGCAGTCCTGGTGGCCTCATTCTTGGTCTTGGAGCCACTGTCTGTCTGTCTTTCTGGAGGCCCTGAGGCTACTGGAGACAAAACACAGCTGAGGTCCTGGGGCTCTGGGACACACTGCTTTGACCCTGACGCCTCCCAGCACTATGTGTCTGGTGRCTTTCTGCTCCGCTTAAGTAGACCTTGTGTTTCCCCTTCTCTCAGACACTGAGAAGCCCCTCTGCCACCAGAGCTCATGTCTTGCCTTAGCTCTGTCTGACCAGGGCTTGCTCCAGCATCAGAAAATATTTCCCGAAAGGCTTTGGAGGTGCAGGACTCAGGGTTGGGAGAGACATGAGATACCGTTTAATCCCTTTCCCCTGCCCAGGGCAGGATCATGCAGATCTAAAGCATCCCTGAGGGATGTTCACCTAACCTCTTCCTAAAAACATCCAATATTGGCCACTCTGCCACCTCCCCAGGAAATTTATTCCAGTGCTTCTCTATCCTTAACACCAGCATGTTTTTCTGAGCAACTGACTTAAATCTTCCATGCTGCAATTTAGGGCTGTTACTTCTCTTCCTATCCCCAGCAGACATGAAGAACAATTTATCGTCTTTCTCTTTTTCAGCAATCTTTCAGCTAGCAGAAGACTACCCAGAGAGGAAATGAGCAGGAGGAGTGATCTTCTCTTTCTCCTCATCCCACCTGTTTCTCTCCAGGTGAGCCTTTCCTGCAAGATCATGTTTTCCAGAACTACAACCACTTTCCTGCCTGTCCTGTGTTGAGCACAGAGCCTGCTGCCATCCAGGCTGGTTCCTTGGGGCCGCGGTTCGGGAAGGGTTCCTCTCGCTCTTCCCCTTCTTCACCGCTATCTCCTGGTCATGTCACAGCCTCAACTCAGGCTCCCCTCTCAGTTACAGGTGATTGAAATGTGTTGCCAGTCAGTTTTTTCCACAATAAGTCAAAATACATGGAAATTTTAAAGAAAAAAAAATTGCACCTGCTCTGGCAACTTTCATGAAAATTTTTGTCTCTTTTTTATTCTTCTTTTCAGCTGTTTTGCATCTTGTGAACATTTTAATTAATTTCTTCACTTTTTTCCCACCAGAATCAGTCCTGCTTTGCTATTTTGTGCGATTTAATGGATTATAAAGGATCTGTTGTCAACTTTTTACTCACTATTTACCCGACACACAGGTTGGATTATTTGCCCATGAATGTTTCCCCAGATCTGTCCACCTATCTCATATCCAGAAATATTTTTATTTTGAGAACCATGTTGTAAAATGAAAAATACATATGCCCAGGATAAAATGCAGCATTTAAAGATCTTGAGTTTTACCTAAAAGAGAGAATGTAATCAGTTGTAATGTCCATTAAGTTTGCAAAAGTGTAGCACCGGGTCATGGGTATGGTCTGTGTCTCATGAACAAARCAATTTGCTTTCTTCTGGCAGCACTCATTTCCCATGATCAAAGAACCCATGAAGAGAAAAAAATCACAGATTGAACTAGGCAGGAGACAGTTTTACCAGGTTGAGAATTGTTTCAAGATAGCCTTTCTAACTGTATTTTGGACTGCACTATTAAGAGCAAAATAAGGTTTATTTTATTTWAAAAAAAAATCCTTAAAATCTTGTTGGGGCTCTTGAAATACAGTAAAAATAAAAATCAGATTGAAACATTTTTCTCAACTGTCATTTTCCCTCAAAGTTTTGGTCTCCGCTATCTTCCACCAAGAAGTATGTAACATAAAAGTTTTATCGACCACTAATCATTCTTAAAAGACCTTAAATGCCTTTTCTCTTCCTTCATTTAATCAACAGAAACATCTCCTTGATGTTACTTCTGAAGCTACGAGCAAGGCTGCATATTCATTTGGGAATATTTGAAAGATCACCCTGATAGCAGAAATGTCAGCAGCAGACTGGAAGTGCCCAAATGAGCCCCAGCAAAATTCACCACCAGGAGAAGACCACTTCCACCCAAAGCCTTCAGACCCTGCTGAACGGACAGATTTTACCCTTTCAACACATGTGCTAACAGAGTAAAGACCCAGACTTCTAGTGGCAACCCTAGCACCTTCCCATATTTCTCCCCACAAGAAGCTCGATCTTCCAGCTGAGCTTTGAAGCAGAGAAAATCCATAGTTTGTGTGTGAGATTTATACATGAAAAATAATAATAGTGAAGATCCAGTGTGAATATGAGCAGCTGAWTTTTCCAGGACTGTCTGAAGAATTACTTCGTTAGATGACCCTGAAATCTGAGCAGAAACCCCAGACTGCACCATTATAATGCACTGAAAATACCAGTTTATTTCCAGTAAACAGATTCCTTTGTAGAGGAGAGCTTTAAGCTGAAAATCATATTCAGCCTTAACCCCCACCACCACTTCTATCCTATCCAGACATGAGCAGAGGCTCAAAAACATTGTTATTTCCACGATGGGGCAAACCAAGGAAAGAAGAGCCTRGAGATCTTGTCCTAAAAGCTGGCAGGCAATTCAAGGGATTGCCAGGGGTAAAGAATCACCAGGTGGAAATACATAAGTACGTGGAAAAACTAGAACAAGGGAGTCATCTGCCTATCAGCACCAATTCAGGTAGCTCTCYGGGGAGGAGGTCGCACTGATTACCAAATAAACAGAGGCCGTTGGCAGCAGGGATGGAGGGAGGTGGGTATATTTACTTCCAGCTGAGCAAATTTGTCAACTGCCTGTAAAACACATGATTACTATGGAATTACACGTATTGCATTCTGTATTTATTCTTATTCTTATTTAAAATATAGATACTCTCTAGGGCTGGATTCAGATGAAAACCAAGGATTAAATATAAGAAACAAACTGGAATTCAATAGCAGCTGAACATAGAAAATATTAAAGCAAGAAAGTAAGAGCTAACAATTAAACACAAGGCCAGGATTTAAAGAATAGAGGGGAGTCAATATCACAGAGCTGGGACAGCCCCCAAACAGCCACCTAGATGTTTCTAAAGTCCTCAGATCAGCACATACTTTAGATTAAACAGTTGTACACCCTCCAATCCTCCTTCGTAGGTTATGGTTTCTAGACCTCTGATGAGCCTCGGTTGATATCATTTTTAGTTGCACATGAAAATCCCACTTAACAGCTAATTTCCATTGTGCTACTGGGTGACCTTGGGCAGGACACCTCTACTTTCCCCATCTTAGTTCCCCCTTTGTGAAATGGGGATGCACTCCTAAAATGTCCAGAAACCTACTGATGGGAGCTGCGCCAGTGCTCTGTAATAACAGAGATGAGAGGGAGGAGGCAGAGATGTTTCAAGAAGGCAGAATGGCCAGTGGGCAGCATGATGGGTTCAGATAACAGCATCCTCATGGAGGGGAAATCCATCTGGCTGCAAAGGCTGATGCCTCTGCATCCAAGCATTTACATAGCCTTGCCATGATTCATAGGTTTTTAAAGCTTTGAGGGGGCTTTACATTTCTCCAGTCTTACTTGTGGCACTACCAAGACCACGGAATTTCCCAGTGTTGGTTCCTCTGGTGGGAAATATCTCTTCCTTGCTATGTGCATGAAGGCTGTTAGTCCAGTGACTTCTTGGATTATGGTGTATCTTCTAGACTGGAAACTCATTTCTTTCGTGACCTGAAGAGAAGAGAGAAACTCTTCTCTTAAACTCACTCATACCAGTGAGTTTAAGAGACAAGAACTCTCCAGGTATGACCTGCTCCATGACTGGAAGCACAGGGAAACCATGGTGGGAGTTGGTGACGTACCATCACCCTTTGGCACAACTGGAGAAGCCAGCAAGACTTGGACAGTCAGATTTGGTGTCAGGCTACCCTCTGTGACTTTGTGTTGTGGGGGTCTGGGACACTGGTCTCTCAGATACTGTTCAGTATGGTCTTTGCTCTATAGTAGTGCCTGAAGATGGCCCTACCAAGGCAAGGCTACCTTGCTGGGAGGTACTGTTGAGACAAATAGCAGAAGCCCATCCCTGCCAAAAGTTACCAGCAGGAACGGATGTGTAAAGGCTTGGAGGTGATGCAGAGACTCAAACAGCAGATTGGCAGCAGCTCTGGCAGCATAAGCACCTCCCAAATTGCAGGCTGGTACCCTATGTACTAACATTTCCCTTTTTCTGGTGGCACCCCAAGGGCTCCTCAGGTTGTGGTTAGATGCCATGAAGACTAGATCTCAAGCTCACCCTTTCCCAAGGCACCAGATAATTTGGGCAGCTTGAAAGCCCCTAATTGGCACTGACCTCCAGTATTTCCACCTCTGCTGATGTCTAACAGCACCCTACGAGTACTGCTCTGTTGGCACAGGCACAAGAGACAGCAAGGAGGATGGAGAGGAGGAGACACAGACACACACACACACTTACACACGCTCACAGGGATAAAAAGGATAACTGGATCCATGAAAATAAGCCAAGCACTGCCATCATCGGTCTAAATGCAGATAAGTATTGTACTGAAAACAAAGATTACTTGTACTTTGTAGATAGAGATGTGTTTTGTTACAGGATGCTTTGTATGGAATTGGGTCACAGCAGAATATGAGCCAACTCCCCCCCCYGCCCGCCTCCTCCCAACCTCCCTCTCCGCCTGCCTATCCTTTGAATCTGGAGCCAAATCTCAAGGGTAACGGAGTAGAAATTGCTACAGTTTTGCTGTTTTTTCCCTTGGCTGGGATTTGCTTTTCATTTGCGGGGCAGTACTCGCGCCTCTCTGCCGTTCATCTATTAATTAAGGTCATTGATTATGAGCTGCTCTCCTCAGCCTTGTGTTTTCAAACCTCTGGAGGGAGGGAGGGAGGTGAGGTGTATCCAAAGGATCCCCAATTCAAGTGACAAGGGAAGCACCAAAGCTTTGTTATCCTCCCCTCTACCCCCACCCACTTGTCATGTCTTTGTCTGCTGTCACGTGTCCTCTAGCCTGGTACGTGTGCTATGCCCATCACCTTGGTATTTGACCACCTTCCCCTCTTCCCCCATAAAGCAAAGCATCTCCTGTCATCCTTCCAGTATTCTGCTTCAGGAAAGAGCTTCGTACCCACGTTATTTATGGGTCCTACGGTGTGACCTGCCCTTTGCATTTACTCCAGATGCAAGTCTGTGTCTTGGGCACTGTCTACTGAAATTTATCAACACACCAAAGTTAACACCCAAGACCCTGGCCAATGAAAGTCTTTCTACATCCCAGGCTTCTCCATTTCTCATTAAAGACATTACAACCGAGTTTAAGTATCCCCAGAAACCTTTGATCTGTGCCTGTATGCTTCCCATAGATTATTGTCTTCCTTGGTTCTGGATGTTGGCACTCCTTCAGAGTGAATGTGTTGCTGGCCATGAAAGCCACAGAGGAAAGGACATCCAAATTCTGGCCATACTCACATGTGCTTTTTTTTTTTTACCGAGAAGAGAGATTTCCGTTATCTGGGAGATGCTAACTTCTAGTTTCTCCTTTCTCTTGCCAAAAAAACTGCTTTGGTGCTCTTTCTAAGGAACCAAAGCACAGGCAGCACTGTGCCCACAAATGTCTATACCACAGCTGGAGAGATGGATGGATTTTTCTCCAGCTATGGAAGCTAGACAGTTTCTTTTTTCTTTTTTCTTTTTTCCTTTTTCTTTTTTCTCTTTTCTTTTTTCTTTTTTCTCTTTTCTTTTTTCTTTTTTTCTTTTGTTTTTTTAACATGCAGAATATCGGTGAGTCTCTCACAGCCAGCAGTGGGGCTTTGAGAAATGGGCCAAACAAGGTCCAAGGTCTGAGAGTTCTGACCTCTGGGCTCTGACACAGCACCTGAGACTGGAGCTACCAGCACTCAAGCAAGATCTCCAGGGAATGTGAAACATTTTGATTCTACAAAGCACAAGGAAGTATTTTGACTTAATGGTATTAGATGTTCATTGGCATGTGCATTATTGGATTATGGTGTGATTGCTGGTAGCTGGTCACTGTTTATTCTACCCATAAGAAGTCAAAATTCCAGTGGTACAAGCTGGCAATTCCTGTGCACTTACGTTTTATTGCACTGTTACTGGTCTTGTGGTCTGCCATTAAGAAAGACCTACAATTGCTTTCAGACAGATGCCACCTAAACCAGCCTAAGTCATATGGCATCTCCAAACCCCCTCCCACATGTTGGGCTTCCTCTCCCAGGTCACTCCCATCACCAACAGCCATGGAAACTGCAGGGTTTCAGGTTGGCATCGCACACTGCTGCAGAGCCAGGAGCATGCCCTTTCCCACACTGTGGATGGGGCACTATGGGTGGGACACCTCTAACCATCACCAGTGTAGTCCAAGATAGCAAGACCATGAGTTACTGGACTTAAAATCTGCCACATTTTTAGCAGCTGAAATGACACATAGGCTGGTTTGGACCCTTCTCATCTCTCCATAAAGGCCAGATAGCAAAGATGTCATTTCTTCAAGCTCTGAGCTTGGGGGATTTAAATAGGCGCCCAAGCATTTTCTCAAAAAAGAGGGTTTTTTTTGCAATGCTGAGTCAGGGCTCACTTTCCTCCACATGCTGCATTTCACTCAAGGGCCTGATCCAGCCACCATTAGAGCTGATGAATCCCACATCGAGAAAAGACGTCACGGCGTGGTGCAGCATAAAGTTTTTATCGGTGTGGGTTGGGAATGAGGTGCATAACTCACTGGTGCTGTTGCCACTTGTGAGTAATGCGCCCATTCCACACTCCCGCGGATAAAACCTTTATGGCCCACTGCAGCACCGGGTACTGCATCTAATATATGCACCGCCATAATGACGAGCACTGAAAACCTGTTTTTTTAACCTGTTTTCTCCCCCCTCCTCCCCCTTTCTCCTTCCCACCCTTAAATACCCCTCCGTGTCTGCTTCACGGTGCTTTACTTCTGCTTTGTCAACTGCCTGGGGAACCCGCTCTATCGATATTCTGGACAAGGTTTTGATTTGGGAAAAAAAAAATACACAGAGTGAGCGGCATAATTTAAAAATCAAAGAAATTCATTTCAGTAGTAAAAGGTTAACAGCCTTTAGGAGGAACACTTTTTAATCACCCACGTCTAGACTCTATCACTCGAATCACCAGCAGCAGGAGTGAAATATGGCTAAGCCCCCGTCACCAAACAGCACCTAAAGACTGTTGTATTTAATCATGTCTGTGCACTAGTTATGGATTTTCATTATGATTCCCGATGCTGTTGCGCTGTGTAAAATATTAATATCCATAGTAATGATGCATGAAGCTTGGAGTGTAATTTCTTCACTCTCCTTGTCTGATATTAAATTGTTACCACTTTATCATTTGTGTAGAACTGCACGTTTCAATTAATCTTTCCATATCAGCAGCCCTGATTAATATAGATCATGATTCATAAGCTTATCGTCACTATAGTTTTAACAGATCATTTATAAAGATCTTAAATTTCAGGGCCTGGGAGGTGCAGCCACTCTGTCCAAGGCTTTTCTCACTTCTTGCTCCAGCAGGTTTCTCCATTCAAACAACTAATTCTGGGAAAGAAAATTAGCCAGATAAAAATGCCTACTTGATTTTTTTTTTTTTTTAACTTTACTCAGAGCTGCCCGTAAACTTTTTCCCTGTTCGCCTCATTGAGCAGAAGGTGCGTGACTACAGGTGCTCACCAGCTTTGGTATTCCTTGGTTCATCCCCTCCATGGGAGCTGCCCTGGGCTTTCACATGGGTTTTGCAGCTCCTTGGTAATTACAGGTCTTCTCCATCTCCACGCAATGGACGCTTCTGGTGCTACAAAACCATGCTGGAAGGCACATGCTGTAGTCATGGGCTGAAAACTCGCTAAGGCAATGTGCTTTCCTCTAGCAAGAAGGACCTTTCCACTGCACCCCTTCCCAAAACCTTTAAAAAATCACTGGGGGCCAAATTCCACATTTGCATAAAGGAGTGAGCTCCTGGCCAGAGCCAGCCAGTCTTTATTTTCCATATTAGCCCAGATCGACGGAAGGGAGTTATTACCCCAGCTGCAGCGCAGAAAGCTGCCAGGGCTCCTCCAAGGCAATTGCCTTGGAGCTGGGAAGTGCTGCCAACCACAAAACCCCCCCTCAGCTCCCCATGGAGACATTCAGCATTACCACCAAATGCAGAAACACTGGGTCTTCTCAGGCCCGGTGCTGTACAGGCATTGCAGCGCATGGCACAGAGGTTTGCCTTGAAAATTAATGCCGAAAAGCAGCAACCCATGCTCAGCTGTGGATGAATAGACAGCATCTCTCATGTGGGAGTGCCGGGCACTTTCAGGACACTGTTATAATCGTAGTAATGAAGAACAGCAACCAATTAGTCATTTTTTAGTGGATAGAGTTGGAAAGAGGCATTAGACAGTTTAAAACATCCATCAAAGGTCCCTGACTAGCTTTCTGTATATTCTCCAGGGCTTTGTCAAGTGATCTTAAGTGTCTCAAATAATGGAGAGACTCATGAGACTATTTAAAATCCTAATAGATTATTTTTTTTCCCTACTTACATATTTTTGTTCTTGACAGTCCCAGAATTCCTTATTATAACACTCAGTTCAGATTTGCAAAAGGATGTGGGGTTAACAAGGAGGAACAGCTCTGGAAGTCCCACCAGGGACCATGCATGAGCCGGAGCAGGCAGCCACTGAGCTTGGTAGGGTCAAGGGCATGGAAAAGCGGGCATTAGCAAATCTATGCCATCTTCTCCCTCGCCTCCGTGCCCATGATACCACTGAGTGTAGGCAAACGCTGAGAAGCATCTCTCCCAGGCACCGAGGAGCTGACCCCCTCCCTCCTCCATCCCTGGGAAGCACACGCACGGAGTAGGATGCTGGAGGGCCCTTCTCCCTTCTGCTTCTTGCCCCTCTGCCAAAATGGGTATGATGACGGAAACACTGTGATGTTTTATTAACCTCCCACACTCCCTAACCAACAAGGGGGAAGGGAAAAACCCTGGGAAATATACATCCGTATCTGAAATCTATACAGCAAGACAGATCTAGCTGGAGCAGTCTTTAGGGCATATATACATTACCAGGCTACAGTGAAATATAGCCTGAAATTTGTCTCCTAAGATGAGATAATGTAGCCGCGTTAACAGCTGCAACTGTCACTTTCAAGTGAAGTAGTGGGTATTGTGTTGAGTACATTTGCAGGGCAATTTTCCAGTTGGAATAAAAGGCTTTCTGAGGTGAATTTTACTTGGGTTTTATCCATCTATCTAAGGTTATTTTTATATATATATTATACAAATATTGACTGGTTCTGAGGGCAATAGAGGTAAAATATTGCACCAGGAAAGAAAATAGTTCCCAAGTCTCTCTATATATATTTTGGCCTCAGCTAAAGGCTCAGGGCAATATATGCCATTTTCCCCCTCAGAGCACGAAATTTTACTGCTCTTGCTTCTTAGCTATTTTATTATCCCTTTGTATGTTTGTAAAGAAGAAAGAGATAGGGTAGTGCTGGGCTTGGAGGTTTCCGCACAAAGCAACATGCTTCAGAAGTGTTTTACATGAAACACGAATTTGCATTGCCAGGATCTGTGTTTTAAAAGTGCTGTATAAAATACAGATAAATGTCATTCCCAGTGTTGGGTTTTTTTCTCCAAAAATAAATATAATATAATAAATTGTCACAATTATTCACAATAGGAGTTCAAACAGAGATCAGGGTGCTGCTGTACCAAGCTCTCTGAAATACATTTTAGGTAGCTTAGGTACTAGGCAATTTATGCATGTTACAGAAAAGCTGTGGTGGTTTAAGACAATGCAGACTTTCAGTGGCAGCAATGGAAACTCCTGCCACATCTGCCTGTTTGCATGTCCACCAATTTTCTCATCATGCTGAGCTGAGATGGCAGCATGCGCACAAAGAGGTCGGTGCCTGAACCCCTTTAGATGCCCAGTGAAGGGCAAAGAAAGAGTCTCCTTTCAAAATTTGCCCCTGAAACTTTGGGTACCCCTTTCTGGATTAGTTCCAAAGAGCCTAGCAGTGGATGAGAGTGCCAGTGGAGAGCCTGGGGGTGTGAGTGAGGGCTAGTGTCCAAGGAGGTGATTTATCTCAGTGTTTGGACTCGGGGCAGTGGACAGGACAATGTCCAGCTCCAGGCTCTGGGCTTCACCAAGGACATTGTGCAGCTGCAGCGTAACAGGAAAAAGGCATCACGATGGCTCAAGGGCTGGGGGACAATAGCTGATGGTGAGACGCTTGGGGAACATAACCTCTTCAGTGTATCAGAAAGAAAAGTGAGAGGCCAGCTCTTGAGGGGCTCTGGGCACCTTCCCGTTGGAGAACAGGGCAAGGCTAAAAGGCCAGTGGATGGAGGCTAAACCTAAATTCAAGTAGGAAATTATTCTTTACCTGCAGGGATAAATAGCAGCTGGGATGAGCAACAGGGTGGGGTTTTCCTTCTTCACTGTTGGCAAGTCAAAATGCACTTCCTCCTCTGCAGCATGTGCCTGGACAAACCAGCAGTGGGAGGAAAACCAAAGGGTGGTTCTCTCTAAGCCCTCATAGCACTAGGTTTGGTCTGTGTCTTCCCCATGGACCTGTTTGAGACCCTTCCAGCTCTCCTCATGTCTGCTGTGGTCTTAGAGGAGGCAAAGAAGAGCATCTGGCTTGGGGTCCCAACTCTCAGGCACAGAAAACCCATTTACCACCAAAGCCATCCTAGCTGACCCACCTGCAGAGCTGACCCAGGCGGACATACAGCCACCCAAAGCTTGGCCCCAGAGAGATGGCAGCAAGCCCACAGTGGTCCCCATTACTGAGCAGTCAGAGAGTATCGAGAGAGGAAACAAATCACCGGTGGCACCTATAGCCACACGCAGAAATTAGAGAGTCTGACTATAAGGTCACAATAAATCAGTGCACTGACAAGGAGATCTACCCTTTGTCCAGGGTAGAAGATTTATCTGTGACCCTAGGCAGGGGCATTTCTTCCTTGATTTGTTAAATGCTGAACAGAAAATGGAGCTAGATCCGAAGCCTGATGAGTACCTGATTGCAAATGCTCATGCCCAACCCCACGCCCGCTCTTTCCCCCCTGCCCCGCAGACACGCACGCACTCGTTCTCAGGATGCTGTATTATGTTTCAAGAGAGCCTCTATTTTTTCTCTCCGTGATGGACCAGCTTTTGCAGAACTTGATTATGTGGTTTGTTTTCCTGATGACATTTTAATCAGCGGGCGCTCTCTCACAAAAGGCCAACCGGCGCTGGGGAAGAGCCTGCGTGCTGTCAGCAGAATGGGATGGGTGTTCGCCAGCTGGAAGCACGGTGCATCCCCGTGTTGCAGGAAGGGGAGAGACCACACTGGGGTGCAGGAGGAATCAAGACACTGAAAGAAAAAGAGGTTTCTGAACATGGGTTGAATTCCCAGGGTTTCTTCAACAAACCTCCAACAACCCTTCAAACAAAGGGCTAAAATTCAGCAGTGATCAGGAAGGAATGAATTTTGCGCAACTGCAAAGTGCCAGAGTGAAGAATTGCACCACTGGTGCATCCCGGTTTCCATGCATGGTTGGACAGGGTTGAGATAAGCAAAGGAGCTTGGCTGAGACCTGCAACCAGGAGAGAGAAAAACTGCAGGAACATTGGCCACACCTGACTTCTGCCTGGTCCAGGACCAAACATGCTGACTTGTCTAGCCACGAGGTCTGGGCTGTCTTCTGTACCACCTCCACACTGATAGACCAACCAGCTCCAGGAGGACATCACCTTCACCCCGAAATGGCAAACAGTATTTCCTCCTTCACCTCCACAGACAATACCGACAGACATTCAAGGTCCACTTKTAACAGAGTTTTACACACAAGTTATAGCAACCTAAGCTAACTTAACTAAACTAAAACCATGCTGCCATCCCATCTACACTACAGCATGCAACATAGACATTGGCAGCAATAATGGGCAATACGGGGAAAAATCAATGACATTCATTTTGGCATTGCTTTACAAGCCTTGAACTCCTGTACCAAAGCTCTTAGTTTTCCATTCTTTTCATATCTCACCACTAAATTATTCCTTAACTGACTATTGTCGCGATTTGAGGAACTTTTGACATATTATAAATGCAAACATGCCCATAAATCTCACAGTAAAAACTTAGCATGAGAAGCCTGCATAATCATAAACAGTAAATATTTTGCTGTGGCAGTGGTTCATAAGGGAAAAATTAGCATTTCACTTTGGTTTGGCCCAAATGTGTTTTGATTTCCTTGGAGGTTGTTGAGGGTTTTTTTGGTTCAGTCTCCTGTAATATAAATAATAATGTAGCCAGATGCTTGGTACATAAACACATGGCTGATGAGCAAAGGGATGTGAAGGATAATGTTCATCATCTTTAAAACACTGGGAAACAAGGCTGTTTTTAAACTGTATGAAATGCATGGCATAAACCAAATGTTAATATCCAGGCAGGATCATAGTCTTCCCATAGCGATAGGAATGGCATGGAGTGACTGGTGCAATTTGTTTGGGGCTTTATCACACAATCTTGCCCTTTCTGCACATGAGTTTCAAAAAATTGTAGAGGTCCCCAGTTTTACAGAAGAGGGCTGGAACATGGTGCTGTGACTATGCCATGAAGCAAAACGATTTTCTAAAATCAATGCAAGTGAGCRCAGGATCTGGCTCACATTTTGGTTCCTCTCTTGCCACTGCTCCATCTGAAGTCGTTGGAAGAACGAGGTTCAGTCCCTCCTGAATGGGACCACAAATATCTCTGCTGAATATCCAGTTACTCTATAAATTACAGAGATTCCTCTGGAAAATGGATTACTTCTTTCATCCAGAAAAATTGTTTTTTCTAGGATCATGTGAACAATATCTGAATAACAACTTACCTCTGAATTATGAATAAGAACTGATCACATTATTAAATATGGTATATTAAATATTTATGACTCTTCTGTGCATGTGAATCTAAATTCAAGAGATTCAGCAGTATCACAAGCAGTTTGGGTTGATTCCTATTGTCACATTTTGCTTAACATCCTCCTAGATTCCAGTGTGTTACAACTGTGATAGCAGTATATAATCAATACCTCGACTGTAGAAAAGTCTATAGCCACGTAGGAGAAAATTCCCAGCACCCTTTTCTCCAGAAAAGTTTGCACAGAGTTTCGCATTTCTGTTCCATTGGTGCCACCTATTGGTAAGTGCACATGTCAACCCATGAAAACAGTAATTTCCTTTGAGGAACGGTAACAGGGACATGGGCCTCTCACCAAAGATGTCCAACTGCAGTCATGACGTAGGCATCACCTGGGACCAGTCTGAGAGCAAGCTACTTGGTCCCATTGGGGCATTCAGGTCCATCAACCATTTTCCACCAAGCTCAGCTCATGAACCTGCAACTAAACAGCTTGTTCTGCCGAGTTGAGTAGGAAGTCCTACTGCTGGCCTCTGCTTAGTCTGGCCACCACTTCTGCCCTCTGGGGAAGATGAGTTACTGGTCTGTCCCACAAAGGACGTAGTGCCCATTGCAATCTGCCTAATCYTAAGTGGATCAGACCTTCACAAAAGCTCTCCTTGGTTTCAGGTTTTGTCCAACACAGTGGCTTGGCCGCCAAAGCACCAGTATGGTGTTCTTAGTCCTGGGAACCCATCTGTAGGGCAAGCTCCCAGAGGGAGTTAGCTGATACTACTTCCAGGAAATGGTAAAAATCCTGTTCTATGTGAGTTACTTTGATATCTCAGTTGAACAGCTATTCTTTATTGAGAATAACTCTATTCTCTTTCTCTATTGACCAGRTCTTCCTCAGGAAGGCTTCCCAGACAAAAGGAGGGAAAAAAGAGTGAAAGTCCCTGATTTATGAAGATTAATAATTAATGCAAATTGACCACTTTATCTCCCTGGAGAGCATCTCCCAGGGGAGACCCACTGGGCATCCTTGGTAAAGAGAATGACAGTCAGCTGTAGTCTGACCAAACTTTGCCAGCCAGAAGACCTGTACACAGTACTTCTCTGCACAGTTTAGATGTGGAAATTATTAAAAGTCCCATGCCAGCAGATATCGGCAATTATCTGAGGACATCAGCAAATTCTGGGCTGGGGCTTTGTGTCAGATCCTCCTGCAGTTCAAAGCAAGCACTTGTTTCCTCAGCTGTGGTCTCCTTGCCAAGGATGTCCCCAGCCTTTGGGGAGGTGGTGACAGGAGAGGGAGATCAGAGGGAGAACTTGTGGGTTGGGTAACCCCAGGAAAGCCCCRGAGTCCTGCACCCAGCGATCCTGCAGGGTGGGTCTGCATGTGTGTGGGGACATTTTCTTGTGCAAGCAAGTGGCATTGCCCAAAGGGTACCTCCTCTTACCACCTCGGCTAGCAGAGGGCAGCAGGTGACCCCAAGCTGCACCAGACCAACACCAAAATTCATGGATGAATCAGGATGAGTCCTGTTGGGAACATATTTTCTCCACATTCCCATGTGACGAGTCATTTCTAGCAACGGCTTCTCCCACGTAATTTTCCATGTAGGCTGGAGCCAGCCCAGAAARGTGCTGTTCAGCTCCCAGCTCACCTCCATCCCATCCTTTCCAGAATTTCCCAGCTCTCCCAGAGCCCCCTGTCTCTGATCCCAACACAGCCTTTCCTGTCCCTTACACTTTCATTTCTGTTTCTTTACATCTTTATTAAACTGTATAGGCACTTTGATAGGAAAATTGAAAAGAAAAAGATATGAGGAACAACAAAAAAGCCATAATTATGAAGATTCAATTTAATTCTAAAGGTTGTGGAAGGAGGAAAAAAAAAGAAGCAGGAGAAGAAGAAACCAAATTAATTTAGCAGGAAAGCATTGCATGAAATATTGTTGGAGTTTAATAACCATGCAAAGACAGATGATATGTGTGGAAAAATTAGTTGTAGGACCTCATAATAGTCTATTAATATTTTCTACAGGCGCAGAAACCCTTTGCTGAATGATTGTAACAAAGTAATCTTTTTTTTTTTAAGACATTAAAAAATATCTTCAAAAGAAGAAGATGCCAGCAATGTACATACTGTACAGAATGGAGACCCCAGAGAGGCATGTCAGATCCCAGGCTAGATTCAGCAAAGGCTTCTCTGCTCTGCCACGATGSAGGGTATCCCACCAGGCTGCTTGCTGGGCGCAATTGTCCCAAATGGTAGGACGAGGCCCCTTGACAAGGCGTCTTTCCCCCCTTTCTGACTGGTAGGGAAACGTGTTTCTCTTGGCAAGGACAGGAGCGAGGTCCCTGTCAGCTGGGGAGACAGTTGCTCTGGGTGGGCAGGTCTGGCTGAGAAATGATCTCCAGGAGGAAATTATTCTGTGTGCAGCCCCTGCTCCTGGACATAGCTGCTTGGTAGAAGCAGCTTTCTCCTTTCTCCTCCCAGAAAACCCTGTATTGCCTCTTCCACTTCTGCTCAGAAGTGTCTGGGCTCCACCAGCGGAGGATGCACAACCCATCTCACATGTGTTTCTTCCTCCAGACAGCCTGTTCTGCCAAAGGCTGGCATTGACCTTGGGCATCTCAAAATGGAAGAAGCCAAGGGCAGTGTGAGTCAGTGGGTCTGGGTGAAGAGGTCCACAGAAGGGCCCATGCCCAGCGCCACACACAACTGCACTCTTCCCTTCCCTCTCCCCTTCAACTCGAGGGGGAGGTTAGACTCAGCTCTGCTGCCCTCCCTCCTTGACTCTGCTGTCATAGTCCTGTTTTCTCTAGATATCACACCAAATGAGGCCGGAACCTTAATGACCAGCCACTACTTCCATGGTTGGGTCTGCTGTCATCATGATGTGATAGCAATGGGCAGGTGCCCCACAAACATAAAGGGAGCAACAGCCTTTCTCAAGGCAGCCCCAGGAGACCAAATGTCATGATCAAGCTCTTGCTGAGCCTGGAACAGCCTTGAATTTGGGCCATGAAGCCAGACATGGCACCAGAACAGGGCAAGGCTGCTGGCCAAGGGCTACACTGATTGCACAACCCCATGACCTCGGTGCAAAGAGAAGGATGCTTGGGTTGACTTGTCATCTTCTGTTCCCGAACACGGACAGGGCAAAGACCTCCCCATCATGGCGTGATGGTRGAAAGCTGATGCTGAGGAGCAGCATGCCCAGGAGCAGCACTCAGCCAAGGCATCGGTGCTGTTCAAAGGCTGAGGCAGCTGGAAGGAGCCCAGATTTTGGGAAGACAAAGGGAATGGGTCAGGCCACAGAAAAGTCATACCCATCTTCAGCAGCATRTGGCTGGTCTCTAAAGGTGCTTTTGTAATATTGTTAGTATGAAGGGCTCCGCACACGAAGGAAAGGGCAGTGGTAATGTTCCTGCATAGTGCTGAGAAACACACACCCCAACACGTATATGTGCACGCAGGGATGTGCGCATGCCCAGCATTTTTGTTGGAGGTGGAGGTAAAAACTTCTAATTGCACCATTGGGGATGTCTTTAAAATTGGTGTTAACAACCAACTCAAGCATCACCATGACTGCACCAAGACAAAGGATGGTAACGGGAACGAGGGAGGAGAGGTCTCTGTCTGCGGACATTTTAACTTGGTCTCTCGAAAGGATGTATTTCCTTGGTCCTAAATGGGATTTGCTTTAGCTCCAGACAAACCCCTTAGGATCCTGTAAACTCAACTAGGTCACTCCTGCAAGGAAAAAATAAAGTGAAATAAAGAAATGAAATGAAATACTGACRTGAATAAAATAAAATAAATTAAAATAAAATAAAAYAGAATAAAATAAAATAAACCCAGGACAAAACCAAACTGCAGTTCCTCATTTGGCTTCCCCTTTCTCCTATTTTAATCTGTATAGTACCATCCAGTTCCAGCCTCCCCCCTTCCCCTTTTTTTAAATACAGTCTAATCCTGAGTGTGAACTGATGTAGTTTGTGTGTTAGGGGGGGAAAAATCTCTCTCTCTTTCTGCCTTTTTTTTCCCTTCTTCTTTCCTTGGCCCAGTTCATTATTTTTCTTTCTTGTCACTCAGTGTGATAGGTTGAACAGAAGTGCACAGATGAGCACTGAAAACGGTGTCACAAGGCCTTAATCTAGTCTTTAATGCCTGACTTCAGAGATGTCATTTATCTTCTAACTGCAGCAGGCTTCCACCAACTTTATCTCTAATAATATATTGATGGATTAAAAGGGTCGGGCAGGAGACCGGGCTGGAAAAATTGCTTATTGACATCAAAATACAGTGCCCTCAACCTGATAAACATGGAGGGGCTCGTGTATCTCCCAGAATAGTTGGCGTTGCTATAATTTTTTTTCTAGCATGTTTCTCCCAGGTTCATGGGGTGGTCCAGTAAAATAAACAAACAGAACAAATAAATAGGAAATATAGTTTCTGCATTGACGCAGCCGAGTGGAAGCCCAGCTATGTCTGTAATAGTTTCTTAATGATAGCACCGTGCAGGGCTATTTATCGCAGACTGCAAGCCACGTTTCGAAGCAACCTGACAGGGAAAGGCTGCCATTGTTTTAGCAGGCTGGTGGGTATTAGGACACGCGGGATGAGAGATTGCAGCACCCTGTAATAGCATTTCTGGAAGCTGTTTCTTTCCCCGGTGGTGTAAAGTCAGGAGATGTCTAGCAATCTTTACGGCTGAAATTCATCCCTTGCCTCACGGATCTCATGCAGGAAGAATTAAACGGGGGAGGAGAAGGGACTGCCACGCAGAGCATCGGCAGAAACGCTGCCCCGACCTCCGCTCTCCACCGCAAACCTGACAGATGGGTACCTGGTGGGGAAATGCTAACTGCCTGTTATTTTGGGGGTGACATAGCCTTTTGCATGCCCCAGATACAGCCGGAGAAAACATCCCCCTTGCTCCTCAGCCACTACGGGAATTTTGAGTTGCCGCTCATCCCTGATTTATCTATCCCTTGCCGATTTCAGCAGTTTTCATTGCACAAGCTGGCTTGGGGAGCGCTCCTCCAAGGCCCTCCAACASAAAAATCTGGGCTTCCCAAAAAACTGCTTTCCAACACTACGGGAGCAAACTCACCTGAGACTCGACATCCCATGACCTCCACCAAAGGCAGCAGAAAGGTTCTCCACTGAGTTCCAGTTGGTTTTCCTAATCCTATGGGATGACTGGCAGGGAAAGACAGTCACAACTGGCATTGGTAGGAACAGCCACAGGTGAAAACATTTTCCTTGCAGTGGGATGGAGATGGTTCAAGCATTCACAGTACAAACATTGCATTGCTGGGGAAAGGTGGAGTCCCTGCTGAGTCTATTGCAATGTGACTTTCCTTTGTCTCTTGCTAAGGAAGCTTATTGCAAACAGACATGACAAAAAAGCATGGATCTTCATCCTGAGGAAATCCCCAACGTTTCAAGTCTGTTTTATAATAAAGCCAGACTGAATGACAAAATCCTGAAGCCTTCTCTTGGAAGAAAAAGTTGAGAAAAATGTATTGAACAGGGCATTGCAATTTGGACTGATGTCCCTGGTCCATTCCAGCTTGAGCTACAGGTGTCCCCCACCCTGGCCCATCTGTTCTCCAATAGGGCTCACTCAAAAATACCACCCATTGTGCACTGTGATGGACATATCCCCCTAAACTGCTGCCTGGGCTTCCTGCCCATGAGCCACTGAGACAGATGCAGAGATAAACTTTGTCACCAGAGAAAGCATTTCATTTCATTTTGCTGGAAAGAAATTTCATGAAAATCAATCTTTCCACAGAAAATTTTGATTCTTGGCAAAATGCCTTTTTCTGATYGGGAATTGCCTCAACTCCAAAATATCTGAGCAGCCATGGTTACAAGAAGAGTCACATTTCATTCCCGCATGCATTGAGAGGGATTTTGTGTGAAGGCAAGCTCGACGGTCCTTGAGGAGGTGGTAAAGTTGCGAACATCATCATTGCAAGCGCTTTTAGTTATCAGGAGTTCAGGCTGCTTTGATCATACCCCAAAACTCGAGCTAGGTGGCTTGGAGTGGTGTCAGATGGCCCAGCAGAGACCACATTTGCTGTGGAAGTGGTCCTTAGCTCAGAAGAGATGGGTTCGCAAGAACTAACAAKCTTACACACCTTGAAAGACATATCCTTTCCTGATAGATGGAAATAATGGAAGTAATACTGCAGCGCATCACATAGATGATGTCAGGTACAGAGATCTCTAGGACACAGAGCCCGCAAATAAAGATCAGTGACCAAGCCCCATACAAATGGGCTCTGGAAGACCAGTGCTGATAAACACCATTCCCATTCAGGAACCCTAAGAAACACAAATGAAAAAAAATGGGGAGAACAGGGAAAAATTAGCCTGATGGTCTCTGATGAGCAACCAAGCCATAACTTTGATCGTGAGCATTGCTCTGGGAGCAAACGGCTGAGCATCACGTGGTCTGGTGTCCCAGTTCCTCAGATGGGAATGATTGACAGGCGCTTGCAGACAGCAGAACACAAGCCTTGCATTATAAGATTGTCTTTCCGAAATTTACCCACTGAAACACTGAATTTATCAGCTGAATTTATCAGCTGAAATGCCTCAGACTTCTGGGAAGCTGCCTCTGGCTGACCACTTGATGGGAAGAACGTCTCCGATTTTTTTGGCATGTGGAACTAAAGCAGCTCAGCCGCTTTCCCCTACACCTGCCAGTCACTCCTGGTTGCATTTTATCTAAGCACCATTTTCTAATTTCACTACGGTGAAGACTATCACAATGCATTTTTGCAATAGGTAGCTAAAATGACAAACTGTGAGGATTGTTACATGTTGAATATAAATTGAATAAATTACTGTAGTTAAAAATAGTAATTTAATACCCATATTCTGTTAAGAAAAAAAAAACTGATTTTTTTGTAAGTGCGTGCCATTCTTTACATGTTTCTCTTTTTTCAGACTCCTTGGCAAGCAGAGAAATACCCCAAAAGGAGGTAGTTTTCTCACTCAGAAATGGAATTCTCTGAAGCTTTTTGCAGGACTTTTTTTCCTTCCCACTGAATTCCCTGTAAGGCTCCACAGAGACGTAACCAGAGCAGAGTTTCACCAGCGCTACTTCATTTTAGCATCTCACTATTTTCTGAGACATTTTGCGAATCAACTTTTTCCATTATTCCCTTTGATTACCCCATCCCTTTCTGAATTTCCAGCTAATCACTTGTCATCCCTTACACAAAGGGGGGAGGTAGCATTTCTCATCCCAAAGCTGCATGTTACAGCATTTGCAAGGCCATGAGGCACAGCAATGTGCTGTGCATCACAGGTCAGCTGTGAGCCGCATTCTGCAGCCAGACCCGACCCTTCTACAGACCCTGCTGTAGCATTACTGCTTTGCTCACAGGAATGTGATATTAAGGAAGCACCAACAATAATTCGTAACTCTTCACTGCCTACGAACTAAAAGCCACAGGAAACTCCCATTGGTGTCAACAGCACTGGGGTTTTCTCCTCAAGGCGTAACTATTTCTTATTGTTAGGTGTTAACATATTTTACATGGAAATGATTTCACTACCTAATGGAGTAGTAAACTCACTGAATGCTTTTTTTCCAGGATTGGCCATTTAAAATAAAAAATATCCATATCGCACTTAGTCATCCTTACCTGTTTTCCTATTATTCTCCAGAAGTAATTGCCAATGATTTAATGGACCAGTTCCCGAAAGGTGTGGGTGTGCACATCTGTTTGTTGTACTGCATCCTGCATCTTCCAAGGTGCCTTCTCCCTCAAACCTCTTTTCCCCCGAAGAATCACGCTGTCAAAACCCTCATTATTTTATAACTTCTATGCCCCTCTTCTCTTCTCACCTTGCTAAATACTGCTGGAGCAAAGGAGTTCAGTAGCTCTACCATTTTAGCAACACCATTGATTTTGTCTCCCTCTTCATTTATTAATGGAACTACTTTCTCTCTAGTATTCCCTTTTCCCTGATATAATTGTAAAAGCTCTCTTTATTCCCCTTAAGCCTTTCTGCTCTCTGAGCTGGCCTTATCTTTTCCCTGCAAGCCTTAACTGACTGTATATTCTTGTTTAGTTCTCTTTCCCTTCTCCATTTTTCACTATAGGTTCTTTCTTTACACTCCTATCTTTCGCCGGCGCTTTGTTATGCCACATTGGATGCTACTTGTCCTTCCATTTATTTCAATGGGAACAGCAGCGTGTCCCACTCTATGGGGCTACTCTGGCGTTTCTGGCCTTTTCTCACCCCTCTGGATTTAACACATCTCCCCGGTGCACCCGGTTCACGCCTGGCCACAGGATAAGGTGCAGGCTGGAAAGGCACTGTTGCAAGCACAGTCCATGGGAAGTCCCATGCCTTGTAACCCCAACATCCCAGGCACGTGTCCCCATCTAGGGGGAACCAAAACATCTCTCCCAAACCACAAATCCTTTTCTTCCCACTGGCGGTTCAGAGCCAGCTCTTGTTTCTGAACCCAAGGTCGTGGGGTTTCCAAGAAGTGAACAGGGATGTTCATGGTGTGATTTTAATTATTAGAGCAACGATCATCCGGAGCAGTCCAACGGAGGCAAAAGACTGGATGGATTTTACCAGGGCCTCTGTGAAATTTCTGAACAGGTTTTGTGTTACGAGCATTGCAATACCAGTGGGTTGGACCAACAGGCTCAGGAGCCACCCTGGTTCTTTGTGTCTCTTGCTTTTTGCAAGCGGAATACCTTCATTCCAAATAGGTAACGGCTTAAAAGAAAAAAAAAATCACAGTACTTTTTTTAATGAATCATTGTTTCATCTGGAAGAATCAAAGCATTGCATTTTTAAAATAAGGAAACACATGCTTCAATTCCATAGGATTTAGAACATGTTAAAATGAAGCACTTTCCTGAAATTGTAACAAATTCACACAATTCTTTTGCTAAGTCTGAATCTACATTTTCCCATACAAGATGGTTTTTTTGCAGTGAGTCCATGGAATAGAGATGGGAATTATCAGAAGACCAGAAAACTATGCCTCTGAGGAAAGATTGAGGAAGTTGGGGTTGCTCAGCTGGAGGAAAGGTGGGACATTGCTATAATCTCCAAGTACAGAGAAAGCTTATGGAAGGAGGAAGGGATAGCTTTTCTTCCTGGTAGGTAAGATAAGTAGTCGTGAGCTTAAACCATGGCAGGAGAGGCTAAGGCTGGATATGAGGGGAGCCTTTCTAACAAAGAGGCTGCTGAAGTGCAGGGACAGGCTATAGAGGGAGCAGGTTGTGCCTGTATTGATGGAGGTGTCTTTTCAACAAGCAAGACCACCACCCTCTTGGAAGAGCATGATTCAGCTGGTCCTGCTGCAAAGGTCATCCCAAGGTCCTTTCCACCTCCCTTTTCCTAGGATTTCACTGACCCTGCTGTCCTAGCAAGCACCAGTCGGCAAGGTTCAATGTTTTTTGGATACTGCAGCACTTCTATAGCACTGTGGGGTTTTGGTGGAGCCAGAGAGGAACATCTCAGAAGACCTGCAGGGTATCCAAGCCTCCCACTGAGCAGAGCCGCTGTGCCAGGCACTGCCCCTGTGTTAAGCACTGCTGAAGCACAGGTTTCTATAAAAACATTATCGAGAACATGAAAGACCCAGGCACTGAAAACCAGCTAGAGCTATGAAGCCAAAAGCTGCCAGGAGCGGTGTTGCAGGCAAACCCAGCCTGGGAGGGCCCTGAGCCCTAGCACAGGCACARGGAGGGAGGGAAGGTAGGATCCTTCAGGGATTTTGGCACTGCTCCCTTCTCCAAGTCTCCCCTGGTACGCACAGAAGTTATAGCATGGCTAATTACAGGAAATTAAAGAGAAAGAGATATAAAGAGATTGCCTGAGCTCAGAGAGCCCTGGGAAGGGCCGGCGGATGTCCCGTGGTGCCACCACTGCAATTAGACCCACAGAAAGTGAGGCTGGAATAAGAAAACTTGAAATTGTGTGGCAGGAAAAGGTTAATTATAACCCATTTCTTTGGAATCTAATTTCCAGGCATTGAATATTTGTAGATTAACAGGTGGTGAGGCCAGAAAAGACATTTAAAGTAGTCTAGGCTGGAGTGGCAGCTGTGAGAGACTGTGGCAGAATAGAGCTTGTCCTTAGCCCAGAGGACCACAGTAAAGATGCTCGTGCAAGGACTGTGGGAGGCACCTGGCTAGAAGAAATGTTCTAGATTGATGCCAGCAGTCAGGAAGCTTCTGGAAACTGGAAAAAGTGCAGTATACTTGGCTGGTTTCATTGCACGAATTCTTGGCTGAGATGGGGATGTATTCTTGGGCTCAGCTATTTATGGGGTTCTCGTTTCACTGAGCAGGAGGGAAAGTCCCAGGTGTGCTCAGCCTCACAGATATCTCAGGAGCATCAGGAAGATCCTTGCCACATGGTGCCCTCTTCCCAGGTCAGGCTTCTCCCTTTTGCAGAGCCCCTCGCACAAGGTAGAAGTGAGGAAGGGAAAAGTGAAGGAAGAGAGAAAAGAGAGAGTAGAGGGGAGAAGACTGTAGGGCAAGGAGGATTACACCCATCCTCGTGCCGCCCAACACAAGCCAGAAACCAAGCCCTGCAGCCAGGCTGTCCCTGTGCTTGCTGCACGCAGTAACAGCAGAGGAGCTGGAAACCAGTGCAATGAGCCCAGCACCAGACTGGGCATGACACAGCAATTAGTGCTGGGGGAAAAACAGCACTGTCAGCACAGCCAAGGCTTTCATCATCCTGCAGCACAACTATAGAGATGGTTTGATATAACACAGTGTTAAACTTGCTTCTGTGGATATCCTGTAATATAAACTATTGCTACTGCTACTATTACAAATAAGTGATAATCACCTATTAAAACTAGTTAGGCAGTGTCGCACATGTTTAAGTAATTTGGAAGGGAAACTCGCAGCAGAGGGGTGAGTTTTGCAGAGTGACAGGTGACCCTCGCAGTCATCCCCTTGGGGACAAGCTCAACAAATCTCCCAGTCCAGGAGCTAGCTCCAGGATGGTCTGTTGTTAGGAAGAGGTGAGCCGGTGCCAATGCCATCAGGCCTGGATTAGGCATCAACTCAATCRTACCGGGATGCTCAAGGACGTAAAAATGTAGAGTATGACTCTCTTGGTTACACCATCAAACAAATCCAACCAGGCTGGATGCAGAAGAAGAAACAAACTCCTGATCTTTGTAACTTTTCTAGCAACTCTGCTATTAGTCCATGAAACTGCTCTTTCCAGCACTCCTGCAAGAGAGCAAAGATTTCACATCAACTCCTCAAAAGATGAGATAACACAGTGCTTTCAACTTGCCACACCTGAGCATCTCCTATCTTGGCTCTTCCATGCCATCCAAGAACACAGGATTAGTGCATTTCCATGCTGTTGAAGACTACATCATATGACCCCTTCCCTCCACCATCCATCCCCAGAGCAACTTGGGGTTTTGCCTTACTGGTTTTGCTGGGAGACATTTCCAGAGCCTCAATGCTTAGTTAGAAGCACATGCTTCTAGAATGTTAGAATGTTAGAAGCACACCCGCACTGCCAGCCCCAGCATTCCTGTACCCATGGTGTAATTGTGCAAGTCTAAGCATTTTAAGGAGGGGGCGGGTGGAGAAAGGAGGTCCATGTTTGCAGAAAAAAGAAACAATAATTCCTTTGGCAGTTTGATGTTAAAAAAAAATAAAGGCTTGTAAGCTGCTCTGAAGCTTGAATGTCAGAAGTAGACCCTGGGGASGTGGATTAGAGGGCACAATGAAGGTGAGTCTGTGAAATGAGCATCACGGATGTTTGGGCAATTGTTAATAAGAACACAGAAATGCAAATCTCCAGGAGCTGGTGAGACATCAGCCCATGCGCCTACCAATACACATGTGACTCCAATCAAATCAAGGGAGATTCACACCAGGATGGCAAAAGGCACGTGGCTGACTTGATGCCTGTTACAGCACAGAGGCCTATGTCCTCCTGGCGGAAAGGAAGAGGCCCCTCACAGGAGCAATCCCAGTGCCTCTTCATGTACAGAAAATGTAGGGAAGTGACTGTGTCTAAATTTGGCTGAGTCCATGAATACCCTCTTTGGGGGCGTTTGCCCACCATGCGTAGTACAACCTAGAGATTCCCTTACATGCAATAACAAGCAAATTGCATGCAGTTTAGTGAATCCTGACTTAAACTACAAATAATGTATCTGATTATCTCCTTCCTCCACTTTTTTACTTGGTTTTATATGGGAATCCATCCCAAACTCTTTATGAAGCAGAGATGCTGCTAGAGGAAAAAGCTGAGCAGAATACCGTGCACCAGTTCCTCATGCAATAAGGGCTTTCTTCTTGCTGACCGTGACTTGGGGTTGTTCTTTTGGTTTGGGTTTACAAGCTGAAAAGTGAGCCCTAATTCCATCCTGCTCCGACCTTTGTGCTGTGTGTAAGGACAATGAGTCATTGCATACACCCTTCGCATAAAGATAAGCTCTCATGAAAGACTGGATGAGAAAGGACAAATGCTTCCATAACAAGCTTTGAGTCTTGTCTTGAACGGTACAACGTTTGGGTTCTTGGGGATCAGCGGGCAAAGGGTTGAGCCAAGGTCTCCTCGAGACCTGGACTGTGCTCAGAAGAACCCTGAGCTGGGAAAAAGCAGGCATCTTCCCAGCCAGCGTTCAGTCCTTGCATATGACCTTCCACTTCTGTTTGCAGATGTTGCCGTTGGACCTTCTCCTCCCCCAAGGGCTGAATGCAAGTCAAAGAGGATGATTGGTAGACACTAAATATCCTACAGCATTTAGGGAAGGATAAAGAATATCATTCCAGTCTCCTAAAACTCTGGCTTTTATGCTACTGCTGATTTGGCCCGACCTTGGTTTCTGGCCCTTGAGAAATGCTGTTAGCAAAGACGGTCAGGCACGCTGAAGCAAAGGTGGAGATTTCCAACGGATTGAGGGCAGAACCCAAGCTTTTGGTGCACCTCAAACCCATATCCCTCCACGACCCTACAACCAGCAGCAAGGAGAAAATGTCCCACATCAAAGTTAGCACTGGGTGGGTTTCACATTATGTCTCCAGAGCAGCGGAGATACTGCAGGCTTCCATGGGCACATCCCCTCATTCTTTCTCTTCTGAATCCTTTATTTTTTCCCCCTTTCTCATTCTGTCTTTGCTTGCATTTCAAGGTTAAAAAAAGTCAGGATACAATAGTAAATATGTAAGATTAGCTCCTAAAATATGTTAGCAAGTGAAAGCTAAAGAAAGCCAAATGAATTTAAAAAAAGCTTTCTTGAAGTTTAGAACAGAGACAGTTCTTTTGATCCTTTATCACACAATGACAAAAAAAGCACCAAGCGAGATACATATATATAATGTACATACAATATATATATTTATACTCCATGTGCGAGGGTATGCGTGTGTGTGTGTGTGTGTGCATGCGTGTGTGTATGTGTGTATTTTAATTCACATAGGCTTTCCTTTCTTTAAAATGCTGCAAGAAGCTTTTTTTTCTGCAGATTTCTTTTTCTTTCTTTTTTTTGATATTTCAAAGCTGGCAGTTCAGTAAATGGCTGGAACTGCCACATCTCTGTTCTTGCTAAAGAAATCAATGCTAATCCTATTACTGGCAGTTATCACCTATCCCAGAAACCGCGGCTAAAAGAAAAAAACCACTGAGATGTCAAAGTAGGAAAAAAGCATGGGGGAGGGGGAGAAAGCGCCCTTCATTCACTTTCAAACAGTGATTGTTTTCTTATTTTTGATCATTTTTTCCTGTTAAGAGAGAAACTAAACCACAAAAAAAAAAAAAAAAAAAAAAAAAAAAAAAAAAAAAAAAAAAAAAGAAGGAAAAAAAAAAATCCATGCTCAAATAACATTAAGGGCCTGATTTAAACCTACGCACCTGCACGTAAACCCAGGCACCACTGAGAGCTGAGGCTCACACTGTGGTGCCGAGGCGGGGAGCAGGGTCGCAGGGCTTGGGACCCAGTGCCTGGGCAGAGAGCATCCCATGTCCCCAGGTCTCCTGCCCTGCCGGCTGCCAGCACTGCAGGGCTGCCTGCAGATCCAGAGGGATTGCTTGGGGCCAGTGCTGTCAAAGCTGGGGGAGGTGGGGGGTGTCAGCCCCTTTTTGGGTGTGCTTGCCATGTAGGAACACCTCCAGAGCACCCAGCTAGGTATTTGCACAAGGCAGGGAATTTCTTGGTGTTGCCGTTGGCTGGTTTGATGTGCTGGCTCTGCTTGGTGCAGCCAGCTGTGGATACAGCCGGACTCCCCTGCCTGCTCCAGATGTGAGCAGATGCCCCATTCCCTGGCATGGAGCGATTCCCCTGGTGCAAGTCAGGCTCTGACCTTCACATCTGCAGTCGGTCTCAGGGCTGAGCATCTCAAAAGGCTTGGGTAGGTCAGTGCAGATCGTACTTCACCATCTGCATGGGATCTTGGCTCCCCCAAAGATTTTTAACGTGCCTACACCTTTGCTTCTCTTCCCATGTGCTCCTGCCACATGCTTGCACTCCTTGAGCATCCTCAGGGTCCAGCTCACCTGCCCAGGATTTCAAGGTTCCTGTAGTGATCATGATCACAAGATGTTGAAAAGATGGAGCTCCTGAGGTCAGCTCACTCTGTGAAGGTCCTGGTTTGGCCTGTCAGGTGGCCCTGCCCAGCCCACTTAATGCCTCATGAGTTTGGGTGGTCAGACATCCCAATTGAATATGTATTACTCTAAAAGCCAAGAGCAGCAACAGTTTTTGAACCAGTGCTTTGGGAAGAGGTACCCAGCTCCTGTCCATTAGAGCACACCATCCTCCTTGCTGCCAGAAGCAAGGAGATGTTGGTCATCAGTCTGATATGCTGAGGGCAGGCTGGTACCAGCCACACAGCTCACAGGTAACGAGCAAGAAAGTAGAGTGCAAAACAAATAAGCAGACAAGGAAGAAATAAAAACCCCCAGATAAAAGGCTCAGACAACCAGGCAGCCAGGTGTCTGCACTACTTAGCCACAAGTTGATGCATTTCCCGGCACATTGGCGAGCATTTCCACAGCACATCACTCTTACCACCTCTACCGCCATGGGCATCCCTTCCAACCTCTCGCTTTTTAAGCAAAATTTCAGTTCATTCTGGGCACTAGCTCACTGCCAGTGAGCCAGTGGAGATATTTGGAGCCCGCTAGAGATATTTTTCTCCATCTTTAAACTCTGAGGCAGAGTTGGGACCAATTTAGGCTTTTGAGAATATCTTGGACTTGTGCAAAATGAGTTTGCAAGTCCTGGGGAAGTGAGCAAGGGATGGAGGAGCCACTGGATGCTACGAGAGGAGGGAGTAAAACCCAGACACCTCATTTCTGATGTTATTTGCAA
The DNA here is from genome assembly GCA_035582835.1 of Phoebastria nigripes. Lineage (NCBI taxonomy): Eukaryota > Metazoa > Chordata > Aves > Procellariiformes > Diomedeidae > Phoebastria > Phoebastria nigripes. Next base: position 969,994 of record JAYKAV010000544.1, on the reverse strand, counting down.
CCAGCAAAACCAAACAAAGAAATGAAAAGCAACAGAGAGGAGGAAAGTATTGGGCTTGCTCCCCTCTGCCCTTTGGGTGGTTTGTAGGTCCTGCTCCTGCTCCTGCGCAGCCTTTTTCTTGCCCTCCCTGCCCAGCAGACACCAGCATGGCCACCTCTGATGGTCTGGTCATGCATCTCCAGCTTCCCTCGCTGGCAAACCCTGCCCATCACAGCGTAGCTTCAGCAAAAGTGGTAACAACCATCTAAGCCCAAAGGGACCGGCAGGGGCAAGGACTGCAGCACTCATCCAGGCTCCTGGGCTCTTCATGGATGGGGTGGACACGGCCCAGGGTGGAGGTACCACAATAACACACGTGCAAGCAGGGAATAGGTGACATAGGGAAGAAAATAAAAAGGGATGTTAGAGTCTCATGGGGATAACAGCAGGCCATTGAGACACTCACAGGTGACAGAGGGAGAGCAGATATGCGCGAAGCTAATGACACCTTGGGACAGATCAGGCTCGCGCAGTCTGTGCACAGCGTGTGACAATGCCGGGGACAGACCAGAGATATTTCCGTCACAGGATGCGGCAGGGAGCAGGCAGCAGCAACACTTGATAGCAAAGCAGAGGCAGAGGTTGAAAAGGAAAGCATAAGGATTTCTTAGTGCGGACAAATAAATGTGTAAAAGCAGTTCCTGCGTGTGGTTGGGGTTTCAGAGGGGATGGAGGCAGCTGCGAGGATACGTGCTTGTTTGTTTATGGTTGGAGGTGTTAAATGAAAATAATTGTTGGACAATCCCAGACTAAAATTAGTCCTAGTTTGACTCAAAAGCAGGGAAAAACATCATTTGGGTTACAGATTGCTAAGAGATTTTTTCATGGTTTTAGTACAGCTGAAGTAATTTTTAACAAAGACTATTCTTTGACATGGGTGGGGAGAAAATATTAACAGTATGCTGAAGTACCATTAAAATAATTTAGAAGCATCAACAGATTTATGGTTTGGTTTTTCCCTATAACAGAAAGTGGTGGTGAAACCAAATCTATAGCTTGCAGTGATGGAAAACACAGCACCCAGCCCCAAGTGTGAACAGACCCAGGGTCCCCGTCACCTTTTCCCCAGCCCTGAGAATCATGCCCAGAAGAAAAGAGAAAACAAACAGATTTTTATTTCCTAAGAAAGTTTTTCTTTCCATGCTGGAGGACATGGTTGGCTAAACCCTGTCTTACTCCCTTTCCTTGGCTTGCACATCAGCAGGAGGGCACGGAGACCTGTGCCATATCGTATTTCTGATGGCAGGTGACAGCAGGACACAGACAGTGCTGGTGGGTGGATGTCGGAGCAGTTCAGAGTATTCCCGTCCTCCATCTCCAGCCAGCTGGAGGGTAAGCATCTGCGTGAAAGCAGTCCTTGAAGGAAAACAGAGACAGACCAATGCATCCACAGCAGGCAAAAGTGTAGGAGAGGAGATGGAGATTGCCATGGATGGCTCAAGCTGCAGTGGATGAATCCCACCCAAAGAATTCCCCTTCTTAAAAGCAGTATTTTAAGAATATTTTTTTTTAATAGGGTTTTTTGGCCTTGTTTTCCATCTTTAAAATGAAGGCCAGATGCTCAGCTGAAGATCCGGCCTGGAGTATTGAATGTAATCAGCTATACTACCAGAAAATGAAAGCCTGCATAATTAGAAGCATTATTCACTATTTATGCGATATCAGCTCTCTCTCAGTATCAATATTTGGTAATTCTCCTTAGAACTATGTGGGTTTTATCCACTTTTGTAGTTCGATCAATAGGAAGACGGCCCTTCTGAAAGCACTGAATTTGAAAGGCATAAAGAACCTCCTAATTAGGGCAGCTAATGAGGGACAGAAAATGAAGCCGTGTGCCCCAGCAGCTCTGGTCCCCCTTTCTGTCCAGGCTGTGCCGTGCCCTCATGGGATGGAGCCAGGTTGTCCCTGGGGGACACCAGGGGGACTCCCATCTCAAGGGGTGCAACAGGACAAATACAGAGCTTTTAGCAGGGTGGTTTATAGAGAAATCTGGTACCTGTTTTCTCTTCCAGCATTGCATTTTTTTAAACAGGATTTCCCCATTTGCTGGGACACCTTTTAGCTGCAAACAGCTGTCTTGATGATTTGTAACTCTCAGGGAAGAGCAAAGTGCATGTCGCAAATTCATGCAGAGTTTCTGCTTGACAGAAATGCCTGGCGAGTTAGCTGCTGGGATATTTTCTGGGGTATTTTCTTCCAAACTCATTCACAGTTGGTCCCACATCTTACGGGTCAGCAATTTGCAAGTGACAGAAGCCAGCCATGCTCTAGGGACGCATCGTCGCTGCCTCCCTGCAACATCACCCCATGGAAGGGGGGTTCCCTCACTGACTAACACCATCTCATCATGCCAAGGGGTCTCCTATGGCAAAATCAGCCCCTGTTTTCCGTGGGACCTCAGGGTACCCCCTCCCAGAGGGCTGTGCACACCGCAGAATGGGGCTGGGAGGCTGAGCAGGGACTTTGAGGCAGCTTTCCAGGGAAAGCCCTGACCAGTGGATGGATGGGGTGATGAGAAGTCCTTCAGGGATGTAGGAATCATTGCTGGGGGAATAAAAGCCAACCTAGAAAAGCCAACATTTTTCAAGAAAAAGGGAAACATCTTTCCCCCCAGATTCCCAGCAAGCCGTAGCATGAACCCCAGAGGAAGAGAGCTCGTGCTGGGCCAGCCGCCTGGTCTCAGAGCCCTGCAAGGACATGCTCGGCACAGGCACCCAGACCCCATGTCCTTCCCAGCTACCCAGTGCCTGTCCCTGGATGGTTTCACGTGTCCCACTCCAGCGCAACCCCCGGTTCCTCCCCTTGCACATCTGGGCAGCAAAGCTAACGCGGGAGAGGCAGCCCTCTGCTCTCCATAGCAGCAGACTCCCCGAGTCCCCGCTATGCCCACCCCCTTCTTTCCCTTCCAGCCGGACTCCTGTCAAGTTGCTAATGTCTGCTGATTAAACAAGCCTTGAATTTGAATAGTGAGCAATAAAGAGGGGGGGTAGGGGGGAGGGGAAGAGGCACACGGTCATCCGCACCACACAGAGTGCCCTCCGGGTAGCAATCAATGGGAGCAGGGGATGTACCAGTTAGCAACGAGATGCTCCAGCTGCAYGCTGCCTACTCACAGGTTTTGGGGAGGAGGGACCATGGGGGTAGTAGGGAGTGGGGGGTGGGTTAATAGACTGCAATTCTTAGAGGCCGGAGCAAGTCTTGTTTTCCCACCCAGCGCTGCTGACATGCTGTGGTCCCACCATCGGGTCTGAGCTCTGACTGCTGTGCCTGTGGGTGCCTTGTGGGGGGCAGCCCCTCACCGCAGTGTCAGGTCATGCTCTGCTGGCATCATCTTCAAGGGTCAGCTCTCCTCTGCGCAAACTGGGGCTTCCGAAGTGTTCTGCCAACGTGGTGCACAGAAATGGCATGGTGAAAAAGAGGCATTGGGTGGGGGCTGAAGGATTTCCAGAATGCAGTAGGGAACATGCAAACTGAGCAGTGATCGGCCGTAAGAAAAGACGGCGGGGGGGAGGTACACACCTCCCCAAATCATTATTAGCTCTCTAGCTGTGCTTACAAATGCAGCGGGGAGGAGAAAGCAGCCAGTGCCAGGCACAGGAAGGGACTTTTGGGGATGCTCCCAGGCATCTCCTCCCTTGCGAGCCACAGTGCAACACAGCCCGGGTGCTGCAGTAGAGGTCGGACCCTGCAGCCACCCGGGGAACTTGCCTCCCTTCCACCCCAGACACCCGACACAGGCAGTTTTTCTGAGCAAACTGCCATTTCTTTGAGATCTGGAGATGCTTTCCCTGCCAGCAACAATGACAAGCTGCTAAATGGTGTCAGCAACTGTCTGTCTCAGTCCTGGTTAAAATAAACCATCATTTTAACGCCAGTGGCATTTCACCACATCATCAGCACGAGGCTGGCTCAACTCAGGGATAGACATCCCTTTAATTATATAAATCAAAATAAATAAAATATCACGCCCTTGGGCCCATTGCAGAGTGTTACGCCTGATAGGAAAGCACTTGAAGGCAGAGAGGTTTTGGGAAAAGGCAGCTTGCTGTGCTGCACAGCTGAGGGGAGGAAGGAAAAGCGATGCTGAAAGATCAAACCCATGCATGGAAGTCTGAAGACGATCAGGAGCTGCCGACAGAGCCCATAGCCAGGAAAGAAATTGCCCCAGCTCCAAAAAAAAACACACAAGCAAAGAGTTGAGAAATGAGGCTGTGCCAGGGCAGGAGCAGCTGGAAAACACCCGGCAGCTGCTGCTGCAAGGGAGGGAGACAGCCCCACGACAGGGACAGGGAGGGAAATTACCACGTACCTGCATGGGGCTGGCAGGGAAAATTGTTTACCTGGAAATTAAAACAAAAAAAAAAGTTGGTTTTTTTTAATCTCTTAAACTGCTTCCTTCATTTCTGCAGCCTTATCCTCAGGGCTGGGTTTGTACCACCATGGCAAGAGTTGTTTGATTGCTTTGGTAATGCAGGGCTGGCTCTCTCCATTCAGTCATTTTACACCTAATTCATCCAAACCACAGGAAAAATTGTTCTTGCGCTGGTCACTCCAGTGGCCAGCTGAAAACGAGAGCCGCTGGGGGAACGTCTCACTGAAATGTGGCTGCTTTGACTTCTTGCTATTGCTGGCAAAAGTTAATTTATTCAAATCAAAATCTCCCAGTCTAGAAGAAGTTAGAGGACAAGGTTGCAACTGTATATGCTCTTTCTCTAGGCTATTTTTTTGACTGCATGGTCTTCTGGCATGGCCCTGCAGAGCCTCATGAATCTTCTTTAATACCAATATGACCATGCTGTACTGATCGGAAAAATAATTTTTTGAACTTGGATCTAATTTTTTTTTTTATTTTAGAAAAATCAAGTGAGTCACAACAGAAATTAACCCTTTCAGAATTACCTTGGTGAAATATTTTGCTTTTTTTTGAAGGCGGTGAACAGCTTACCAAAGCCACCAGTTAATTCTTCATCTCTTCGAGACCTTGAGCAAAGGCTGGATGTATTTCAACAAGATATGCATTAGATCAGTTGCAAACTGTTGGCCCATAAGTGGGGGGTCACTGGGGCAGAAAGGTGGTGATAGGGACTACCCCATCAGGTGGTCACGGTGGTTTTGTCAGGCTGTGACACCTATGGGCCTACAGGCAGGAGAAACATTCATCACCAGTGCGTAATTACCTTATCTCTGATCTTAATTTCAAATATTTCTCCATGAAATGCTGTCTGTTTACATTTCCACTCCTAAAAATTTAATATCAGAAAATGGCATAATGTCATATTTATATTAATTGGATATTCTGGGTTTACTGCTCGCTCCATTGGTGGGGGGGAGGGTTAGAAACCACATAATATACAATATAAAATACAAAATACATGTTTGTGCACAGTGTATAATTTAACGCGTGAGATACATAGGATCTTCCAGCATAGAGTGTTTTAAACAACAGCATTTTAGCCTCTAAAGCACAGCAGCAAGGGAAACATTTTCCATGCTCAGTTTCTCTGCTATTGGAACATTTGTTTTTTATTCTGAATATTTCAGCACATCTATTTACCTGGCACTATATTTAGTACCACAGTACCAAGATGGCATATATAAAGATTCAATTGCAATTCCCATCTGATGTCCCTTCCCTCTCCTTTTTACCCCCTTTTTTATGTCCGCACTCTGAATTCAGCACAAAGTTGGTGTGTTTAATTTAAAAAGAAGTAAAACGCGCCAGGAGACGCCTCAGACCACTGCAAATCACCTACTTTATAGAGGCAGTAAAATTGTGTATCGGATTAAAAGTGATGCTGATCTGAAATTTATGATAACTTTTAATGGCATTATAATTTTTTTTCCCTGTGCGCTCCATCACTGAATCGTTTGGATGCACAGTGCAGCAAGATGAAATTTGTAAGGGAAGAACATTACATAGGCAAGCACCAAAGGGGGAAAAAAAGGCAGTGGAATAATGCAAGAGTCCCTTTTCTGCATGCGAAGGATGCTGCCACTGCATGCTCTGCACGGCCCATGGGGCTGGGCTGGCCTGATCGGTCCCCGTGGCACAAAGGCCTGGATGTGCTCAGTGCCGGGGAGTGAAATATCACCCCCAACAAAAGGCAGTTATTTAGGAGAGCACTGGGACCGAACCGTGCTGGGTGTTTCTTGCAAAGGTCTAGTGTCATTTCTGTCCCTGCTCAGCATGAATCAAGGCTTTTCCCTCTGCTAGGCAAACACCGCAGCGGAGACACCCGGCCTTTGGCTATATATCTACCCAAGACCACAGAGATCTCCTGCCACCGGCACAGCTCTGCAGCATCTTCTTGCTCTGCTTAGGGCAGGTCTATGGGGATATCTCCAGCCAGCACTCAGCACCGACACAGCTTTGGTAGGCAGAGATGCCAGGTGGGCCCGTGGAGAAAGACCCACCAAAAGTTCTTCGTGTAAAGCCCCAGGTTTTTAAAGCACAGCTTGATCCTGTGGTTGCTGTTAACATGGATCCAACCCCAGGGCGTTGGGATCCAAGGGCATTTAGGGGTGTGCAGACCCAGGAGGGCAGCACTCCACCTTGCACATGAGCGATGCGTGTCAGAGAGACCACTGCTGCCCTCCATCACCCGTTTATAGACAGAAAAGGGGCTCTCCAAACAAGCAAGTGGATGAGGTACAAGTGCCGAAGTCAATAGCTGTCAGCAGTCTGGCTGGCATCCAGGTGGAAATCTCCTGGAGCCACACACCGAAGGATGAGGGAAATGTCAAACCATCACATTGTTACCCTGGTCCCACCTACCCTCTGCACAGGCACGGAGAAAAAGCAATACACAGTCGTGTAATTAAACACATTGCCATGATCACGCCCACAAGAAGCCACAAGCAATCCTGAAATCTGCCTTTCCCCAACCTCAACTTTGCAAAGCAACTAACATTCTCTAACATAAACATAGACAATAATACATTGGTCACACTGAAATTAGTACAAATTGCTAAAGAAGTGTATGCATACATGTAAACAGTGAGATTCTTTATTAACAGCCACAGAAAATTGAATACCACTATTTCAGTTTATAAATATATTTGTGTAAGAGCAAACCCACCTGTCAACAGCTTGGAGTTCTTCAGAAGTATCTCTGCATTCAAGGAACCAAAATGCTGGCACTGCAATCACTTAAGCGAGGTGCTAGGGAAACCAGCAGATGCTGGAGGACAGGTTGTTCCAAGCAGACATCTGGCAAGAAGGAGAGTAACTCAGCAGGGTGAATGGGTATCGTACAGGAGGTGAAAGAACGGAAACTACAATTCCCACAAAGAAGGGAAAATTGCATTGATACTAAGTGTATGCAACCAGATGTCAGCTAAAAATCTCGTTAGGAATAGCATGGAAAGAAACCTGAATTATTTATCCACTGGCCATTTGCTTTGTAGAACATAAAGGAGAAAAAACAGTGGCTTTTCCATGCCACATCCCCCAGGACGCAGTCTATTTTGAAGCGAATGCAGAGGCAGGGGTACTGCCTCTGTTTCTGCTGTGTTAAAAGAGATGGGGGTCTGAGTGCAAACACAAGGACAGGTGAGACACTAGCTCCTTTGGAGAGGATTTAACAGCCCAGGAGCTGGTGAGCCTGCTCTGCCCTGCTGCTGCATTGATTTGCAGTAGCCCTTTTTGCAAAATGAATTTGCAAAAAATAGGAAACTACGTTGTCCACTTGGGCTCTGAGCTGGTGGGCCCCCCTGGGGCCTGGCACTGAAGCGATTTTGGGAACCACCCTGCCTCATTCTCATGGACACCTGCTTAAATTATCATTGATGTAAAATTTTGATAGCACCCCGGTTTTGCCATTGCTGCCTTCGACGGTGGGTAGTGAAACTTTCATTCTCCCCCTCCTTCTCTGCTTCATGTTTTTCCTCTCCTTCTCCAAACTCTGTGATACTACTCCACAGTAAAATATTAACTGCTGTAAGTGATTGTTTTGCTGTATTATGTGAAGTCAAAAACCTTTTGAATTGTATTTTGCAGTGAACCTGCCTTTGAATCCATGCATTTTATCATTCCACAACAACACATACAATTTCAAACAAGTGAACAAACCCGACAATAATGGCCTGAATCTCTTATCAGTCAGTTTTTACACTGGCGTAACTCCATAAACTTCAGTGGAATTAATCTTGATTTACACTGTTAGGAGAGCAGAAACAGGCACTGTAAATGGCTATATACCAATGCAAGACACTTAAAAGCAAAAACAGTCACACCAGAATGCCTGGCAGCAGATGAGGGTGAAGGCACAAAAAAAGCTTTCCTGGTGGTGCTAATCCATGGGCATGTGGATAAACCCAAAGGACAGCAATGGAGAAGTTGTGCCATCCAGCCAGCATTGCAGAGACCACGGCCCATGATGCTGCTCGTGGAGAGGCCCATTCATCGCACATGGCCTTACTGGTGGCCCACTGGGTGACACCAAGACATGCCAAGTGGGGACACAGCCTCCTGAGGACATTGCTGCTGAGGTAGGACAGACTGTGAGGCAGCTGCTCTGGGTTTCCCATAGAGGAGATGTTGGCTGTGGGGGTTTGGGAGGAAACCCAGGTCTGTGTGTGTTCTCCATGGTTGCAGCTGGAGAGCTGATTTTGCCATGGAAGTTGTGACGTGTCATCAGCAGAGTCCTGCACTTGAGGCTGCCTCCACAGCTGAGCTCCTTACTGTCACTGAGGCCACTGGGAATGGGGCACCTAAAGAATCATTTGGAGGCTCCAACGTCCCCTGTCAGAGGTATGGGCTTCCACAGTCCCTGGGAATGTTGAGGAGATGTGACTGTCCACAGCTCAACCACAAGTCATACCATGGGCCAGGCAATGCCATCCCCTCAAATGCCTCATGGGAAACAGCACCAGGAAACATTTAAGAAAAATGTCCCTCACAAGTGGACGAAGCATCAGGTCAGATTTTTAAAACCTGTTGCTTATAGAGTTAGGACATGAGCTGACCTAAAACAGGGATCAATCGCTCAGGCAGCAGTGTCATTTTCTGCAAAATCTCATGACCATCCCACAGCAGATGGCAGCTATTGCGCTCCCCTGAATAAATTATCTTTAACAGGGTCATTTAAAATTTGAAAACCAAACTCGTCAATACAGTTTTACAGTAGCAAGCACAGGCATGTGTTCATTGTACAACAAACGTGAGGATAGCAAATGGATTGTGTTTCATGCCTGCTAATTGTCAGGGCAGGAGTTGGGGTGCAGGGCATCACTTGAGTCACTTCTCTCACCTGTGGTGGACACAACCAATTGGCTTTGCTATTCCAGCCATTTTCAAACTCATTTACTCAAAACCATGGCAGAATACTGATAACAAGGTAATGTTTAATTTTTCTCAGGGATAACATTATTAATCTTTACTGAGACTGCACTAGTTAGGACTTAAGAAAAGTATAGAGGATAGAGAAGAGGATACTACAAGGAAGAGGTGGGGTCTGCCACAAAAGAGGCAAACTGAACATGTAGCCTACATGCCCTCCCAAGCATTGCAATTGCTGTGCTCCAGACACCTGCCTTGGAAAAATCCAGCAAAGAGGTCAACATGGTCATGGGGCAGCATCTGGGGTGGGATGGATCCTCAGTCCCATGATGGGCCCCTGAGTGAGGGATCTGCAGGGAAGGTGGCACTCGGGACGTGCCAAAGGAGAYGTCTAGGCATGGAGGCACCCAGGCTTGCTAGATGCAAGCTGAGCCTGGACCTGGCTAAGGAGCACTGCAGTGCTTGCAGGGGAGTTCACACAGGGCTGCGCTGGGCAGGCAGGTGTCTGAAGGTGCCCAAAGAGTTATTTCACTGATCCAGGAGTTTCTGTCTCTTGGGTCAGTGGTAAATGATGTGGTAAATGCCCACATTTTGAGGAGGGTGACCCCACAGAGCAGGGGATACCTGCACCCGCTCCTCGATAATTTTGCTTTGGCTCCTTGTGATACGTTAGCAGATCTCTTTGCATGCTTCAGCATCCTCCCATCTGCAAAATATTTCCCTTGTCCCCCTTTTGCATTGCAAGTTTTCCATGGCAAAAAAGTATCTTGGGTTAATAAGTACAAACTGCATCTATTGGTAAAAGCTTCAAGTGCTGCCACAACATAAGAAGAAAAAGCCCCAGGTCCCTGTTTCCCTCCTGGGTGTTGCCACTGTGCACTGTAGCATCTCAGCTTGGCAGTTAGCCTCCACCCAACAGCAGGAAGATCAAAGGGTGCTTAAGTAGCAGCCCAGGATTTATTCAATTGCTCTTATCAAACTTCATAACAAAGAGAAAACACCTTGACCATCTCTTGTGGGAAATAAATTGAGTACACTTCTGTACTCGCCTACGTTCTCATTTCTTCAAGAATTAGCCCTATTGATGAGGCCCAGGTGAAGAGCTCCAGAAGCAATTAAAGCGAGTGCTGTACCTTGAGGTGTACCTTGATAATATTTCTGTTCTCCTCTTTTTACTATGTTCCTATCTCACACTAGCATCAACATGAGGTGCATCAGAGATGATGCTTCATAAAGGAAAGCTGCACTTCACACTGAGAAAGCCTTGATCCAAATGCACTTCAATTAGCAGAGTGCAGGTCCCAGGGACTCATGGACAAGCTGCAGCTGCAGAGATTAAGACAGACGGATGCCTCGGAGTCAGGGAAGAGGATCCAGGGTGGAGTTTGCTCTATTTTTACATCCTCCACTCCCCATTTTGGCCACTTCCCAGTTGCCCTGCCAAGACCATTGAGCCCAGGCACTGCCTAGAGATCCCCTGGAAGCCCCAGGTAATGTATTCCCAGGCCAATCAGATCTGTCAGAGCAGACACCAGATCTTCGATCAACGAGATCCGAGGCTTAACCTCATTTAAACGTTTTCTCAACAAAGGTCAAAACTTATCTGGCTGCTGAGACCCCCCACTCCTACACCTGGAAAGGAAAGATTTTGCTGTTAATTAATTTGTTCAGATGAAACCAGCAAAAATGTCAATGTAACAAATTAGACACTCATTGATTATTGGCTTTAAAAAGAGTTAATGGTCCTGTTCTGGAGAAGGGGGTTAGGCAGGTCTTTAAAGTGGTACACACATGCAATACTTTATTGCTCATATAGGCTCTGGATTTGGCACTTTAATTGTAAAAATGTGTTTAGAAATTCTCTATGTCTCTGTTATTCCCTTTTTTGGTTGCTGCTGGTGCAACTTTCCACTGCATAACACATTGTGTGGACCAAGCCCTGCTCCTCTTTGTTAGTACTGCTGCTGCCTGGACAGCTCGAAGGTAACACTGATGTGCGGAAGCAGTCTGCTCCCCTCCATCTCCATGGGAAAAGGGCCACCAACGAGCATTATACTTGGGAAGCATCCAGAGACTGAGGAGCTGCATTTCACGGAGCAGGAAATGCTGCCCACGGGCCAGCTGGCAGCCGAGTCTTGGAGGAAACAGGCTTAACTCACTACCTCAGCTATCACCTGGCTCAGGAGCAACTGAAGGTTACCAAAGATTAACAGAAGAAGTGTATGGTCAAATGTTATGGAGCTGAAGGTTCTGCAGAGACACAAGTCCAATGAAATTACAAGAGAAGATGCCATCTGCCAGCAACACAGAAATGTTCAAATTAATATAATGCCATCCAGGGCTGAAGTTCATATGCAACCCCCAAACTGGATGAACAGCATCCCCTTCTCTCTCCTCTTCCCACCCTTGAGTTGTGACTTTGCTCATGTACAGAACAATAACACACAGGAGGGTGTAGCAGCAGAGTGAAAGAGAAAAAACAGATGTTTTAAATTTGGTGCAGGGTGCTGGGGTAATGATTGAGGCAGGATTCAAGGGGTAATCGTAGCAACATACAATGAAGAACAATTCAAGGCAACAGCAATGACATCTGAGGACTCTGTTTTTAAAATTGCAGTGTGGTCACTGTGAGAAGCTGATTGAAATTGTGTATATTCTAATCAAAAATCTGGATTTTGGATTAAACTTTAGGAAGAAATCACATAGCAGTATTTAATTAATCAAGGCTTTAAGTCACCTAAATGAAAATACTCTATAATGATAACTCCTTGGCTGGCTTAAGTCAGTTTGTACTGATGATACGTATTATATTTCCTATACACTGAAATAATCACAATTAGTTCCCTACCTAGAAAAGTCACTTTGCCCTAGTAAAGCACATTTAGAGCAACTCTGAAAATAAAGAGTGTGTTTAACAGCATAAGGCACAGCAGTCAGCCAGTGGACAGCCTTATAGCCTGCTTGTAGCCTGGAGGTGACTAAGGCCATACAGAAGAGTTGTAACCCCAAAACAGATGTGTCCTGAGCCCAGCACACAATATGGTAAGCCACACTGTATCTTCAGAAAATACATCCACATCCAAAAGCTGGTGCCTTATACTGTCAAGAGAGCCCTTTCACTAAATTCTCACTGTTTTGAATATAACCAAGCATCTCTGGAAATAGGAAATTTTGCCTTTACCCAGAGACCAAGGGTTGAGCCTTCACAAGAAGAAAGATAGCACACATCTGTGCACAGGGGCATCTCCTTCACCTTCCTCTGAGAGGTGTCACTCTAGCACTAGTCCTGTGCTAGTTGCTGCTGACAGTCACAAACAGGTCAGGCAGCCCCAAGGCCCCCTCCTGCCCACCCAATTTTTTGTGCAGTCACACACTATTGTACTATCTCAGTGTATGCAGTTCATACACTATAACTCACAAAATGCATCTCACTTTGCTGTCTCCAATGGTTATCTTTTGATATCTCTTATTTTTACCTGGCTTTTAATAAACCGATAACATGTTTGCTTTCTTTGATAGCAATAGGAGAAAACAACAAAAATTTCTCCTATCAATTCCAGACCCCTCTGAAAAAGAGCATGACTACAGTCTAGTTTAACTACAACAGGCATGTCCTAGGGTAACAAGGATATGATGAAACACATGCTTTATAACCAAGTTTGAAAAAAAAAGAAAAAGAAAGGCTACATTCAATGGCAGAAAAAATTGATTTAACCACATAAAATATTACAAGCAAAAATCAGAGGTTAGAAGTAGAGTTGAAATGCAAACCATTACCTCCATTATCCAAAACAGGCTGTTTATTTACAGCTAGAAACTGTAGAAATGACTTGGCTTAATTGTAATTAAAACCTTTTGGTATCTTTAGAGCACCAGAAGTGTTCCACGCAAAGGTAGCAGGGCCGTGAGGCGGAGGAGATGCTACGACTTAGAACAAGGACATCTTGGGCTGCAAGGAGAACAAAACAAAACCTTGACGAACATGATATTAGGCTAAGAACAATTCCAACTGTGGCAAGAAAAGAGGGTTTGTAATTGAATTTGTAAAAGGCCATACAGCAAAACTAGAGCTAAACTATTTGCGACATATATTAGCTGAAAGAGGCATTTGAAGCAAGAAAGGATCATCTGTTGGGGAAGGCGCAAAAGCGGTCTGAGCTTAGTGTCTGCTTTTGCCTCAGAGCTGGCATTAAACAACTCCCTTCGTCTCCCCGGGACTGCGCTGCCCACCTGTGAACAAGGGTAAAGCTGGTCCCTGCTCCCAGGCTTTTGCTGAGCTGTATTGACATCTACGTAGATGGCAATTTCCTCCCTGAAGAGCCTGTGTCTCCTGCAATGGACCTGTTGGGATCGATAAAGGTGCAAGATAATAATTTAGGAGATCTTGTTGAGTTATGGGTGCCTTTGCAGCCCCAGCCCCTCCACCAAGGTAGCAATGGCAGCAGTTCTTGCAAATGTTTATGAACATCTTCCCATTTTTGAAATAAACTCTTCAAGCAATTGCGTCGCTGAGAGAATTGCTGAAGGCAGTCTCTGTGAGAGCAGAAAACCTTCATGGAAGGGTCAGGAGCTTCATTTTGTACTTATACAATCTCAAATGCAGGCATACATCTCCAAACAAGATGAATTGAGCTCTACCATATTACAGAAACCTGATCTTTAAACCAGAGACTCAGCAGTCACAACTCAGCCGATCTCCCTGTGGCATCAGCTAAAGCTCAGAAACAGAGAACATCCCACCCAAACCTCCATCCATGTCCAGACCACCATGCAGCCTGGTGATGCACTTCTGCTCCTGAGTGACTTGGGACCATGCACAGCTTTCTGACACTGTACCCAGTGCCCCCTCCCTTGTAGCTCCCATGGTGACATGCTGCCACCTGCAACCTCGCTGCAAGGGTTTCCCTGTGCAACAAAATAGTGCCAGAAAGAGGTGAAAAATAGCAAGAAATGGGCGTGCTGAAGACGGATTCCAGAGCTGGGTGTTCCCTTTGTGCACCATGGTGGAGCCCCAGGTCCATGCAGATATTTAGGCTGGGCCATAGTATTTCCTCACCTGCACCAAGGTAAATCAGGCAGAATCCCTCAGGAGCCTAGAAATTGTGGGAAGGAGGCATGGATGTCCCTCAACAAACTTCTTGTTTAAAAAGGCAAAGGAAAATGAATGAGCACAAGAATTTAGTGATAGTCAGAGCAGGTCAGCATGCATTTAGGCTGAGATGCATCACTCTTTGAAAAGTGTGTGTCTTACCTGTTCTAGGCATCATTTTCTTCCAGTGTCAAAGGCGAGAGACAAGCCCCTCTGGTGAGCAACTCTACCTAACAAGACACATGCAAGGGAGACAGGAGGTGCACCACATGGCTCGCACTAACATAATGTACTCCAAAGAAGTCCTCTTCACCTTGGTCCTTCAGTATCTGRTCCCTCTAACCTGGTCTGGATGATACAAGATATTCAGGAAAAACATAAGTATGCCAGTTACATCTACACATTAAACCAAGAATAAAGCTTCAGCTGGGGCTGTATCCAATTCTTTGGCACATCAAGGATGGGAAAGGACACACGGATGGCTTGTTCACTAACCCACGCTCTCCCTGCCAGAGAGCTGTGCCAGAAGTTATCAAGAAAGCTGCAAAATGAAAGCATGATATGCTGTGGTAATTATGTGTGCTTGGATATATTTTTTTTTTACACATGCTCTGCCTTTTAGTAAATATTCTTTAGCATCTCTGTTGTCCCATTGCACCGCAGTTAGCTGTAAAAATGATTGCCTCATCCTTATTAACTCTATCAGTGCCACAGATGGCCATCCCCTGGCCAGCTGCAAGAGGCTGAAAATAGCTATGAGGTTTGGAGGGACCAAGGAGGCCATCTGGCAGTGGCATGAGAGAAAGTTTAGTGGCATCAGTGAGTAATCAGTGTCTTTTCAAGGGTGGCAATTCTAACATCACTCAGCGGTTGCTCAAAGTAGTTTTTCCCCACCTAAAGCAAAGAAAAAAGTTTCTTCAGATCCCTCCAAAAGACAGACATCTTTTGGATGTGCCACCCACTCCTGAGCAGCATCTGTCATTGTCCCCTGTACCAATTACACAGGTAACACTACATTTGTAAGGCGCTTTGAAAACTCCTTCCCCTGCATATTAATTGTCATCTCTTTGAATAAATACACAAACCCATTGACTGGAGGTGTGTAAATATTTACAGGGCGCACCCAAGGAGGGTCAGAAACCAATATATCACCTGAAGGAAGAATACACACTCAGCGACCATAAAGACCTGATCTCGCATTTGCCCTGAGCAATTACAGTTAAGTAACTGCAATACGAGCACATATTTAAGTACTTATGCAAGGAAAAGGGGCTGATGACCTCGATTATATTTGCATTGTGTTTCCTGTTGTTAGCACTTCCTTGGTGGAATTACTGCAATATATCTTGGACTCCAATTTCATCTGCCAGCTCCACAAGACTGCAGCCAGCCTTTAGCAAGGTCCAAAATGCTTAGAAGTTGAGCTGTATTTCTTCTTCTCCTGTCCTGTCTCAGCAGCTGCTGATGTCTCCATAGTGCTGTGTCAAGGAGATCAGCAGAAGCAAATTTGCCCCAAAGCTCCTCTGAAACTCAGGCATCATCCTCAGCAGATGGACAACCACAGCTTCAACTGGCTGGCTCATGACCTGTTCTGTCGAATGGCTACGCTGAAACAACACATTTCAGAATAGCTTGATCGCTGTTATTTAGTAAAAAGAGGGGCTTATAACTTTCTGTTGCAAGCAAAGGTGCAAACTTCACAGTTGTAGCGGGGGGCAGGGGGGAACATTTTGTATTTTGCAGACCATTATGAATCTAGCTATTTGCATATGATTTTTTCACCTGAGGACTCCATGCAGGTACACACCCAAAAAATGTTAAACGCCATAAGGTGAAAGACTGAGAAGTTGTTAAATGCCATAATTAGGGTGTTTGTTTTCTCATGCCAAAGCCTGGAGAGAAGGTCCCCAGTTATGTACTATTTCCATGCTATTTCACCTGCTTCATTCAGCACACAGGACACCTAGGTTGAGAATGGCAAGGTGGTTTGCAGATGGTGTGTTCAGCCTCTTTGTAGTTCATTTCCAATGCAGAAGTTCCTCCACTTCTGCCTGGAGAACATTCTCTGTGGTTTTGGTTTGTCTTCACAGAGCTGTGCCCCAGTGCACTGTGGATAGAGTAGGGGATTCCATGGGCCCCTCCAAAAGCCCTTTGTGTGATTCTCTGTTCCTTGCCACCAAGAAAAGGTTTGTCTTGCTTTAATTTGAATGAAAAGCTAAAAAATTTCAAGTTTTGTCTTGGTTGGTTGGGGCACCCATTTGGACAGTGTTGCATGCTGCATCCAAAGATCAGGGTGACTCAAGGCGGAAGGGAAGAAGCGTTCATCTTCCTAGCTCCTCCTCTGCTTCACAGCAGACCACATCCCTTGTCACTCCACAACGCACCTCCTTTCCCAGTGTGGGAACAACCGCTCAGAGCACTCTGTCCTGAAACGTGCATCCAGCCTCAGGGGAAATCAACATTCCCAATTTTCTCATTAATGCAAAATGTTCTTCTCCTGCCAGCTCCACCAGAGCAGTGCACAGTGCCATCTCTCAGAGGGCCAGCTGCAATACGGAAATCTCCAGATGCTGGGAGATAAGAATAGCCAGACCTGCTCAGAACAGCACCAGTGTCTGGTACCAGTATACCCACAGATGCCAGAAGGAGATGCAGAAAAACCCAGGACAGGCTGCTGTGGAATAAGCTTCCTTGAGTCCTGGAACGTGGAGGTTTATATCTTTTGTAATGGCTTTTTTCTGTGTAACATAACTGGAGGACTTGGTTGCAGCAATATCTTGGGGCAATGAATTCCCTAAGCTATGTATGAATTGCTCACAAAAGTGTCTTTTTATCAGTTTCAGTTCTGTTGCCTTTCAAGTTTATGCAGTGTCCCTTTGAATGAGACACTGTTGTAATTGTCTAAAAAATAAATTTGATTGCCTGCTTGACCTTCTTTATGCAGTTTATTACAGTCATTTCATTTTCTATTCACTCTCTCCTGGGAAAAAACAGAGACAATATTGTCACTCTAGCCACACTTGGAAGGATTTGTATTGCCTGTCTCTAAGCCTTTGTTGTTTTCTTGTTTCATTTTGGATGTGGCACAACCAGAACTTCACACTGGCTTCAAGGTGGGACCCCCCATTCAGCAATGGCAGTGTCAGCTTCATCACCATTTATGGCTTTTTTTTAAAACAAGTCATAGTTTCTTGCTTCTTTTTGTCATCAGGAAAGGAATAAAGAATAAAGCAGAGAGCATTGCAGTGATCCTGTACCAGTCCTGCATTGYGAGTGACAGTGCAGATCTGCTCCCATTTCACAAGGCCCTACAGAAGATCTGGAAAAGATACAGAGAAGGGTTAACACTGTCATGGAAAGGTCTGGGAAGGCTTCTGTGTTTAAAATTATTACACAGATGACCTGCAAAATTGGTTAGTGGTCTGCTGAGTCAGGAAGACTTCGTCAGAAGAGAATGAATAGAYCAGTAACCCTTCTCCAGTGCCAGAGCTTGGGCATAGGCACTGAAGCTGAGGATCAGCAGTCTCAGCACAGCTACACCACCAACTTTCCCTCCCTCCATGGGCATTACCTTCCACTTGCTGATCCCAACGCCATTCACCAGGGTGGTGTTCAGTTCCCCTGTTCTGTTGGGTCTTCTGAAGGTCAGTGATGTCCAGAGCCAATTGTCCTACTTAACTATGGGATACCTGCAAAGTCAAATACTGATGAAGAACAGTCCTGCTGCAGCATCCTACTCTATACTAACACTGAGCGTCAATAAGTTCTTCCAACCTTGAAGTCCACTTCTAAACAATGGTGGATCTTTATCCATCACCGTAGGATATCTTAGCCACCCATTTGATTCCTGATTTGGTATACTTAAAGACTTCTGCTTGGAGCTGCCTCATTTTCCTTCATGCTAACTGGTTTCCCTTGTATTTTTCAAAGGGTGTTGCTTGGTCCTGTTTTTGGACACTATTTTGACCTATCTGTTGACACCAAGTTCAGCTTTGCTGGGTAGCCATTCTCAGCAACACCCTTTGAGCAGTTTAAAGCTCAATATGACTATGCCCATCCTACCATACAGACAACCATGCGTCCCAGTAGCCCTGCTGCTGAGTTCTGCCATGTTCATCTCAGCTGCACCCACAAGGACTTACTACCGTTCATGTTATAAAGATTGTGCTGAGCACAACTGTGTTATCATCGCTGTGGTTTACTGAGTCACTCACAAGCTATTTCCAAAGCTGGCCCCGTTCTGTTGTTTTGCTATTTTCCACCCAGACACAATATTTCTTCCTGGTCTTGGATGGGTTGATAATGAATGGTATGAAATAGCAATGAATAACCAGGCTTCTGCTGGGGGGATATGGGATGGGACGCAGTCCAGGACCTGCCGAAGTGCTTCCCCAATTATTTGAAGGGGTCGCTGTTCAATGACAGGCACAAAGCCCTTCCTCCACACTGGATGCATTCTCCCTGCAGCACTGGGAGCTTTTGCCAGCCTGAGAAATGAGAGTCTCGGACTCAAAGGGAGTAATCTTTCAAAACATAAATGGCCAAGCTGATTTACTTCCAAATACGCAACAACAAAAAAATTGCTGTTGGGCAGGGACCTCATTTGCCAAGTTTCAACAGAGCAAAATTTTACAGCAAAGTTATAACCACTTTAAATACCATTGTTGGTTTATAATGGAAAAGCTGGCAGACTGTTAGCTAAGACTGCTCTTCCAAGTGATGTTTTACCATGATGCATACTCCACATATGCAATAAGTTGAAGATCCATGTGATAAATTTTGGATTCATGTGAAACCACATAAAACAATCCTTAGCCACTTCCCCCATGATTTTCTCAGATCTAGGACATTTCCAGAATTTCCTCCAGTAGTTCACTCCCCTCAACCAGTTACCTCACTTCAAAAGCAATCTGCCAAAGCCATTTTTGTTGACTCCCCAGGCTGTGAAATTCCCTTCCCAAATGAACCACAAGTAGAGGAGCAACAACAGTCCTGAACGGCCCAGAGCCTTAAGAAGTTACCTCTGATAAATAACAAAAAAAGAATACTTAGATTATGGACAAGAGACCATACCCCAGGGAAGCAAACTTGAATGTAGTATTGATGAATGGGTGCATAAAGTCCTAATACTAGCAATAACAGAGGGACATTTCAACGAATTTTGAAAAATGTGTGTTACTACTGGTTCCTCCTTGGCGGTGCTGGAAATGTAGACTAACTGAACCAGGTTTGCAGAAGAGAGCACATATTTAGATGTCAGTGTTAAATGACCCTTCTGAGGTGTCCGGAAAGTGTTAAATTTAGCCATTGTCTTGTGAAAAATCCCTTTTGGGGATTTCATTTGGGGACCCCAGAACAAAGCCAACCCCAAACAGTCTCTTCAGAAAATCTTGGCCAGCACAACCAAATCCAACAGGGCGTGGGATGCAGAAAAAAGAAATCTGATTATGCTTGCATAGACTAGCTTCAGCCCTCTCTTACGTTGCTCCTCTGCTGTGTTTCATATGTCCCTCTCGCAAGCTAAGCCATACACTAGCTTTGTAACAGGGAACTGGGCTTGTGAGTGGTTTGGATGGAGCTTCTCATATCATCTGAGCATGAACAGAGTGAGGCAGGGCTCAAAGCGTGGCCCCCAAGCACGATGAAGCTGATGAAGAAGAGCCACCAGCCTATTTCTTCTCCTTGGGGCCTGAGCCTGGCCAGGTTGCAGCATCGCAGCATGGGCATGTTTCAGAGATGCTGCTGGGGTGCAGCATCTGACAGCCACATTCTGGAAGTTCATAGGGAAGCTAAGCAAGCTGTTGCAAGCCTTGTGCTTAGTTTGCATTCATTTCCTTCCCAAACTCTCGTTACCCAAAAGAGAAAGAGAGAGAGAGAGAGAGAGAGAGTGCATTCAAGTGGAAATGGTTGGAGTGCACTTAGAGGAATTTAGCCAAAAGGAAAAGGATAGATGATGGTGGCTTTTTTAATTTTTTTATTCTCTCTCTCAAAAAAAAATCCTCCAGAACTTAAAACTGTTTTAATCAGCTGAAAAACATACGTGGGCTTTACAGCTCTGAGACAGCTTGCACAGGCTCTGATAAATGCCTATCGCTCATTTGCATACGCTAACAGCTACACTTTAATCAGCCTCCTAATCCCTGATGATATTAATGAATTTTTTTTATGCTCTCTCTCTCTCTTCTCTCTCCCCCCCCCCCCGTTTTTTTTTTAGTATCATGTTTGCTAATTCAAAACCGATCAGCGGCTTCTGTGTGCCTTTTTTTATGCAGGAAATAATGGGTGAGCTTGGTACTCCTGTTATCCTGCTCTCACAAATAATTAAGACTACAAAGGGTACAAATCAGTCTGAATGCACGGCACAAAGGCTCAAGCTATGCAAAGGTCTTTTTTTCTCTCTCTCTCTCCTCTCTTTCTCTCTTTTCATTTATTCTTTTCTTCTGACAAGAGGTGGCTTAGAAAGATACTTAGCAAAGCAATGAACTGGTCACTCCCAAAAAGCAAGAATTTCCCAGCCATTTTAAATGCTCATGATACACATATGGACTTTTTTTTTTTTAATGTTTGTTTGCTCTGTTATTTGGTGCATCCTGCTTTTGGGGGAGGAGGCTGCCTGCTGGAGAAATCTTCCACTGAAATGTTTTACCTTTGTTTTGGTGGTTCTGCTTTTCTCCTTGGGAGGGCTTGGCGTGGGAGGATGCCACAGATTTTGAGGGCGGGAACCTGAAAGGTCTTTCTTGCCTATGTGGTCACAGGGAAAAGGAGCAGTGGAACAAATGAATCCATTTGGTGTGAAAAACTGGCTGCATGAACCCCAATGCAGGAGAATTTATCCAGCTTCAGAGYAGATCAGAGGCTCTAGGTGCGTTCTAGTGTTAACCCAGGCTCCAGACTACCCAGAGACCTCACATGAACTCCCAGCCCATTAGGCAATTTTCCCCTGCTCTGGCCAAGGTCAACTGACAGATGCAGCTGCTTCAGTCGTGCAGACCCTTCCCTTCTTCTGTCCACCCTTGGGTGCAGCCATGAAACTTCAAGGTGGAGTTTGTGTGAGACCCACTGCAAGTCACCTCTACAACTCCACCAGAGTGACTGACCTCCAAGAGATCCTCCATTTGGAACCCCCTCTCACCTTGAAATTAAATCAGGTATAAAACCAGTATTTCTGAAACCTTCTGGATTTTGCAGAGAGCATGAAACACATTGCTCCACAGACCAACAAGCAGCCCATAGAAGTGCTGCAGTCTGTGATTAATTTGCATAGAAACAGATTGATGGACATACAGAGACCCAACATGGTGGACCAGCCAAGGAAGACTCCTAGAAATATGCTCTCTCGACGCATTTGGTGACAAAGAGAGGGACCCAAGTCATGCCACTGGCCATAACATTGAAAACTACTGCTATAGTTCCATAAAAATTATGCACCACATGAAGTCACACTGACACTGAAAGACAAAACAACAGCTGAACCTGAGTGGGTGACAAAACAAGACATACCAAGTGCATATAGAAACTAACAAACTTGGTCAACAGAAAATAGTCACGTTCAYTAAAACAAGCAAAGTAAGGTTTTGAATAAACCAAAAAAACTCAGTGCAATATCTAAAGCAAGCCTGCAGCCATGTTTGAAGTGTGCAAGTCTAGACTTCCAAATTCAAGAGGATTTTCATATTAGGAAGCTGGGTAAGGTTCATGGAAAAGATGCATACTTTTGCTCAATAATTCTTTTAGGAGATGCAAGCAAACATCTCTGTAGGGTAGTCTCAGCACTAACATATTGTGCCCAGATCTCAGAGGATTAAGATGAGACTGAAACACCAGCAGATGATCTGTTGTTTAGGATAACCATGAGCATTGACAACACAAAAATGCTTATGTTCTCTAGTAGCAATTTTGCAGTTAGTCAGATGAGGGCAGATGAATTAAGGCAGGTAGAAGTATTCAATAGCAAAGGAGCTTGCCAGCTCCAGGAAAAGCTCAGACCATCTTTGAAAACCTCGGACCAGGAGGCTGTTTGGGAATTCATGTGAACATCAGTACTGGTTTTCCTGGTAATAGTATTGGTATTGCAGCAATGACAGAAGGTTACTCACTGGCCAAGACCCCTTGTGCAAGGCTTGGCACAAATGCTGAATGTAATGATCTCTCCATGAAAAGAGGTCCAGGTAAACTAATATCTTTTTTTCTCACAGTGAAGAGGCACTGCTGAATGTTCCTTGCAGGTAGTCCAGAACAGCCCAAAGATAACTGAAAATAGAATAAGGTTTGGTGTAAAGAGAAACTGTCAGAGAAGCATCAACACTGGAACATTCTGAGGTTAAAAGGGAGCTTAAGACCCAAGTTGATGCAAGGTCATTTTGGTCATGGCTGTCTTGCAAGATAATATCTGAGCCACTGGCTAAAACATACCAAAAGCTATGCTCGCAGTGAAAATGGAATACTGGCAATTGTTTTAGATCATTAGTATTTTCATGAATATGTTTATGGGAAGAAATCAATCAAGGTAGAAAGAGACCATAAAGCACTAGGAGCCATAGAGCAAAATCCATTGTACAATGAGCCACCTGGACTTCAGAAAAATGTAATGAAATTGCAAAAGTACTCATTAAATGTGAAATACAGGCCCAGTAAGGAGCTTAGCAGATATGCTTTCAAGAACACCTATAAATAATGAAAGCAATGAACTGCAGGAAGAGGAGTTTGAAGTAAATATGAGTCAAGTACTACCCATGTCTGAAATGAAATTTGACAAGTTCAAACAAGTAACACAAAATGACCCAAGTTGACAAGAGTTTGGGGAAAGTAATTCTACATGGATGACCAAAGAAAATATCAAGCCAGTGCTGAGCATAAAAACTTACTGGGACTAGAGATATGAAATTGCTGCAGTTGATGGGATTGTGCACAAAGAACATCCTGTCATAATACAATATCAGCACGAGGTCAGAAATGCTAAGTGTTTTTCTGAGTCAGAATCCTATAAGGTACTGTGGAAAGAAAAGAGCTGTGAGGGCCCCAGGTCTGAATGCCACCGTCAAAAGGAAATCTGATGTCTTCAATACAGACGGGAGCCAGGCTGATGCAAAAGAGTCTCTGACATGACCTGAGGATGTGATTAGAGTGGATCCACATTTGGTCTAGGTCTCCATGATGGGAAATATGAAGTCTCAGCTAAGATCCTCAAGTCCATCTTCAACTAGCATGTAACTGACCAAGAAACACATTGCAGATCTCCATTTTCTGCTTTTGGGATTGCAGGTGACTCAAAGTGAAGCACAAACTCATGTTCTAGTGATATGAGAGGCAAGGTGTTCATTGACATCAGTGGGAGCAAGACAGTGCCCTCAAGTTCCCAAAACATGTGAAAGATCTCCTCATTGTTGGTAGATGCTTTCAGCACAAGTAAACTCAGTGGAGAAGAGGAATTGTGCCCAAATAAGGACAAAGAACTAAAAGGAAACCCCAAATTTCCATCATGTGGGAAGGTGACATTAAATGCACCACCTTCTTGTCTGTGTATTTCTGGATTTACTTCCATACATTACTAAGGACATTCAGCCCATGCTTTCAGAGCTGCTCTGCACATGAAAAGGAATCCTGAAGGCAATAGGGACCTCTTGCAGGTGTCATCTTGATTTGAAAATCTAGCCCTATCACAACTCCTGGAGATGTTTCCACTGTTGACAGATTTACTCTGGTGTCAACATTAATTGGAGCCAAGAAGAGTTATTCACTGAACAAACTGAATCTATGAAGGGGGTTGAGTGTCTTTCACATTCCATCATCCAGTAAAAAAAAAAATCATGATCCCATCACTACCCCCTGGGAAATAGCAGATCATAATGGCATACCACAGAGCAGTACACTGCTCGTTAGCTAGTGTTATCTGTTTCTACAAGGACAGGACATGAAGCCGGCCACTTCCCCACATCCAAATCAGCTTTGTAAACCCTTTTTTAATTTTTTCAATTGTTGATACACTTTGCCATATCCACGTGCTCACAAAAAGATCAATTTGCTCATTCACAGTAGTGGAGAATGGTGAACATGAGCTGACAATGTGTGTTCAGATCTGGGCATGCTGTTTTTAGAAAGATATTGACAAACCGGAGGGAGTTCAGAGAAGAGTGACAAAAATGATTTGTGCCTTGAGGACTGATCCATGAAGAGCAAAATATATACAATTTGGTTTAGTGATGACTGCACGAGGCTGGAAATGTACATTATAAATATTTGAAAAACGGGTTTGCAAAAGAAGGAAGAACAAAGTTTTGTTTTGGATGCAGCTCAAGCAGAAAGAAGTAAGGCTCATTTTCAGGGAAAGTGTCCTAGCACTGAATCATCTGGAAAAGCCTTGTAAGAGAAGGAAAAGGAGATTTGTGCCTTAGGAACTTGTAACCCTTAAAAGTCTGGAAAAATATATTAATGCAGACAATACTGACCTTGATAGGATGAGCCATTTGCGATTTTCTTGCTTCGTTTCTGTGATCCAACCACCAGAAAAGAATTGACATGTGAAATGCTGCAAGGCAGGAGTAAGGCACAATTATTAGCAGGTAATTACCACAAGGCAGGAGGTCAAGCTAAATGATTGCCATTTGTCCCTTCCACCCACAAAACCTCTCTCTCCCAAGACTGCAACAGCAATCAAACCTTTTCTGCATACCCTAGACATCTGCATGAGGACTAACCCAGATGCAAATACATGCCAGAAATGCTCACATCTCCAAGTATCTCTGAATGCCTCCCAGTCCCAAGTTTT